>CM036535.1:17695445-18290445 GCA_020745685.1 Tautogolabrus adspersus | reverse complement strand
GTCAGTGGCATTTAATATTAAAAACCATTAGCATGCACTGTTAAAGGTGCTATCAGGAGATTTGTTCGTCCCACAAAGGGATCAGTAAAAGTAATAACTGTTCTTGTATACATCTTTCATTAAGCATTTTTCTCAGGGCCGATTGATTTAGAATCCCTGTTGTTGTGTAAATAGTGCCTACAGATACCAAGGGCAATTATGTGCACCATTATTTCATTAGGACTGAAGGAGAGTCTTGCCTTTGCTGTTTTCGATGACATTTTCAGGAAAGGTGCACAATTGAGCAGGAAATATCTGGCGTTGTTTGCATTTTGAGGAGGCACAACCTAACCGCTAGGCCATCAGCACCACAAAAGTGTTTGTTTTTTTCTCTTAAGTATTTTTGAACCAGGGCCCAAAAAGGTTTTTGGAATTTCCCCATGCATCACCTCAGCCAGTATTGACATAATGAGCCACAGTGGTTACAGTGTGATCCAAGAGGGCAAAGTAAGCCACTCACAAAGAGGTCTTCCTCGCAACTGACAGGATCAGATTGTTATTCTCAAGAACTCTGGGCAATTCCTAACCACATTCTCATCATTGTCTTCCTGCAAAAGGTCACCTCTCTGCAAGAATTCAAAGTGTTCGGTTGAAGAATCTTACTTTCCAACAAAATGGTCTATATCTGTAGGGATCCTTTCCATTTAGTGATCAGGCGCTAAGTATACCAATCTGAGCCTGTCGGTGTCAAAAAAGCTCTTTTGGCACTTAACTTGCTAACCCTGAAGAATTGCGGCTATAGCTAACTGTTTTGGGCTACTAGCTGAGGAATGTGCTGGAGAAATTGTAAAACGTCTTTGTACTGTTTGGTCCATTAAGACCCCAATCAGAGGCCTCGTTTGAAGCAAAATCCCCCTTTAGGAGGGTCAGTGAAAAGTTTTCCGTATGAAAAAAATTACAATGGCACCTTACGAGCTCTATAACTGCTCCTTTGACCAAACAACACTTGTTTTTTATGTCATGTCATGACATGTTTAAGGGACAAATCAATTATATTGGACTGAAATCTTTGCCTTTACTAAGATCAGTAAATTGGCTCCTGTTTTACCCGTGGGGGCAAAGAGTTTGTCTAGATAGACCTAGTAGTATCCCTGTTACATTTCTTCTGCAGCTGAAGTGTGAAAAAAGGAAAGGCATGCACACGACGCATACATATACTGTATCATGTTTTTATATAGGGTACAATACCAAGGGAAATGAATATCACTCCATGCACACCACAGTGATGAGTTTATTTGAGATGCAGGTTAGATTGAATGCAAACTATTTTAGCTACATGGTGCATAAACAGTCAGCTGCCTTGTACATCATTTTATACATAACTACTTGTGTTGCCCCAGATAACAAATCATTCATAACCACGTCGTTTTTCTTATGAAACCCAAACTGATATTGTCAGCAGTGAAACAGAGACTCACCTCACATGTGTGAAAACAATGTTTCACACAGGATTGCATGATGATAAGGCATACGAGGAAATGGAAGAGGGGGAATAACATACACTTCTCTATTACGCAAGTGAAAGGAACTTTTTTGCATCTCACTGACAATCACACAGACTATGAAGATGAATATATAAAAACAAGTCTTTGTCTATGAGACAGTAGAAAAGTTCTTTTCTGTCAATGCTGCCATTTTGGTTAATACAGGAAGCTTGTGGAAAAATGCCCGTCTTTTTCTAGACCCACCCTGTTTCCAACTAATCAGTTGTTGTAATAAGGTCACACAGGAATAGCTTTGTGAAACTCTAGAGATCTGAATCTCTCAGCCTAAAGTTGTGATACGGTTAAGAATCATTTATAAATTGAGAGGAGGACACATTGTACATTCGAGCATCTAATGTTATGTGATTTATATTAGATTTGATTGAACATTGAGGAATTAGGAGATAGTAAATGCACACCTTGTTATTGTAATTGGAATGCTTAAAATATAAGGCCTGTTCACTAAAGCTGTTAAACAGTTGCTGACCTGAACTGACCAACTAGTAGGTGTGACCCCAAATAGTCGAATATTTGCAATGGTTATATATCCCACTTTCTCGGACTGTCGCCTCAATTTGTTTTTTATGGTTTGATCATCTAGTTGTTTCTGTGTGCAGTACAGATTGATAAAAGTTTTGTACCTTGCTACTCTGTTTTCCTTTTTACTTTAAGCTACGAGCCTTCTGTTTTGTAAATGGGCGTGTGTAACATTGTTGTAAGGTCACCATAAAGAGGACAAATAGTTTAATTACGTGTTTTTATCTCTTATGTTGCAAATGAGAATATGAATCATTGAGCGCAAAAACAAATACTTCATCGATCAGTGGACTGTAGGCAAGATCCGACCGATCAGATGTGACTAGTAAATCCTTAGCAGGGGACACCAAGAAGATTTATCTTCTTGTTGCTGTCTGCGGGTGATTTTAGCAGAATAAAATACAAGACACAGGCCTTTGTTTTCTGAATGCGATAGATCAGATTCTTTTTCTTTTTCTTAAGCTCCACATGCTGACAACACTAGCAAAAGTGAAAAATTGTTGTGCCAGGCTCCATTTTTTGGAGATATTCTTAATTTATATTCTGAACATCTACTGTAATGAGACTGTCAGATTCCCCGTTGGTCTAAAAAACTGTTGCAACATTCCCCCCCCCCCCCCCCCCCCCCTTCTTTTTTTTGGTCATCTGCCCTTTTCCATCAGCGCAAACACAGTCTGCTTACTTGTGATTTCCTGCCACAACTGGCAACTTTTTACCAAAAAAGTGTTTGCTGACACACGTAGCTTGTCAGCAGTAGTTTTTTGTAACTCATTGTGTCAAAGTGGAAAAGTTTAGTGTGGAAATCTGCCACAGCTGTACCTCCCACTGCTGACCTCATCCTCCCAGTAAGAATCAGCTGGAAAAGTCTCCCCTATTTCAACTCACCAGTTACAGATATGATACACAGATATGACGCCTCACACACAAACCTCTCTACTCCTTAAGAGAAATGATTCCATTACAGGCTTTATTGTGCTAGTGTTGAATTGGCATCGTTTCATCGTTGCAGCTAATGTGACCTTCATTACTTCTTTTCTCTTTTTACTCTTGAGTCTCTGGTGATCTGCAGAGAGAGGGAGAGGTGCGCTGTGATTCGATCGTCCTTCACATCAGGTGCTCCGTCCTTGCGGCAGGCAGCTCTCTGTCTTCTTTCACTGACATATTAAGTTTCTTTTCTGGTCCACCCAGCCAGTTTTGCTGTAAAGCCAGCACGATTCTGCAGAGGGAGTAAGATGCAGGCTTGCTTTCCCTGTATGCAATACGCCTCTGTCAACACTTTCTGCAGGAGCTCACACATTAGGAAAGCCAGCTGCAGACCGGGTTACTGTTGTTGTGAGACTCGTACTGAAAATGTACCTCTGTGTGTTTGTTCTTTGTGTGCATATATATGTTAAGATTCTCTCCGAGTGCATATTTAATCTTAGTGCATCTTATTCTTCATCAATCTAGACATTTTAATTAGCCTGCTGGTGTGGAGATGATCCGTGAGTCTCATTAGCGAGGGGTCCTCGGTGCCCCGTTGTCTTTAGTCTCACTCTGTCTCACGTCATCCTGCTGAGATCTTTAGATCTTTATTTATTCTTTCGATGTGGTGATCCTCATGGACAGGACATAATTATTTCTTGTTCTGTTTTTTGCAGCTGGAGTATTTTTTCTTTGCTGAGCATCAAATCAAAAGTATGTTTTTATTGCTAATTTGCACATGTTTTTGTGTATATGTGCACTCCTTGTTCAGGTAACTTGGGCGGAACAACAGGTGTCAAAGCGGAGGAAAAAGAGGGACGTCCATGCGGAACCTTTGGATCCTAAATTCAGAGACCAGTGGTACCTGGTGAGTATTAAACATTAAGCTAGGTGTGTGTGTTTTGTGTGTGTTTGTCAGACAAAAATCAGCATTGAATACTTGTTGAGCTTTTTTATCCGCTGAAAGTCAATACAGCTAATTAAATCTGAGGTGATGTTGTTTCCTCTGCTGTCAAAAGACAAGCCGGTGTACATCCAATAAAGTATGTATGTCTGTGTGTCTTGTTTGCAGAAGAAGTAGCACAACTCTGAGTTACTTCACTAAAAGGAGATGCTTGAACAAAAGCAGAGACATACACAAGAGTGTCTGTGATTTCTGAATTGCATCCTTTTTTCAAATTTGTGGTTGGCTTAAATCTTAAGACCGAAACAAAGAGAGAAAGTAGAGAAAGTGGAGGTGATTCACCTTGCAGCGCTCTTGTTCTCAGCTGATTGATTTTCACGTTTGACTAGAGGAATGTCACTGATACATTGGCCTGTTAGAAGCAGCTGTAACAACCCCTGAGATTTTCTCTTCAGCTCCACTCTTCCTTCAATTACTGCGAGGATGCTTCAGGCAAAAGAAGACTCATGCTAATGCAAAACAGACTTGCATCACCAGTAGTTCAAAATGTCTCTGCTTTGACGGAGGCAGGCTGACTTCCCTTGTTGCAGTAGTTAGCAGCAGCTTGAAAGGCAAATGAGCAGATAAAAGCCTGCTGCCTGGTTTCATCAATGTTACTTGGTGTAATAGCTTCTGACTTTAGTCACAAGAATTGAAAGTAGTTAACTGATAGCCGAGTAAATCCTGTCTGTGATGGATATGGATTTGGAAAGGTTTTGTGTCAAATTGAAAAGCTTGTTACTGTCTTTCAGGAATGAAAGTGCGCCCTAATAACATTTTCATTATCAGTGAATCTGCCACATGTTTTCTCAATTATTTTGGGGCCATTAAATGTGAGGGCAAAGAATGAAAAAATAAAACATTCAGAGCATGAAATGATGTTCTCTAATAAATGATTTATTTTTCAAGAAGTACGGCATGACCAGAGGATATTCCTCTGACTGTCAAACTGATGACAAAAAGTATACAAATCCTCACATTTGATAAGCTGCACCCAGCTTTTTAAGGGGGAAATGTAAAGCTCATTGCAGCTCAGGGAAATATGTTGGTACAGTCTTGGATAACATAAGATAAAGCTGTACATTTAAATCGTGTATGATAAGAAACTGTTTACAAAGAAGCAGAGAATGCATAATGTTCTTGAACATTATCGTTGTAGCTTTAGTAATGTTTTTAAAGCAGAGTGCTGAACATGAATGAGAGGGAAAACGTAAAAACTAAGATTGATTTCTGTTTGCGTCTGCAGCCTGTGAGGTTGTGAGCTCATTAAACAACAAAAGATATGAAAACTGGAGCAACACCTTTGCTGTTCTCAGATCTTTTCCACTGGTGGGATCAGCCGAGCTCAGAGCAGAATATAAATGTCACCATTTCAACAATGACCAGAAAAAGTACAGATGAACATGTACGTTGTTAACAAAATGAAATGTCAAGTCAGCTTCAATTCTAAGCTGATTTGAATCCAGGAAGTTGTTTGTATTTCACCATAAAATGAAGTGTTGGAGAAGCAGAAATTTTTGTTGCTTCTGTTAGATGCAAATTAAAGTTTGTCCTTTAGGTAACAGGACAGATTTCCCCAAATACAATTGAAAAGCTATTTAATCGGTCCTGAGACATTCACTCTGAATGTACATGTGGGTCAAACCATCCCTGATGCAATATTATGAACATGCAAGAAAACAAATTGAAATGCTAATTAGCTTATTTTTGACCTTAAACTATCTGCATCAAAGCTTTAGATGAAGTAAGTGTCACTCTTGGTCCGGTATCAGAAGCTTCTAATTTCTCTTTGCATCAATATTTGTTTGTGAATTATAAGATGTTTCAGAGAGAAAAAACTACATTATTTATTTTTGAAGATATGTTTGCATGCTTTTAGGTTCAAAGCAATCCTAAAGGGACAATAAAGTTTTCATTTATTTAGAAGCACAACGATGAAGCAAAGGTTGCCAGCTTACAGAAGTGTGCTGCCTCTCTGTCCTGGCAGAAAATAAGTCAGGCCTCATTAAAAGCAAACCCAGCCGGCCGGAGGAGGAAAGTGTGGGTGGGTGGGTCTGTGTGCAGGGTGTCCTTTGTGGACAGATACTAATGGTCAGCATCTGCTACTACAATGAATATTTTAGTGTTTTTCTGATATCGAAATGATAGGACAGAATTTTTTTCCCACTGATGAATCATAGACTAGCCTCAAAGCGGAAATCTTAAGCAGTAGATCAAGCTCTCAGTGTGCAGGAGGAATTCTGATATTAAGGGAAGAAAGAAAAGAGACTCAGCAGATCCTACGCAGAAAGCCTTTACAATCTGAATCAGCATTGCAGATCACAACATTCAGCTTTAATTGATTTTCCTCTCAATGGTTGAAGTGTGAATGACGTTACAAGGTTGGAAAGCAAACCTTCCCCCTGTATGACAGACTGCAATTCCAAGGGTCTGAAAAAAGAAAAAGGTGAGCTTTGAACTCGATTAAAACCAGGCAGGGCTTTTGACCAAAGGTCAAGCTGAATGTCAGAAGCGTATCAAAAAGCATACAGAATCATGACTGGGTGCGGCTGCTCTGCTTGATATTATTAATAAATGCATTAAATGCATGCGTGCAGTGATGCTTTTGGAATCGAGATACTTTAACATTGTAATACCTTTTCCCCCTCATTTAGAAACTTTAGTGTTTCACTCTGAGGGAGAATGACTGAAACTCAATAAGCAGCATCTTTTTTTCCCTGATGCTGCTGCCTGAAGCTCACTCTTCATCTAAATGTCTTAATTGATTGCCTTCTATTTTGGAGTAAGCCCTTCAGGGTTTAGTTAAAAGCACAGTCCTGTCAGCTCTCAGGTGTCTCTCGGATAAATTAGATTCTATCTAAGTTATTTGCCCTCTCCATCCTCAGTATAACAGCAACCACCGTGACCTGAATGCCAAAGCTGCGTGGCAGTTGGGCTACACAGGTAAAGGGGTGGTGGTGTCCATCCTGGATGATGGAATAGAGAAGAACCACCCGGACCTGAGCCAGAACTATGTGAGTATGACTCTGGAATGAGCTGAAACACAAATCTTCTCATGTAGGGACGGCATAAAAGTTGCAGCAAAAAGAATAAAGATAAGAACAGAATAAATGGAGCAGAGATAGTGACTTCTTAGAACTGAGCTGATGGATTTTAAGAATCATTTCCACACTGAAAAAAATATTTTTGCATATTTAGAAACTGAAAATAGCTGGGTTTTTTCTCTCTGACTCTGACAGCTAATCTTTTATTTCTTCTCTAAGGACGAGAATGCCAGCTATGATGTGAACGATGGCGACCCAGATCCACAGCCTCGATACACGCAGCTCAATGACAACAGGTAAAAAACCTCCAACTATAATTTGTTTTCCAGTCTTCTTCTTATCCTCCAGACTGCCCTGGAACCGCACGCTTGTGTTTTCTAAATGCCTGCTGCATGTGGAAGTCATGTCAGGATGAAATTACACGTGTTCATTAATTCTACCCCCTCACTGTCTGAAGGCTGACAGCTGATGTGTAAATAGGCCTGTGGTTGTTAATCACCCACTGCCGAGTCAAAGGGCGACTTTTATAGGAGACAAACTAATTAAAGGCCAATGCCTGTGAGGTTTGTTTTGTCCAAGACATTTTAATTTTCCTCCATTTCATGCTTTTTAATTTCCAAAATTGCACAATTACTTCCTCATATAAAGCTTGTCCCCAACTTCCAGTTTGTGGATTTGTTTTAGCCTCTTAAGCCACTCGGTCACCCTCGAGGCATTTCTGCAGCCAGGGTAAGTCGTGTAAATCTACACATGGATTAAGGTAGTGTGTGAAGAAAACAGCTTTATTGCAGTGGCCTCTGCTGATGACATTAGGAGTTGTTTACCCACCGCAGTGATGTCTTGCAGAGAATTGATTCAATTAAGTTCTTCAGCATTAATGAATCAGCAAATCTCTTGGTGCTCGTCTTCCTTCATTCCCACCACCTGCCTTGTTTGACTTTAACTTCTGATTAGCTTTAATCTGCCGTTTGTGGGGCACTGGACTGCCTGAGAGGCTTTTTTGATTGTGAGGCTCACTATGATAACAGGTGATAGACACAGAAGAATAGTTTGTCCTGGATGGAAATCAAACACCCCCAGCAGACACCGGGTCCTGGAGTGGGCAACATGGATAGGGAAGCCTGAGGGAGACAGTGGGAGCGGCAAAATGACCTTAACACACTGCAGCTATGCCAGTACTCTATAAAGTCTTTAAAGGCTTTGTTAAGCATATCAAAGACGGAGGCTGACTGTAGTAGGTGTTTAATTGTTTTCTAACTCAAATTAGAGTGTGCTATTTTAGAAAAGAACACATTTAAATTGATCAGTAATAGTTCCTCTAAACATGGAGACAATTCAAATGATAAGCCTTCACTTTATACTTCAGCCCAATTTTAGTGTTTTTTATGATTCTGTGCCAGTGCCCGTAAATGTTTTCACCACTGCCATCAACAAAACCCTAAATGGGGAATTTCTTGTGGAAGAATGTGGAGAACATCCCTGTGGTGCAGCTCCACGGATCCTCAATCTATGCCAAAGCACGCATAAGCTCTTCTGGGGGCTCTCGGTGGCCCAGAGCCCAGCCGAGACACTCACTATTGATGTTTCCTCGTTCTGGCTGCTCCTCTTTCCAACCCTAGCTCACCTCAGCCCTTATCTATTGCCACCCAGCTCTCTGTGTCTTCCTCATGGCAGGATGAAATGTGAGGGAGCATATTTGTGTATGTGTGTGTTTCTCTTACTTCGCAGTGGGTAGGTGCAGATGCATGTGTAAACAAGCTGTGGGCGAGCATGAAAATGCGTGAGGTTGTGTAAGACTGTAAGTATCTGTTCCCTGCAGAAAGCGCAACTCTGTTCACCTCCATAAAGCTGCCTTTCTTTCCCGGCATACAGGAAGCAGTGAGGATGGTTTAGCAGCAATGTAACCATTCAACGACTTGTTTGTCTAAGAGGGCATGAGATCTAGGTGTTTCTCTTTCCAAGGTTTCTTCTGACTCGTATCAGGATGCTTTCCAAATCTGCATCTTTTCACACCTGAAACTGGAAGTCTTCATTTTTGTTCTTTGGACTTGTTGCCTCCTAATTAAAGGCAATACTTACCCCCAAAACAATTAAGAAGTGTCATATTAACACTATTCCACATGTGCAACAAACATGGCAAATAATCTTGATGTATATATACTTCATGATTCATTTGGAAAGTGCAAAATGACTCAACAAAAATATTCAGAAATGTTGACACACATTGACAGATGAAGGATCGATTGAACAGATCTGCAAAGAGAAGGCTGATTAATTTTCACTAGACCCTACAATTATCCCTCTCTAGACACTTTCATCATACTCTTCTCTTTACCATCTTCTAAAAACATGTCCAGACCTTTTTTTTATCCTGAAGGCCAGCTCATTAGTGAACTGGCAGAACCATTACTAGACTTAAGAACAAGCAGAGCAAAACAGTTGTTCCGATGTACCTTTGAGGCTATGTGCAACCAAAAGACTAATGAACAGCAAACACTGCTATCTGGCCTCTAGAGCCTCAATGATTTTTGGAGAAAGTAATTAAGCTAATGCAAGAGAGAAAAAGCAATTGAGTGAAAGATGTTGTGTAGCAGACTCTCAATGGGGCCAGGAGTGGGACTTTGAAGATAAAAAAAGATCAATGCAATGATGGACACAGGCATGGGCTGGTAATCTGCTATTTCAGGCAAATGTCAGACTGGCTGATCCACCTACTGGGCCACAACGAGCGATGAGAGGAAAAATAGTTGTTTGGGGGGAAAAAACATCACTGTCTGGCTGCGCCACTTGATGTTTGAACTGCCAATCTGATGAGGCCTTACATGCTCCCAAAATATATAATGGGCTGCCTATATCCATAGGTCTGTGTGGTGGTACCGACTTTTGCTGTCCCCTTCCCTTCATATTTGATCTGTACAAAAAAAAGAAGTAAGATCAAGTGGAAAAGGTCAGAGAAAAAAAGAAAATCTTAAGGCTGAAGCTGCAAAATAATTTTAAAGCTGCTGTGAGAATTTTTTAACAAGTTCTGTAACACAATGAAATTGAAACTGATGCCCTATATGACCTACGAAAGCAAACCAGACCATCAATGAGAAGACTGACTTTTTTTGGTTTATGTTTAATTCTTGTAACCAGTGCTTGTCGGTGTCAAATGAATAAACACAGACATGAAGTGCTGCTGGTAAAGGTCTTGGTGAACATTTTTCCAGTCCTTCAACATGTCCATGACCATTGCATTCCTCTTGAGCAGGTCTCCAAAGAGAGACAGTGGAGGTCCTGCACAGTGATAATGGCTCTTCCAGCTGTGGGGATGAATACTGATCATGTTGTTGGCCTCCGGGCCTGCAGCCAACTGTAACCCGAGTTAGTCTGTGTGAGTAGAATCTGCCATGGGGATTGTCCTGCCTGTAATCAGAACAAGACTTTACTGAAATTCCCCTTTGTTCACCATAATCTCTTATCATCTGAACTACATATGCTGCGTGAATCCTGAGATTGTTGCACATTGTCTCTACATAATAAAAAAATGTCTTTTATAAGCCTTCAAAATCTTCTCCCTTTCCTCTTTCACAGGGTAAACTTTTCTATGAGGATTTTGTTGGGCTGGATTAGTGAAGGCATTGAAGTCTTTTAAATAAAAATCATTTGCTGTTCTTACTGGGTGTTGCATCCTAAAGGGATGCTGTACATTTTGAGCCTTTTAATCTCTACGTGAAAAGCTTGCATCACATTGGTAGTTTGGCAGACACCCACACTATTTGACTATTGCTTCACTTGGTTTTGTTTTAGTCAGCTAGCAGCTTGACCTGTATTCAGTGATATGTATGATGTGTCTACACAGCAGTGTGTTCATTTTTTTAAATAAAAAAACAGTGCGAGGATTAGGGTTGGGAATAGCAGGATAACTCACAATTCGATATACAATATACAATAAGCACAATGTGTTGCCCATGATAACGATAATATCACGACCCAGCGATTATATTGTAAGACAATCGCATAATGAAACCTCACGATATCTGATGAATACTAAATGCCCCTAAAACGGTCAAGTGCAGGATTAATGTAGTTAATCACTGTTTCACCTCTTATCATGCTTCATCCTTTAACCTCTTCTCAACGCTGTCCGGCATTATCACACTGACTTCTTCTTTTACCCTGCTGTCAACTTCTTCTTTGGCCAATTTACTTCTGTTCAAGTTACTCTCATTCATGACTTAAGCACCACCATGAGGAGTCATGAGGTAGTGACACAATGAGTGAAATGGTCAGGGAAATCTGTTAAGAGCACCTTGGATTGTTTTTTTTTTTAAATTGATATTTGTCACCAGTGATTAGTTAATTCTATCACAACTGGACAACGATATATTGCAGCATCAATTTTCCCCCCCAACCCAAGTAATGACGCTTGTGACAAATTAAAAAGTATTTTACTGTATTTTTTAAATTGCTGGTAAAATAAATAGCACATTTCTCAAACTGGCCAAACAAGACTAAATGACTTCAAACAAAATGCTGTGTCTATGAAACAACTGTAATAGTGTTATGTTCAGTATGTAGGGTTTGTTGTACTCAAACACGAGGTCATTGCTTGAGATCAGATCAAGTTAAACCTTTTCCTCAACATTATCCTTGAACACCACTGGCCAAGATATTTGAGTACTTGACTTTACAAAAACCAAATGGTTGTTTTCTTCTTGTTGAAGAACTGTCATTGAAAACAGTCATTGGGATTTTAGCTTCATTGGGATTTTAGCTTCAAATTGGATTCTTATTGTGCTTTTAAGAAGTGGGTGCAGTTGAGAGTGAAGACATCCTTGTGAGTGCCGGTGAGAAAATAAAGCCTGTGAGTGCCCGTGTGTCAGAGAATCATCTATCAGACAGATATTCTGACAGTGGTAATTAATCCCTGGTACTTGTTAACAACTGATTGAACAATGATGTGCTTGTAGTGACAGACAGCTCTTTGTTCTTGCAGACAATGTCCCAGACTATTTTCACTGCAACTCTTCATGTGATGATCTCCAGTGCAGCTGTGCTGTCACCTCTCTCTAGCCTCCTCTCTAAAACACACTGAGCCTGGAGGTTGGATCCAGGTCTGGTTTCATGTGATGTCAGTCTAACTGTAGAAATTTGTACGCAAGGAGAAATTGAGGATATGAAATCAAACCGTGCTCTTATTGTCGGAGGACTCTGATGAGGCTCCCTCAGGCGTCTCATTGTGACCGCTCATTCAGTTGACATATGAACTCACACAGTCAAGGCTTCTAATTAGCTATGATATAATCCTGCATATGGGGATTGGTGCCATACACTATTAGAATCTTTATCATGGGTGTCATTTGTTATATAAATGAACATTTACTGGTCTAGTGAAGCATCTTGAAGGCTTAGGGCTGTGTGTGCACATAATGTCACACTGATAGATTCATTTTTAGAAAGGTCAGAGAAGGTTTAAGATTATTCTATGAAGAGCACTACTTTAACTGTAATGCATGTGTTTTAGATAGTCATCCTCTATTTTGTCCTGCTCCTGGACTGCCTCTATGTGCTCTTAGCTCTGATGGATTTGGCAAATGTAAATGTCATACGTTTTTCTCTTTTTTTGGAAGACATTAAGTTTGATTTAACAGGAAAACTACTGGAAAATGTATGAATTATTGATATTTAAAAGTAATCTGCAACTATTTTAGTAATTCCATCTGTCGTCTGTTGAGCTTATAGTGTTAATGGTCAGAGGGGGTCGGAGCTGTCATTTGATCAGATCACTGCATTATAGAAAAGGAATAGGGCCAATAGGGACACACTCTAACCACCATCACCTAAAGAACCACATTTCATTGTACAAGTCATTATCTGAACTAACCATGTTGAATCCTACCAAAATAGTTCTGCTCCTAATGCTTAGATGGATAGTTAAATGAAAAATGAAAACGATTTTATGTTACAGACCCTTGGTGAATTAATAGCAGCGAGCAGGCTGCTTTCACAAGTACATTTCAATAAAGTGTTTGACCCACTGGTGCACTCTTCTTCACATTCTTATTGACCCAAACACTGAGTGGGAGCAGTAGAAGGATTCTCCTTGTATCCATTTTATCACTCCCGGGAAAATCACTCCCAAAAACCTGATTGCGCAAGTCTTTCTTGCATAATCAGACACAGAAACTGAGAGCTTCAACTGCGTAGCAGCATTTGTATGCTATGAATCAGTTTACCATGTAAGTGACTGTAATGAATGTGTCAAAGGGAGATTTGGAAAAAAGGCTCAGATGAACACTGGAGTTATAAGCCTGTGCATGCTCTGCATCCTATAGAGACACCTGAGCTTCTGCTTATCTTCAGCTGCATCACAAACACGGATGCTGCCTGTCGAACATCAGGCTCCAAAGTCAACAGACTAGCACTTCCAGGAATGTTGAGATAAAGTTCTCTGAGAAAACGTCCAGATGACATTCATGTGTGTGCGTGTTTACTTTTATGTCTATAAAGATGTTTTTAATCATCCAGCAGACCTTTGCCTCTCAGGTCTTTACAACCTCTGACTTTATTCAAATAACGTCCTGTGACACATTCCATTTATGATGCTGATTTTGACTGGGACATTGTCATTAACCTCTGCTCTTTTTAGCTCTACCCCGTGTCTAAAATGATCTCTAAGGAACTGCTGACGAATTATAATTCTCTGACCCTCTGTCATTATACCAGTGTCTTTAATGAAAGCAGAAGTCTTTTGGATACTGTGAATAAGACAGCTGAATAATAATAGGTTGTGGATTTTGTGACCTCAGATTTCTCTATTGTGAACTGTTTTAATTGCTCCTCAGGTAACTTGATTTCTGTGATTGATGTATTCTTAAGTCAAATAACTTTGTTAGGGAGCTAATTTATCTGAATAAAATGGCATAGTGTGATTAAAACTGTAAATGAGCATGACTGCTTCAGCAACACTTCATCAAACTACTTTTCTTTTTTTTTTTTTGAAAGAGAGCTATTACATAATGCGTGTTTAATACTCATTAAAAACGTAATGGCAAAATTGGCAGACTACCCTTAGATTACATTTCCCTGAAATCCTGTCAGTAAAAATAATACTATTTTGTCAGAGGATGTTATGTACTGCAGCCAGGGTCATTTAATTCTTGTGTTTTTGGTTTGGCTTGATACCCCGACTGCCTTAATCGAGGCCTACTGACATAGAAAGTTCCTTCAGCAGTGAATTTCCTGCGTTTCTGTTGTGTCCTGGTGTGGCACAGTGTTTCCGAGGCTCCAGCGTTCCTCTCTGTTAAGAGCTGCACTCCAGTGGGGTTTGTGTTCTGGTTTGAAGGGCATTAACACTGCAAATCCATCTGGCAGACCATGAGAGTGCACCTGACTGGAATGTGATGATCAACTCCTCTGTAGCAGCTCCTTGGATCTCTACAGTGCGATGCCTGCAGCTAGAGCTTACTACAGAGACCCAGGTTTAATAAAACAGCCATTGTGAAAACAGCAAATCTTATTCACCCCCACACCCCCTGTATGTGTGACATGTCATCTGATTCTCCTTTAGCTTGTCTCAAGGCCCGTAGGCATTGGAAGGTCCTTAATGCTAGAAGGCCAAAGATAATATACAGTGGTCTCCACTGATACACTGAATGTTTTCTTTTAGACCAATGTGGGAATTCATATTTGCTTTAAGGAACTGAAGCCAAGAACATTTTTCTGAGTAAGCTTTTTTTATTCTACATTAGGGAAGGACATTTTTACATAAGCAATTGTTTTTAGAAATTCATGCTACCTGTGCTGTCACAGTTCCCATACAGTAGTAAAAAACTATGTCATTAGAATAATGACTCTTGCACAACGATAAGTGGTTTCCTCTATTAATATCCATCTAATTTCCTCTATCTTCCCTCTATCCAGGCATGGGACAAGATGTGCAGGAGAAGTTGCTGCAGTGGCCAACAATGGAATATGTGGAGTCGGCGTGGCCTACAATGCCAAGATTGGAGGTACCGTCAGCTCAAAACAAGTCTGTGATTTATTTGATCTCCCGTAAGGAAAAACCTTGGTTTCGTTTTCTGCAGCATGTCTGTAAATGACATCGCCGTAATCCAGAACTGACAAGAGTACAGCTTCAACAATTCTTTTTCTACACGATAAAGGAAAACTTGATTTGTTTCTGTACAAAGAGGCAACTTTCTGTCGCAACTTGGAGACTAGATAGAATTAAAACCTACAAGTTACAATTTTTTGATGGCTAATTTTACAGAATCTGCAACACAATACAAAATAGTGTTTTCTGCAAAGAGATGGGCATGACAACCATTCAAAGAAGAAATAATGTCATTAGTATAAACATTGAAGAGCATGGGGCCTAAGACTGGACCTTGTGGCACACCTTTGTTAATGAACACAAATTCCTATTTATGGTGACCTAACATAACACACTGACGCCTGTCAAACAAGTAATCCTGAAACCAGGCACATGCAATTTTATTCAAAAATTGTGCTATGATTGGCTCTGAAACCAGATTGCTGCAGGCTCAGTCCTAAGTGATCTAAAAGAAAGGGCTTTAGTTGGTTATTTACTAAAGATTCCATAACTTTTGCAAGACAGGGTAATTTGGGATGGAACGATAATTGTTTAAATAATCCCTAGCACAACCTTTATGCAAGGGAATCATGTGCAGATTTCTATACATTAGGAATTTTTCACTGTAAGTGTATTAGTTTTGTACAGAGTAATGGTATTGAAAAATCTAATTATAAAGTTTCAATATGGCGGTTTTAAGGCAACATGTTTTCACTTAATGTCAAATTTACATGTCAGTATCTACTGAAAAATGGAGCAGACAAAACATAATGCACACTTTTAGTGTGTACTTTTAGCATAATCCCATAGCTACATGTAGCGGAGACAACAAAAATAGCATAATTGTGTTAAAACCTTCTTGACAAAAGCATAGGAATATGGCCTGCTTTAGAGCTGATTTGCTGTTTCACATTACGTTGTACAGATGTAGCTTATAAACTGCTAACTCACTGTGTTCAGGGATGTCTAGTTTTGGTGTCAGAAAGAGATAGAGGGCTGCCTCAGCTTGAAGATCCTGTCTTCAGTTTGTTAAAAGCCAATCAGGAATCTTGTGAAGTGATGCCACAGACGGGCTGGAGTCAAATCGTCAAAAAAACATTTGTCGAGACCTTGTTGTTCCCCTGCTGTGGTGTCGGCCCCTCTGTTCCAGAGCCACACTCACTTGAATGTGTCACTTCAGTCGACAATATTTCATCACCCATCGACCGTCACAAACATTATGTTATGCAGACCTGTTTTACCTTCCGCTGCTGAGATAATAAAATAAAGACAAAATACATAGGGGTCTGTTTCTGGCCTTCACTCTCTCTCTGGCCCTTTATCTCATTGTTTTTTATCTGACACATTTTTATTCCCTATTTTTGTCTAGAAAGCAAGTGACCAAACAGTCGTTTTTTTGTGGAGGGTAGAGCTGAAACTGTTTGTTGAAATCTATTGACAGAAAACCAAATCACAAACCACTCTGATCATTTATTAATCAAATGTGTTCTTTACGGAAAAACAGTGGGGAAAAAAGGCTTTGGTTATCCTTTAAGATAAAGATTTCCTGGTCTGAGGATTTTGGACAAACTATTCTTTTTGAAATGTAGTCATCTGTAATAAGTGTTGTTTATCTCTACAGAAAATAGTTGTGGCAGTGCCATTGTTGTGTAAGATTAGAAATGAAGACAGAGTCAGAGAGAAAACAGGATCAAGGTTCAACGTAAACATCATTTTTTTTAACAAGCCTGTGTACTTATACTCACTTTTTGTTTACTTTAATGTCACCTTGTTCTTTACCAAACTTCAGCAAATGACATTTTTGCAGACAAGGTGTGAATTCACTTTGCAAACAGGATGTGGATTTAGATGAGAAATCTAGTACAGGGTTTTTCCTGGAGGGACAGATGTTGACTACAGAGAGGCACTGTTAGTAGAAAACATCATATTTTAATTATGAAAGGATTTTATTATTTTAAGAACATTTTTCCTCTGCCAGAGATGAAAAGACACAAAGTAGAATCTGAAAAAAAAAACTGACGTTGTGAAATTGGAGAAATATTGTGAAATATTAATTAGTTTGTTCTAAAAAGGATTCGCACCCTGATGTGTTGTTTTGCTTCCGCCTTCAGGGAGGGCGCTTTTTTAAACTTTCTGTTCTCTTTCCTCAAAAGAAGCTTCAGTGGCTTTGTGATATTCAAAACAACAAAGTTGATTTGTATAAATTTTTCATTTGAACAACTTATTTTTTTATTATTTCATGATGTTTTATTTAAGCCTTTTCTCCCAGTGGTTATCCAAATAAAACGGGATATCAAGATCAAAGCTGATTTTTGATATGGTCACATTTCTACTACACGTGCTTCTCTTTTGTGTTTGCTTCTATCTTGCTGCTGTGCTGAGGATGTGTGCGGTGTCTTGTGCTTTGATAATGTGTAGTGTTTTAACTGCAGAAGCTCCTTTTTTCCTGGTGCATGCTTTCATTACCTCTCCGAGTGTTATAACTTGCGTCTTTATGATCATTCCAGATGGCAGGCAGGAACACACCACATGGCATTCGACTTTTTTCAACACAGCCAGTAGATGTGTGTGGGCATGTACATGGAGCAGGAGGCAGCCTGGTGTTATGATAAATCAGTAGAATCAGAAAGATGTATGCAGAAATACATTAGCGTCATTGCCAGTTGAATAGCTTTACTGCCTGCTATGTCAATAAATGATTTATGGCTCAGAAAGCATCAGCTGCAAACTTCTACTCATGGAAAAGCCTCTTTGTTAACTAACTCTTCATCAGCCATTGTGACAGCACATTGGATTACATTTAACATTACTAAACAGTTCTTGGTAGCTGTTGCTGATCGCTAGCTCACTAGCTACTTCAGTTAACTAGCTGCACTGTCGGCTTGGACAAGTCAGTAGGATGAGTGTACTGTAGATGCAATCAGAGAACAACTTTTAAATCTTCAAACAACAAAATTGAAGCAGTAATTCAAATAATCAAATCTTATATTCAAACATTTGATTCCTCCTTCAACACTTTCTTCCATCCTGTTAAGTCTTAGTTTCATTTTTTGATATGTGAAAGCAACCTCATAACCTTCCCTTAGCATTGATCTGACCCAGTTAATCCAGATTTGTATTACATGAACTGTAAACAGAAAGCTAGCTTTCCCTTAAACATCAGAAACCAAATGCAGGTTTTAGATCCAAGGCAGCTGGCTGGCAGTTTAGTCATTCTGGTGGCCAGGGAGAATTAATTGGAAAGGCTGAATACAGGAGCAGCAGTGCAAAAGCTTCTCTGATTCCTGACCTGTCCACTTTCCCCCCAATGCCACCTGCTGTACTGAAACATATTATTCACCCAGGAGACTCCTGTGAAATATTTCATGCTAGATTCAAACACATTTTGGCTGGCTTAGATCTGCTACTACACATGAGTTTGTCAGGGCTAAAAGAAGTCCTTCAGGTGAACCGAAAGAAAACCCTCAGGCCTGACAAAAGGACAATAAATATAACACAGAGTTACTGCAAATGTCAGCTCAGAGCTCCTATCCCTCAGGGTCTCCACCAAGGCTGTTTTCAGGAATTTATTATCTGTCTTTTTGGTCAACTTACATATGATTTTTTTGAAGCAAAAATACCACATTTTGGGAAATATTTGTACAGGCCTTCTCAAAAGTATTTGGGTTTAATTTTCTAACCTTCAGTTCAGACAGATCTCTGTCGACTGTCTCCACATTTTTCAGTCTCATGTCATGCAAAGCAGAGCTATGCGTGCCAGTTTTAGGTTCATATGTTGCGTATGGATACGAGTGCGTTCAATCGTCTCATCTCACTAAATTCAAGAAAGCAAAGAGCATATTTCCTCAAAATTGTGAGTATTACTTTAGGGATTATGTCTGACTTCTACTTTGTATGAAACAAGGATGAAGTCTTCTCAAATGGCGGCAAAAATTGCCAGACAGCAGGCAACCAGTTAAATGAGCTAATTTTTTTTAGATTAGTTATAAAATATTATAAAATGTTAATGTGAGCAAGAGTTCATGAGCAAACCTTGTTTTTTGACTATGTAGACTAGATTAAAAGAAGTATTTCGGCCCTCTGGTTTACGTGTAATCTGCTCACTTTCTGTTAAGCCACTCAGCCTGTTGACATTGATTATAATTCTGGCCTGTACAGACAAAAAGATTTAAAGAACTATTTTTTTCATCATCCTTTTTTTCTGGTTCTAGGGATGGATGGATGCTTTTTTTTTGGAAGGGTACTAAAGATACTTGAGTTTGGTGAATCACATGGCCCTCTCACAGAATTGCAGGCTGCCATGGAAACACTAGCAGCTCATCGTGTGTTTGATGCTTTTGGAGGACTTCAAAGACCCAGAGCTGGTTTCTGTTAACCCATAAAGAGCAGTGTGCAGTTACCTGACGTGCCATGCATCAAATGGGAGAAATTAGTTTGTTTTTTAGGGTATTTGATTTTTCACCACTTTCTCTGACAGGGGAAGAGTTCTGTTAAAGGAAAAACCCTGTGAACTTGAGGGGAAAGTAATAGGCTTCAACCAATAACAAAAACTCTCTATGTGCCTCTCCTGCATTGTTAGCGTGTTGAATCTCTTCAGAACACAATCAATGATCACTGTCAATCATAAATAATCCTTTTTTGAAGCCTGCTGTTTAATATCAGCTTGGTTTTTACTTTTGTTACAATAAAAGAAAGTAGGTGATCAATACTCACTTATACCAATTCTATCCAGGCGTGTTGAGGAACACGTCTAACGCTTTCCTTCTTTCATCTTATTATCTGAATTTCCAGCCTCAGAAATCAACATCACACTTGAGGAGGGAGCTCACCCACAATGCAGTTCATCTCATTCTATTTCTATGATTTACAAACTGGCTCCAGTGCTGGAGTGAATCAATAGAGTTGGCGTTGATTTACATGGTGGTGTTCATAACAACATTAAAGTGAATGCACAAAAAATGTACAGCAGCATCATGTGCTGCAACACTAAATGTGTAGCACATGACACACAGGCTGTACAAAATTGCAAACAAGTGAGTAAATATGCAAATCTGACAACACTGCAGCCTTGCTTTGTTGCTTTGTATGCCAATCATTGCTGTACATGAGCACACAGTCTGGTATTCACAGGGTGAAAACAACATGAACTGACATGCTAGATGTGAAATCTTTAACGTTTAAGAAAATCCTGAAGTCCGTTATCAAGAATTATAAGGGGCCGTATGATTGAAGCTGCTCTTATGATATACATGTTGTGTCATTGTGTGCATCTGTATGTTTATGTGTTTTTGTGCATGTGCATATGCGGCTGCAGGTGTGCGCATGCTGGATGGTGAGGTGACTGATATGGTGGAGGCCCAGTCTCTCAGTCTGAATCCCCAACACATCGACATCTACAGCGCCAGCTGGGGCCCAGAGGACGACGGCAAAACTGTTGATGGACCTGCCAAACTTGCCAAAGAAGCCTTTCTGCATGGAGTTACAGAGGTGTGTGTGTGTGCGTGTGTGTGTGTGTGTGTGTGTGTGTGTGTGTATATGTGTGAGACAAATTATTTACAGCCTGTGTGTTGTTTCCTTTCAGCACTTAGTAATTGAACTGTTCAAGCATGAGAGGACAAAGCGGCAGGAACAAAGCAGTTTTTTTTTACCCCGACAATTATGTATGGAAGGGAATGTCCTGTGAAAGCCACCAGGGAGCAAAATCTTTGAAATTATTAGAAGCAGCCGTGACGTAAAGAACAAATAAAAAGTTCCTATTTTTTGTTCGTTTTTTTAAGTTGAAGGGCTTTGTGTGTCTGCCAGCTCATCTTGTTTTTGTTTCAGCTCTTTCAATTAGACTATACATGGTCTCTTCAAGTGTAAATGACGGTCGTTTTTTCTGATGAAACGATTAATGGAGCTTCAGAATGTGTCTTTGATTAGCATGCCATCATAGCGCTCCAAAAACATGCCTAACAATATTCACGAATCACTAAAAATATATTGAGTGGGATAATCCTAATAACTTGTCTGCAAGTATCCAAGTAATCCTACTGTAATATTAGGGGACCACACGATCATGTCACATGTCCATCTAGTTGTTAAGTGGCAATCTCTTGAATGTCAAAGAATAAGTCAGCATATAAAATCTTTCACGTCTGCTCTCGATGAATAAAAACATCTAGCCAGCAAACTGTGACTCCTGTTACAGAGCAATACGATTCCAGGCAAGTACCACAAAGCTGATTGAAGATGCTGAAACTGACTACACAGATACTTACCACAGTAATGCTGCTGTCAGATGGTGGTGTGGGTGGTGCAGAGCTGTGTTTGATCAATGCGGAGAGAGACGGTTCCACTCAAAACAATCAGAGACTCTTAGGTGAATATTATTGCACTTCAAAGGCTGAGAGGTTGGATGATTTATCACAATGAGCTGTTGTCATACAGTGCTAATGCATTGCTGTCATGTGATATTTAGTTCTTTGTAATTTACAGGGTGACCACAGCCCTTGTGATGGATGCTGACTTTTAATGGGCCTGTTTTTAAATGAATTTGCCCTCGTATAATTGGTATTCCTTTTCAAAGATTGAATGAGATTAAGTTCTTTCTGCTTAGTGCTGGTCCAAGGACTTGATAATAAATGAATGAATGTAAAAACATTTTTTTTTACCTTTTTGTCTGATTTCTGTGCATCTCCCTCCAGGGTCGTGGTGGTTTGGGCTCTATCTTTGTGTGGGCCTCTGGTAACGGAGGGAGGGAGAAGGACAGCTGTAATTGCGATGGCTACACCAACAGTATCTACACCCTGTCCATCAGCAGCTCCACCCAGAATGGCAACGTCCCCTGGTACAGCGAGGCCTGCTCCTCCACCCTGGCCACCACGTACAGCTCGGGGAACCTCAACGAGAAACAGATAGTGAGCCATACTTGTGTTCTCTGTGTTCTTGTGTCCTTCACAGACGTTTTCCAAACATCATTTATTGAAAGTTTCCTCGACTGAAAAGCATTTTTAAGCTGTTAAAATGTTTGGATGAAAATAACTTGTGCAGGCTACTTATTACTGTTTTTTTCCGTTATAGCAACTTTAATTTCAGAACCATGTGATATGGTGATCAGTGCTGAAAAAAAGTTCATCAATAATCCAAGTAATCAACAACAGTTATAACACAAAACGTGGGCCATGTTTTTTATTTATAAACAGACAAAAGTATGTTTACATTTAGTGTTACACAAAACACATTTTGTGTATCCCCGAGGTCCCCTGAACACGTTGAATTAACATCCTGTCTCATAAAACATTTGCAGAGCAGAATGTTTACATCAGTGTTTACTTTCCCTCAGTCTCTGTTGGCACACTGCTTCGTCTTTTTGCATCTTACAGCCACCTGCAGAGAAAGTACCTTGAAACCATTGGCAGCACTTTGTATCCTCTCAGCCACATCTGTCTGTGTGCACGAGGCAAACATCACAGGCACACACCAATTAAAAAAAGGCTGCATATTTCCAAAAGAGGTCAAAAACTCCAGGAGGAACAAAAATCATTTATCAAAGAAAAAAACATGAGAAGGTTCTATCCTCAAATTTGAGCTGAAGAGGGGATTTAAGAGGGACAGTTATTGAAGCATAACTTTCTAATCAGTGTATTCTGAAATGAGATTTTAGGGAACTGCATCAGTTTATTAGCTGTGTTTGTGAGTCTTTAATTTAGATAAAAAGAATATGACAAGAATATTTTATCTTTTGAGTTGCATTATTGGAGTTACTCAACTTCCTTAGAAAGCTGCCTGAAGTGCTTTTTGATTGCAGTGTTTTAGTTAAATTTACATTTAGTACAAACATTACATGTTGCTGCAGGTAAGAATTTTCTTTATTATAAATGACTGTGATTATTTTTCAAATAGACTGGTTATTTGTATGTAATGCATTTTCAGAAAGTATTTTGGAAAACCTTCACTGAGCCTAACGGGAAGCCTTCAAAATTCAGCCAACTGTCTACAATCCAAATAAGCTGCTTACGATCACATATACAACAAATACTAATAAATATTCACGTTTTAGAATCTGTATTCTGCTCTCGAGGGACTAAAAGAGTAATTGAGTAAGTGTCACAGTGCCATACATACAGCTGAATTATAGAGTTAGGAATCACAGCTTTAAATTAAACCTGCTGTCTGAACCACAACTCTACTTCTTCAATGTTTCTTTACTCTTCTCCATTCATCCCGTGTAGGACCATTAAAACTATTATGAATTGTGAACGGCTGAAACTCCATCTGGCAATACAGTATGTTGCTGCTTAACATCCCTGTCACATAAAACCACACACACACACACACACACACACACACACCCATAAACACAATCTTTCTTTCCCTAGCAGCCAGGCTGACTGGACAGACAGCTTATGACATCTCCGTGACATGTGGCTGGTCCCTTAATGCTTCACTGCTGTACTCATTTAATTGTGCTGTCACTCATGAACCCGGGAATGAAGCGATGGAGTAAAAGAAAAGAGAAAGGCGTTGGACCTCCTGGGGTTAGGCAGCCGTGAATATCTTCTGTTTATTATGCTCATATTATCCTTCTCTTTCAGTTTCAAGTAATGGGGATACGGGAATCTCCTGAATGCATAATCGGACCATTAAAATCAGTTCTGCCAGTGCATTTATTATTCTGGTTAGTCCGTTAAGCGCCCAGTTTCTGGAGGCAGTGCACTGGTCAGCACAAATAGAAGATCTTTGATATTAATTGCTTTGTGCATTACATACACATACCTCTCCTGTAAGATTACACTTTGGGTGACTGGGGGCTTTTCACAGGACAATGTTCTTTATCCTTCCTGAGATGGAATTTGCTGTGTACAAACATAACGGTTCTGCATCACCTCGCTATGTATTCATGCAGTTCCAGATATTCACTCCTGAGAGCTACCCAGTACAACCAGGGCCGTTCTCTTGTCTCATCTAAAAACATGGATGTTTTCAATCAGCTTACTGATAGATGTTAAGAGAGGGTGAGCGGAAATTATCAGATTTCCCTCTTTTAAAATTCCAACTGGTCCACAGAGTCATGCTGAGGACTTTTTGTTCCTACACTTTAACCTTTTGAAGATTTCTGCCTTGAGCAAGTACGCTTGATGAGTACAAGAAGAAGCGAGCAAAATATTAGGCTGCTAGAGATTTCATATTTTGTGGATATATTCTTTAAAACTGAAGGCACAAGAGCAGTCCTGGTAAAATTTTAGAATTCAGAGACTCGGTGTATTGGCCAAAGAAATCAGAGTGAATTAGTAGAGGATTAGTTCTGTATATGCTCGCTTTTTAACATCATCAATAGAATTCCAAGCCCTGAGGCATTCTGATGGACAGAAAAGTGTAAAAACAACTTTCAGTTTTTGTTTGAGCTGTTTTTAAGCCCACCATGTTCATCTTCCCTAGGTGACTACAGACCTCAAATCAAAATGCACAGACTCCCACACAGGCACCTCTGCCTCTGCCCCGCTGGCTGCTGGGATCATCGCTCTCGCCCTCGAGGCCAAGTAAGTGCTTATCATCATTTTTCTGCCTGGCAATTCTCTTCTAGTTATACAGTCTCTTTCTCACCCTCTCTATCTGCATATTTTCTTGACTTTTGCTGATTAAAATCCTTTTATCCTATGCAAATTTAAAGTGTTAAAAATACAATTTGTGCTGAACGGACTCAGGATTAGAGTGATTTATTATTCTACAGGAAGTCATTGGTCATCTTGCATGCAAACTAAAATATTCAGAAAAACCCTGCTATCACTTTTCTGGCACATCGTTTGAATTTTTTAATGCAAATTGGTCATTAAATGGCAATCAGAAAAACATTTTTCTTCTTCTTTTTCTGCACACACTTTCAGACAGCTGATATTCGATTTAACACTCTTGTTAAAAATCTGCCTTAAGTTGCTTTTGGTCTGTGTTTTAGCTCTGCTTGATTATCCCATGTTATGAATTACTTTTAACCTCCCTGCCTGACAGATTTCTGCAGAGGGTTTAGAAAAAAAAAAGGGGCACAATTTGATGTTAGCACTAATCATTCCTATCCAGTCACGCAGCACTAATGGAGGGACAAAAACGAACAGCAGAACAACTGAAAGCGAGTCATTAGCCTTGTGGCAAAACAAAGTGAGGTGATGGAAAAGGATTGCAATTAGGGGTGGATGTGATGAGAAAATAATCCAGCAGAGTGACTACATAATATAATTCATTTTAATAAATCTGCAAAAACAATTATACGTTGAAAGTTAAACACAACCATGACCTCATGTTACACCAATTTTGTGCCTTTTTCTTTTCATCTTGTACCGCTGCAGGCTGGAAAACACTTTTTGGAAACATTTTGCTAAAGGGCATAAACTGAGTTCAAACTCATGTTTGATATAGATTAAGTGTTATACAGGAGATTGTGTTAATGTTTCCTCATTGTTTTCTTTATTTAATCAGCTGTCCTCCTGTTTTCACTGTAAGACGTGTTGTCAGAGGTTTGTTTGATCAGTCGAAGAGCTTTAACTTTTTATCAAAGTCAGAGTCTCACAATGTGTGTGTCCGTGTGTTTCTCCTCCTTTCATGTGGCTCTGTGTGTCTTTGTTTGTGCCTGCATATTCACATGTTCCAGTAAAAACCTCACCTGGAGGGACATGCAACATCTGGTTGTTCGAACTTCTCACCCTGCCCACCTGCTCACCAACGACTGGAGGACCAATGGGGTTGGCCGCAAAGGTATGGCAACTGCTTTCAAGTTCTCTTCTGCCTTCTTCAGTCTTCAGAGGCCTTTGATTCTAATGAATATGTTATAATAATGAAGCAAAATGTCCATAGAGGTGATGTGAAAGCTGAAAAAAGACATGCACACTGTGTAGCTCCTCTCAAATATCAGTGCAGGCAGAGTGAGGACGCTGCTCTCAGCATGCAGACTTTCATGTGTGTTTCCTCTCTTCTCGCTGCAGTTAGTCATTCATATGGATACGGGCTACTTGATGCCAGTGCAATTGTCTCTCTTGCAAACTCGTGGACCAGTGTGGGACCACAGCGGAAATGTGTGATCACCATGGTCTGTGACCCAAGGTTAGTACACTAAAATTAAACACTCACATACATTTAGATACCCAAAAGTCACTGACTGAATGTCAAGACAGTGATCACAAATGTCCACATGATACAAAGCTATCACTTGTTGTTTTAATCAAGTTAAAAGTCAATAGGTCTAATAAGTGATCAGTTCATATCAATTTGAACGCAACCCATGTGCCTGAATCCTAAACTTCTAGGTAAAATTGATTTTGTTCAGTTCATTTGAAGGTATATCTTCTGGCACCTGAGTGACAGGCTAAAGTTATTGTGAGGCAGTTCCTTACAGCCTTTCCTTAACACGCACTTCTTCAACTCTTGATTTAGAAAAGACAAACTCCCCTAACAAAAGAAAAAGAGTAAAAAAGGAAAAGCCACTCAAAGAAGGAAAGTCTCTCTCCCATGAATGCCAGAAATACACAACATACATTGTATACAGAAAATATCGACAACAACAAAAACATTGTGGTTTATGTTTCATGTTCTGCAGAACAGGAACCTGCTGGAAACCAGTTTTTAAACTGAGTCAGGCCCGCTAAACTGTAACTTAATGTTACTTTTAAACTTTCCTGTATAATAAATGGAAAATTCTATATACTAACTTTAAAGACAACATTATGGATTATTATCAACTATAAACCATTTGTGAAGAGAGTATGGATGCAGGAGGACAATGTGCAACTTCATGAATCAGATAGGACCTGGAACCACACAACTTAGTCTCCAGGCCTCACAGATACACATACAAATATTCACACAGATGGAGAAAGACAGCATGTCAAGTAATAAGAGAGTGAGAAAAACTGAGAATCTTCTTGGGACGGTGCAGATCAATTAAAGGCAACGAAAGACAGGTGAGAGAGACACACAAAGACATCTGATGGTTCAGCAGAGAAGCCTGGATAAAACAAGAGAGTAGGATACAATGTCAGAGGGAGGGGATTTTATCCTAACAAGAAACAGCAGAACTGATGCACAATGAATGTATGTTGAACACAGCAGATTGTTTTGGCTTTTCCTCTAAAGCGTTCCTTGATTTAGTGGCTTGAAGCGGTTTGAGAAACTGACATTAAACTGGTCAAAAATAGACTGTAGATGTAAGAGATGTCCAGGTTTGATTGAGCTGTGATGTCTTACTGCAGTGACACGTAATGTCTTTATCTTTAGTCGTGCATCTAATTGTGTATCTGCGTGCAGGCGCTCAGCTCAGCTCCAGATGTAACTTTAAATAACGGAAAAGATCATTTGTCATTTCTTGTTTTCTCTACACTGTTGAGGCTCTTCGTTTCTCCTCAGCCATCTTATTTCTTTTTCTGGTGGCGTCAGAGTCGAAACGCATTCTGACATCCTCTCTTCATTATGCGCTCCCTGTCACTTCTCTTGCTGCGCCTGAGCTTTCTCTCTCTTTTTACTGCAGCTGTGAGATGCTCAGAGCAGATGGTTCGAGCGTCTGGGAGCAGCAGTCAAGGCAGGTTATTCAATTTAGATTTTTAGGTGTTTAGCTGGCTCAGTTATCCAGAATGACATGAAATGAGTCAGCAGGTAGGTGCTCAGTGTCTTTCCAGCCGTCACTTACATCCAGTCATCACAACAGCGTATTCAAAAAAGACACATATTCAGGGACACTGCAGTACTGCATAAAGACATAATCATTTAAGAATACTACTTCTCTTTAAGAGAAAGATTTGTTAATGGATTCAGGAGTGACAAGAGTTTGCAGGTCATTTATTTAAATTGAATTAGTGAATTTTAAATGGACTAAGCATGAAGTACAAAACCATTACGCATGAAGACATATAAGCGTAGAGAGAGAAGTCTGCACACTGTTCTGAACAAACTTGATCCCAATAACCATTAAAATGTTTCATTATTTTACACTGGAGTGCTGCACAACGAAGCACAGGAATGGATTTATGATTTAGAAACACTCTGTCCTCTCCAAAGCGTACTTAACCAAATGGATGGTGTTGGCTGGAATATTTTGGTAGCCCTGAAATGCTTTATTCACACTGGATTAAGATCATCTTTGTGTCTCCTAGGGATTATTGCACTAAACAGATTTAATTAAAAAAAATATTTCATTAATTATTTCAAATATGTGATAAATGTGTGGTGACATTTTCTTCATGCATTGGACCTGATCTGCTGAAAGCTGCAGAATGCCAGGGAAAACAATAAGCAGAAGGAAAATAAAAAATAGATGAATTCTGTTCTTTCATCTTGTGACGTCTTGTGGTTCTCCAAATCAGAAGGATTATCCGTCATCACTGAGGTGATTGTCACCTGCAGCTGCTACTGAAATGTTTATTGATAAAGGTCTAAAGTTGTCGTCTCCTTTTGTTGGCCAGTTGCCCTCATATATTCTCGTTGATTCCCCGCACTGACTGAATGGTAGATTGCCAGTTACAGGTTTGACAGGTGCTCGTAAAACAGATGCCACGACTCCAACAGAGCCACAAATGTTCCTCCCTTAGAACTTAAATCATGGACGCCTGTGCTGCAGCACTCAGCTGGCAATCATAAATCAAATTCAACAGCCATTTGTATAAATTTCCATTCCCTTCTCCAAGGTTTTCTGACTCTACCTCGAAACACCACAAAATACATATTGTATTAGCCCAAACATGCAAATGTGGGCTGCTGTGTTGCTGCCAATTTGCATCATAAAATAATGTGGGCAGTCACTATGAGACTGGCTGGCATCTAGAAAAGTGCTACAGTATATTAACCTTTCGACTGTTTCCATGTGAGGCTGCTGCAAAGGTCAAGAGTGTTTATGTGGTCTTTTAAAATTTGACCAGATTGAACCTGGAGGGACCATGTCTAAAATCAGAGTGACAGTTTAGTGATCACAACACACCGGTGTCACTAAAACCCAACACCCCTCTCCTCCTTAGTATTGTTGCGGATTCATGTAATCTCCTAAGCGGATTTGGAGGGAGACTCCAAAAAAAGGGGGATGCTTTATTTCCACAGAGGACGCTGGGTCTACAGGTTGTGAGACATTAATCCTGTTCAGGCCACAAACTCTTTACCCTTCACAGGCTGGCTCACTGGCCAGGAGCAAAATGTCACAATCACACACACAGTTACATGGACTTCGGCTGTGTGCTTGTGAGTTTGGGATAAGCTAAAGTACTACTCTGTCTTTTTATGTAATTTCTCGTGTTTTTCAGGAACATTGGCAGCCATTTATCCATAAACAAGAGTGTGGATTCCTGCTTTGGAACGGACAGTCATGTGACCTCACTAGAGCACGTCCAAGCCCACCTCACCCTTTCCTACAACCGCAGAGGAAACCTAGCGATCCACCTCATTAGTCCGGCAGGCACACGCTCCACGCTGCTCCACCCCAGGTACAAACACACAGATACACAAATAATTAGACAGAAAAAAGACAAACGGAACAAGTAGATAAACACAAAATGTTATCACTCGTGCTCATCTTCCTCCTGCAGACCTCATGACTACTCCTCAGAGGGGTTTAATGACTGGGCATTCATGACCACCCACTCCTGGGACGAGAACCCAAGCGGGGTGTGGACACTAGAGATCGAGAATGTGGCCGGCGCCAGTGACTACGGTAAAGCATCTTTGTTGTTTATCTGTTGAGTCCCTGATCTAACAGCATGAATTCACAAAACATTTACAAATAATAAATACTTCTAAAATATAGAATTTTAGATATAAAGAAACATATTTTCGGACCAAAACTCAATTATTAATGCTCCCGGACTCTGATAGTGACCATTGGTCGTACACTACTTTTCACAATGCATTGTGGGATACATTGAGTGGACTATATAGGGTCATTGACCATGCTCACTCAGAATTCGGACAGCACTACAAAATGGCGTGTCCACTACATAGTGCACTATATAGTGAATAGGGAGTGATTTGGGACACAGCCTTTGTCTCTCAGTAGGTGCACATTTTACCTGTTGGATGGAGGCCTGTGTATAATGGCCAAGAGTTCTTACCATTTTGATGCAGATAGAGCTCAAGCTTGCTATCAGCTGCCCTCAGCTTGTTTTGTGCCACTAGTGGGAAAAAAAACGTTTCTGTTTGAATTTGGATTCAGGAGGTATGTGTAGCGAACGCAGGTATTGTGTAAAACATGAAGTACAGCAGGTAGAACTAAAAACTGAGGTATAGCTTATATGCACTCTTTCATTTTTGTTTATGTATCCCACTTAATATCATTATTGCAATGTTGGACAATATAATGAAACATTGCAGATTTTTCTCATATCATGCAGGCCTAATAGAGTTAACTGGAAATTGAGGGTAATTTAATTGAACTGTATCATATCCAAGCATAAATATAAACATTTTGTTTTGTCCTAAGCAGACATCCATGCAAAATAATACCATTAAAAAACATTTCAACAGATTTACATCAAATGTTTAAAAATATATTACCCCATCATATCATCAAAACTTACTTCCCTTTATGTAGTGCAAGGACTAAAATGTGTGGCTTCAATAGTCTTGTGCGCTGGGCTCATGTCCAGGGTTCTAGAAATCATCTGTGCATGTGATTGAGGAATAGCATAGATATTCAAGTGTACTTGCATGAAATCTGGTTGTTTTAGACAAGATTATGCTCAAATACATTTTCCCCAACTATATTTAAGTTCCCTGTTAAAGCTAGGGTAGGTAATTTTCGAAAACTAGCATGATTTTGAAAGTAGCATTCTCTCTGTGCTCCGTCTTCACCCGCCCTCTCCCCTCTGTGCTCCCTCAAAAGCAGCGCCCCTCACTTACATGCACTAACGCCATTGGTCCAGAAGCGGATTTCAGCTCATGCTTTGAGTGTGGGCTCGTGCATGCATCCGAGCAGGGAGACAGGGTGGAATGATTGGTTCATAAAACTCGAATCCAGTGCAGACATTGGTCGAAGATTTTACGAGTTTACAACTGCTACAGATGACGGATTTTCTTCGTTTCTTTTTCAGAGCATATTAATTATTAATTTCTGTTAGGACCTAAAGACAATTTCAACCAACATCTTAAAAAGTGTATCTGGAGGAAATTACCTACCCTACCTTTAAGGGCCAACCTTCAATTTTGTAAAATCCTGGTTTATTCCCTTTAATTCCCATAAATTCCTGTTAATTCCCATAAATTCCTGTTAATTCCCATGGAAAGTTTCCAACTTTGAAAATTCCCGGAATTTTGCAACCCTAGCCTCTAGATATACAGTAGCTGGTCCAACTACAACAACACGCTCAGAGTCCAAGAAAGCCTTAGAAAACAGAAGTAGATAAATGTGCCACAGCTCCCTCCTCAGCGTGGAGTCATTTACTAAAGTGGAACCTCTAACAAGGCCTTACACTTCATGATCCCTCTGAGACGTTCACTTTAAAACACTCCTATTAGGCACAGAGAGAAATCATGCTGTCTTTAATTGAGGCATGTTTCCTGTCACTTTATCGCAAAAAACAAAGAGTCACCAATAAGAGAGGACACATTTACTTAATCCACTCTTAGAGGTGGCACGGCCTTAATGTTTCTGACAGCCCTGCTTTACTTTCCGATTATTTCACTTTTTTCTCACCTCTGTCACTTATCTTTCCTCTTAGGCACTTTGACCCAGTTCATCCTGGTGCTGTACGGCACCGGCTCGGCGTCCTCCAGCTCCTCTGAGAAGGCTCAGCCTGGTGACAGCAGCTGTAAGACCTTGGACCTGAGGCAGATTTGTATCGGTAAGACTGATTCTGTCACAACATCTGAGGTGGAGTGGGGTAATTACTGTGTCATGTTGAGATTAGACATGTGAAGCAGTGGAGACATTATGAGGTTAATAAGATGAAATATTATACCATGCTCACTGTGCAGCAGTGTGGGCAGACCTCTTATTGCAAACGTCATCTGATTATGTCGCTTCAGTATCAACTTTAAATGAAGATCTAACTGCAGGTGAGATCAAATACAATTTCTCTCCAGGTCCCTTTTTAATAATCTCATTTAAATTTAATGATGTCCATTCTGCCCGCCTTATTCTTGATACAAATACTGCTATAGGCAAGGTCTCCACATACTCTCCCACCTCGTGTGTGTGAAACGGTGACAGTCTGACCTCTACAGGCTGTCAGAGGCACTTACAGACAGGAACAAATACGAAAATCATTTGAGAGTTTATAGAATTTTTTAAATAAAGTTTGATTATCATATGGTAAAGACAATGGTCTGCATCTGGACCTGCTGCATATGGAAAAGGCTGTGTTGACTTAAAGATGCTGCACGAAGCATATAAATCTAAAGCTTTTCATCATTATCTTTTCCCTCCCAAAAGTAGCACTAACGAAAGTGTAAATGGCGACTCCAAAGTCAGTCTCACACTGACAAGATACAAAACAACCCTAGCATAACATCAAATAAACTCAGTTTTTGTGTTTTCTGACTTATGTGAAAAGGTAAAAGTTGTGTCTTCTCATGTCAGTTTTGTTTGTCTGTTACAGAGTGCAACACGGGCTACTACCTCTTTCAGCAGGGCTGTGTGAAAGAATGTCCTGCAGGTTTCTCTGTAGGCTCGCAGCCTCTCAACTACACCGTGGGAAACTCCATAGCACCAGCTTCCGTCCCCACTTGCCTGCCCTGCCTGTCGCCCTGCCTCACCTGCAGCAGCCTCAGCAGTCAGGCCTGCCTGTCCTGCCCCCCTCACAGCTCGCTAGACCCCATTTCTGGAACTTGCATGCACCTAAACCAGTTCATGCGTGAGTCCCCCGGTAGCTTCATGGTGGGCCAGGGAGACCCAAAATCGCAGCTCCAACTAAGCTCCCAGTTGCCCATCACAATTGCCGTGCTCAGCTGCATGGCCATCATGGCCACCTTTGCTGGCATCTTCCTGCTGCTGCAGCTGCGCTCCGGTGCGCTCATCAAGCTGCCCTCCCTGGAGGCCGGTGGCGGCCTGGGAGGCAGCTTCAGCCTTGGGGGGAATAGGGTGGTGTCGTACCGTGGAATACCAACAGTGTGGGGGGATGACGGAGTAAACACAGACTCCGAAAACGAAGAGTCTGACGTACACAACGAGAGGACTGCCTTTATCAAAACACAAAGTGCTCTTTAATGCCTCCAACACATCCCTCCCACATCCCACTTTAAACACCCCCCCCCCCCCCTTTGGTGTGATGATTCAGGGCTGTGGTATCTGTCCTTTCACAGTCTTCTCTGGTTTTATCTCTTTCTTTTTCACTTGTGTCTCTGTTTTACTGGAATTTTGTTTGAGTCCTATTCAGGATCTGATCATCCATTCTTCAGTAAGAGACCTGGCGGAAAGCAGCTGTCTCTCAGAGTTGGAGGGATGGCCCAAGCTTTGCTCTGTTCACACTTCGGCGCACTTCTATTAAGCTGGCTCTCTCCCTCCTCTTGCCCTCAATCACTAACAGTGTCCGTCTGTGCGGAGTCCATTTTCCCCTCCAGCTCTGTCTCCTTTTTGTTACAGTAAACAACTGATTATGATTTGCTTTCTTCCTCTTTTCTTCCTCTTTCCATCAGTCTGTGCAGTAGCCAGATGAGATTGTTGAATGAGTGTGTGTGACTGAGCGAGCATGATTGTGTAAATCTGATGCAGTGTAGTGCCCTTTTTAAAGAAGCTAAAGCCGGCCCTGTCACATTTAATACCGAAGTGATAACAAAAACTTGTAACTTGAGGCAGTAAATCGGATTAGGAGACACTGATTCTCTCAGAAGTGTTGTTTAGCGGCATCAACGTCTAAAATCTGTCTAGAGAAGCTCCACTGATCTGAGCAATTTAGAAAAATGCACAAAAGCATTACAGTTGTCAGACTAATGATTTCTAATAATGTGTCATCTGAGAGCTTTCTGAACATCTGACTTCTTTCTTTTTAAGTTGAGATGTTTCATATTTACCTAAAATCAAAAATCCACCTCTCACTAAGTGTTTTATAGATCCATATAGTTATTCATCTCAGTGTGATTGGGGCTTCAGTTCTCTGCTTGTTCACACAATCTGCACAGATCTCTTTGCTCTTGCCAAACAAATGTTGAGTCACACATCCAGCACAGCTTCCTTCGTCCTTTTGGGATTCCAGATCTACTCTCAGAAACTATAAATTCTTCTGCACTCATAACCTCCTAGCTGTCACAGGAGGGTATCTAAAAATCTGATACATTTAGAGAGAAAAAATAAAGGCTACTCCATCAACCCTGAGGCACAACCCCTTCCAGGGATATTTAATTTGTGTGAGTGAAGTGCTCTCATCCCGAGGCTGAGAGAGAAAGTTGAGGCGCTGATGGAACAAAATGTGACTGAGAAGAACAAGAGCTTCTACTTAAAGCAGCAGTGCAGACACTTTAATAACAAATCGATGCTTCCTTTTTTTTGTCAGAAAAATTAGCATTACAAGGACTCATTACACACGCCTCATAGTATATAACAATTAATTAATGTGTGTGTGTGTGTGTGTGTGTGTGTGTAGGGTTAGTGCATATGAAACCACAAATCCGTGTCTGCCCTCTAAAGTGAAGGTTTCCTCTCCTCCTTCATCTCTTTCACGAATCTTAAATACACTTAAAAAATTCTGCATTGAGACCCCGCTCTCTTTAGTGTCTCTGTACTTACCCTCCAGTCTTCTTCTAATCTGAATTTCAGATTATGTCTTCAGCGTACTCTGCAATTAATTATATTCAGACTGAAAGTGCAGAAACTATTTATTCTGAGAGATTTTAATCATACCTTCAGGGGAGATTGTTTTAAAGTGATTTTTCTCCTGGGCTGGTTATCGTCTAAAATATGCATCTCGTGATTCAATCCAGAGTAGATATTTTCAATCCATTGAGCTCACTTTTTTTTTTTGTATTACTTGCAGTGATTTTCGTTTTGATTTCTGTTTTGTTTCCAGTGGTTAAAACAATGGAGCTTGCTGAGAGAGGTTGTCATGGTGATGGCGTGCATACAAAACTGCAGCTGCTCATCCTTTTATCTACCTCTCATATCATTCAGCAAGGGTTAATGTGCTGTAATAGGAGCTGTTATAAAATTATTGAGGGCATATTATATGTAGGTCGCTTATGGAATCATTTTTCCTGAAAGATTTAGGAGAATCTACATGTGACTGAGTCAAATGTATGTTTTAGGAGCAACTGCATTTTCCGAAACTGTAATGCTGCTGTGTAAACCCTCGTGTCCTGAATCCCCATCTCCCCTGGAATTTATTTTCTTTAGGATCAGCATCAATGGGCTGTCACACCTGGGCTCTAAAAGCCTGTTGTTAAAATAAAATGGGTGAAAGGATCTTTTATAGCTCTTGTTGGTCAGCATTTAAGTGCTAAATCAACTTAGTTACTCAGTTCCTACCCAAACGGCTCGCTCATTGACGAAGATCTTTTTGTTCTTAAGTTTGACAATCAAAAGATAACCTTGCATTGACACTGAGAAATGTGCATCAGAACACAAAAAAACTATTTTACCACTTTTGGTAGAAAGCCTTCTCAGAAGGTGTTTTTATCCGAAATATGCAGAATTGAATGTGATACCAATTGCTTAACAAGGAAGGTCAGAGTAAAAAAGACAAGAAATAGAAACAAATGAAACCGAAAGAAATAGAGTTTCTATCTTACTCCTGCCAATATCCTCTTTAAAATAATGGAGAGAATTTCTATGAATGCTGTCAATCACAGCACTGAGCCAGGAAGCTTGATTCGTCTCAGACGGCCGGTACAGGTTGCAGCAAATTTGGCTCATCTCGGCAGTTTAAGCCAGGAAGAACTAAAGCGTTTTAAAAACCCAGCTAGAACGAGGATTTGAGAGAAAGTGCCCTCTGAAGGAGTGAAGCTAATGTGGCTGCAGAATAATGAGTGTGTGCTGCACCACTCTGTGATGTACATTAGTGCCTACTGCCATTTAGGCTCTTATTAGCCCCAGTTTAAGGAGGATGCTAATCTAAAAAATGTAATAACTTGAGCCACAGAGTCCGTATCGACTTCCCAGCGTGGTGTGGAGTCTGTAAACAACGGATTATGGGCTAATGTGGCACCACAATGGCTTCCATTAACTTAAATTCTGGATGCTCAGTTAGCTTTTTTTTAATCAGAACTATAATGTGGGACTCTCTCTAATGTATTTATGCTTATAGTCATGCCTGTATTTTCAGTTGTCCATCTTTACTTCCAGAAGATTTGTATCGCTTCCTGAAAAACTATAGCTGCCCGTGAAGTGAAACATTTTGGGGTGTTTATTCAACTCTCTTCCGCCCTCGAGTGCACACACAAAATGATTTATTCATTTTTTCTTCATGTCTTATCCACTACAGCCTGAAAACTCAAAAGTTTAACCTGATTAACTCAGAGCTTTGTGCATTCAAGTGTTCAACTTTTAAGAGAGGCGTGAATGTGGGAAGCATTAGGTAGCTGCTGAAAAACCATTTGCAGCGGGCTCACTCTTTTACTGCAAAGATGTGACGGAAACCACACACTAAAAATAGAGGTTCTCTAATTATGCCAGATAGCAGCACACAATGAAAACTCTACCACTCCACTGGCACCAAAATGTGAAGCCTCCTCATGAAAGTAACAACAACGTTGCTATACAATAATCTGCAAATCCAAAATGTCTCCTCTTATGGATAAAGATAAGAGTCGCTCATGGGGAGGATGAAGGTTTTTTCTATCCAGCTGAAATATTTAAAGCTCCATTTCGCTTCATCCCTGCCTTAGGATGTAGTCAGAAGTGATCAATATGAAGTCAGATGGAGGAAATAGGAGCAATATCTTTGGCATAACCAAAGACAATCATTTTAATGCTGTCTGTTTCGCGTTATGACGTGTTGCGTTCAGGTTTTCACAGTCCATCGACCCCTTCACTTGTGTTCAAAGTGTTTTGTTGATATGATTCTGTCATCTCTGCCTTTTTTGGAAGAGCTGCAGCGACAGCCTGTATGTTCAGCAGCTGTGGAGGGGGGAGGTAGAATGTATCCCATCTCCATTAACTTAAGGGCTGAATCAGATGTGCGTGTGTGTACATGCTTGTTTTAGAATAAATGAAACACTTTGTGATGGTTTTTGGGCGAGGTCGGTCAGACTGTTGACCTCCTCTTGCCTCTTGTTGCAGTTTCTGGCTTGTGGCTGCACACAGTACCTTACAGATTTGTGACCTATGAATAATGTACAAGAATGACTATCTAACACGGGACAAAACTCTAAAATAAGGCCTATTTTTGTACTATATGACTGGTGCAGTGTAATTTCTTGTAATTTAAAGATTTTTTTGCTCTTGTTTTTTTTTTTCTCCTTTTTATTTAATTGATGTCAATTATAGATTCTACTAAAAATAAAGATCTATGCAAATTTGAATGTGTTTTTATTAACTTTATTACACCTGCAAACATTTATTTATATTCTGTTCTGAGTAAAGACTCAAAGGGCGCCGGATAGCCTATTGGTTATGTCGCGAGCCCCATGTGCAGAGGCTGTACTCCTCACCACAACGGCAGTGGGTTTGAATCCAGCCCCCGGCCCTTTGCTGCATGTCATGCCCCATTCTCTCCTGCCAACATTTCCCGAAGGCAGAAAAGGCCAAAAAATATCTTAATAAAAAAAAAAAAGAAATGCAACTGAAGTTAAAGTAAAGATCATCCACAATGCAGCAAACTGAACTAAGAGAGCGAGTTAGCGATAAAGCTAATTCACGTCTGTGGTCTCTGGGTAGGAGGATCCAAAAAAAATATGTTACAATACAAACAATTAAAAAACAAAAAAAACAATTTTAACATGAAAAGACAAAAAACTAAAATACATTCTCTTCAAGTCGGTTCCATACATGGTTTACATCACTGCTCATAGATTGGTTTGCCTTGAGCCATGTGTCCAGTTTTGTTTAAAAACACTGAAGCATATTCAGTCTCTGATATGACTGCATTTTATGGGATTTGAGTTCCACTTTTCTGTGGTGCTCACTGAGAAAGCTGATTGTCCTAAAACAGTTCAGTGTAATTTAGCTAATCAGTCACCTCTTGCTGATGCCCTGGTCTCTCTAGCATTGTTCCTGCAGAGTGACACACATTGTTTAGGTGGCGGTAGTGCCTGATCATGAATTAATGTATACATAAGACACGGCTGCAAAACAACAAACTGTCAAGGCTTAATTATACTTGAATGACGTTACAATGATGGTACCTGCTTGTGTTTATAGCAAGAGAACTTTGAATGTATTTAAGTGCAAAACTGAACTAAATATATTCTATGCTTCACACTCAAATTAGTTACATCAACAAACTTCTAAAATATTCAAACATATTGCCCAGTATAATATTACTGGCTCTTGCTGTCAGCTGTGGTGTAAGATCAGCTACAACTTGACCTTTTGTAGATACTGTGCTGTATCTAAACATGAAAGCAGACATTTCCTCTGTGGTCTCGAAAACCTGCTTGAGCTGCGTCGTTCATGCTTATGGCTGCTGAAATTAAGCCAATGAGTTTACTGCTGAGAGGCTGCATACTACACAAACCAAATCATAAAAAGAAGTAATGAAGTGAGACTGAGTTCACACAGTGGTATACAGAAAATGAAATGTTTTTTCATATATATGTAACAAACATCATCAGCAGTTTTTACAGCCTGCTGTGGTCTAATGGTGATAACCAGAGTGTACTGTAAAAAGAAAAGAAAAGAAAAAGAAATCCGTTGAATGTTACAACAAACATATCGTTATCAGATCATGTAGCCTACTTAACTCAAAAGTAGATATCCGACTATTTAAAAATGCAAAATGTTAAGGACAAGTCACACATTCAAAAATACTTGTGTACAGTAAGATTAATTTAAAGTATGAAAATGGATTGAGATGGCTACTGGGATGGTTTGTTGTAGTATAGTACTGAATTTGTATAACTTTTGCACTGCAAGCATCATATTCCCATTTTGATTAGAACGGCTTTACATTTATAAACATAAATGTACATTAAATCTTAATAAGCAAGCAGCAATTAACTCAAGCAGGATATAGTAATAATGTCTTAAAAAAATGATTGCCTCTAAAATTTCAGCTTCCGCTTTTTGATGTCAGGTATTTTCAACATTTATGGTCTTTGTTTTTGCTTAATAAATTTGTTCCTATTTTAAAAGCAAATGACATTTACAAGCACAACCACTTTCACATTGACATGAGGAAGTGCTGCCTCACATGAAGCTCTGTACTTTTTTTGCTCACAGGGAAATGAAACCTTTCTGTCGCCACTGAGAAATAACTGCTGTTGGTCATTCGCAGCTGCTTCACCTCACCACTCTGTTTCTCTCCGGCTCATGAGAACACGAAGGTTCTGTAGGACGTTCTGCTGTCAACAAATCCTTGATTGGGAGGAGAATTTAATTATTTAGAGATGGGATTTGGAGAGGACCTGTGGTGCCCTCAGGCACATGCAGCAGTCATGAGGCTGCTGGACTCAGAGCTTCACCTGATGGAGGTCATGAAGAAATGGATGGGTCAGCGGGCTAAGAGTGAGCGTGAGTTTTCTGTGCAGCTGCACAACATGGCTACCATGGTGGAAAAGCTGGACCGACCCCAGACCAGTGCAGGACTGGACTACATCAGCCAACTCAATAAGGTGAGGTCTTGTAGATTACTATACTCTTAAATCCAATATCCAATAATAACCACTAACTCTGCTGACTGACATTGCATGACGCATAAAAATGTGACATCCATTTATCTCACATCAGTTTTCACATTAAAGATAAAGCCTTAAATATTTTAAACTAACAACATTGTTGTTTCCATAGAAATACTTTATTTACTTTATGTCTTGGCCAACTCAAAACGACTTATCCATTCAAAATACCTTTTAATTTCATTTTTATTTTTTAAAGTGCAAACAGATAATATCAGAAATTTCCATTCAGAAAGGTCATGTTGGCACGCACGCACGCACGCACGCACACACACACACACACACACACACACACACACGCCCAAATGAATTTGCTCAGAATCTCTAAAAGTTGTTTGGGTTGAATGCAGTCCTGAATTAAGGAAATGGTTGTCAAGTAAGTCTCGCTTATCAAAACCAGTTATAGGAAACATCATGACATAAATAGAGAATAAAACGTTGTTGTGCAGCCTCTGTTATCTTGTGAGTTCTGCTAGAGTTTTTAAAGTTTTCTAGTTCGAATGACTCGATGTCTCCCTGACCCTTTCTTCCTTGTCTGTCAGTCGTGGGGAGTGCTGGTCTCTCAGACTGACCTTCTGAGTCAAGTGATGAAGAGGCGCTCTGAGGATCTGCTAAATGGTCCCCTCAGCAAACTGACACTGCTCATCAGAGACAAACAGCAGCTCCGCAAGACTTACTCAGAGCATTGGAACCTGCTGAGGCAGGAGCTAAGCAAGGTGAGAGACTAACACTGACACACACATTTACATTTTTAAGGCACATTGAGGACCACTGACTGGAAGCAGCCTGAAGCAGACCACCATTTGTGAGGGTGAAGAGATTTTTCTGTACATTATTTTGTTTTTTAGATAAATTTTAGATTAATTTGAACATGAAATAGACTTAAAACACAGAAAATTATGTCATACAAAACAGACAAACACACACACACACGCACGCGCACACACACGCACGCGCACACACACACACACACACACACACACACACACACACACACACACACACACAGACACACACACACACACACACACACACACACACACACACGCACACACACACACACACACACACACACACACACACACACACACACAGACACACACACACACACACACACACACACACACACACGCACACACACACACACACACACACAGACATATACACACATACAGGGTTTTTTGTGTGCAAGTTTCATATGAATTGTTATTCATACTACGTCGTCTATTAACTGGACATTTTCGTTTTCAAATGAAACATCATATGTTTTTTACCAAAAACCAAAGACATTGTAAGTGTGAAAGGTGAAAGTGCTTGTATTGCAGAATTCTTTAAAAAAAAAAAGCTGATATGGTTATGGTTGATCATTTTCTTGAGTATATTGTGTTCATTGCAGTAGACTTGAGAGCAGGCGATTTCTTAGTATGTGTGCATGTGCGTTTACAATAGATAGATTTTATGCTGTGATTGCAACTTTAAAACAATGTCTGAGATGCTATGGGTTATGAGATGTCGCCAACAGCAGCATAACAAAGATCAGATCATTTCCTCAAATGTCTTTTCTTGTTTTTCTTGTTCCTCTACAATGCAAAGTAGAAAAGGCAACTGTCAACTTCTGGTGTTATAAAGTGTTCACACTCAGGGTGTCTGCTTTTAACCACACAAATAGCACTTTTGCAAAACACTTATCCTTGTACCATTTATTTCCCATCTCTTTCTGTTTGTCCGTGTGCTACCTTAGGTGACTCAGATGGAGCTGGAGAGGCTAAAGAGCAGCTACAGACAGGCAGTGAGAGATGCAGCTCAGGCTAAGAGGAAGTACATGGAGGCTTACAAAGGTAGGGAAACCTGGCATCACTTACTTCTGCAAAAAGAATCAGTTTCATGGCCATGGTCTGTCTTGTTTTAAAACAGTGTAAATGTCATGTTTTTCAGCGTGACACCATGTGTCCTCTCCTCTATGTTTGCAGATAAAGAGCGAGACAAGGCTAAAGAGCGTTATGTAAAGACTTCACTGAAACTCTACGAGCTGCATAATGAGTATGTGCTGTCTGTGCGAGCTGCTCAAGTTTATCACCAGCACCACTACAGTCAGATCCAGCCTGCTCTGCTCAGTGCACTGCAGACCCTGCAGCAGGAGATGATGCTCATACTGTAAGATCACAAAAACTAAAGAGTGTTTGCATGTTTATGGAGAATGAGATGGAAAATAATTGAAATCAAGAAAACATGTTTAAAGTCTTTAAAATAAATCACACACAAAAAAAATTAAATGTTAGCAATCAATCAATATTGAACCCAGCAAAATAAGACCATATGAAAAACATAAATGGAAAAATCCATGGTTACAAAAATCTGATTTGTAGGTTAACATTACTTAAATTGAATTGCTAGATTAAAAACTAGTGTCCATGCTTCCTTTCAAAAACAAAACAGCAACATATCCAAATCATGTATGTGAAAGAAAAATGCAGAGATGATCTTTTGTTGCTGCGTGTTTGTATTCTTTGTTTTCTGTTTGCATCGGGAAGAAAGATATCGATTACCCAAGAAAGCAAAGCTGACCTCAGAAGCACATTTCTTTAACTATACCACAGTTTAACATTTCCAAAATTACATTTGAAATAATTTTTGCAACATTTCCTACAAACAACAACAATAAAACATTTCAACCTTTCAGGAAGCAATTACTTTTGTTTGTGCAAAATAACACTAATTCAGTTAGCAGAAGGGTGGACTTTTCTTGAAGTAGTGAATGCCAGAAGAAAAACCCAATACATTACTTTGATAAGGTATGTAGATAAAAATGAAAAGGATAATGTGAATTATTTTGGGCTCATGCATCATTTTTGTTCCAGATCTAAAAAGTGAAATGTTTGAACAGAGCTTGCAGACCATTCTTGTAACGTCATTCAAATTAAATAAGCATAAATCACAAGTAATAATGTATGAATAATATGGGTAAACTTCTTCTGTGGGAGTTTTGGAAAATATAAAGTTAGCTATATATGTATGTGTTTTGAATGTGGCTAAAACTTGCATAATGTTCCTTGAGGTTACTGAACAAGCTATCATGTGAGTATTTTCCTTTTTTATTTTGCCCTTCCTGACGTTTGAACTAGAAAGGAGATCCTGCAGGAGTATTTCGACATCTCCACTGTCCTCCATCATGAGGTGGTGCAGATCCACAGAGAGATGTCTTCTGCTCTAACAGCAATCGATCCCTACAAAGAGTATGAGAGCTTCATCCACCAGAGCAGGTAGACTGAGGCGAAACTTTCCCTCAGAAAACAATAATGCAATCATCTAAGCTTACCCTGCAGAGCTATGAGACTGTGGACTGTGGTTTGTGTTTGCAGATCTGTAGGGGAAATTCCATCATGTGCAGAGTTTGAATGTTGTGCTTTGGAGGAAACTGAACGGCTTAATCCCGGAGAGATTGAACTGAATGATCTCACCCTTGAATCAATTCAGCATAAGTGAGAACAAACAACACAATCTAACACAATTGACTTAACTCCCATTTCCTTTTTGTAATGTTTCAACTACTTCCTCCTTTTCAGCTTTCTTGTACTTTTTGTCTCCTATTTTATCACTCTTTTGTATCAATTGCTTCCTCTGCTCAGATCATTTTTCTGTCCTTTTCCAGACTGACAGCAGTAGAGGAGGAGCTGCTGGATCTGGCTCGGACTCTAGGCTCTCAGCAGACATCGGCGGAACAGCTAGAGCTAGAACTGGAGGCAGAACAGGAAGGTGTCAAGAGAGGCCAAAGGTGAGTGGTCCAAACACTTCAGTTGGAATTAGTGATGCTCTGATGTTGCATTCAGAGGTTATAGGAGAGGTTCCAAAATGAAACCATGCAACATTTGTTATCTGTGGAGACAAATTACCTTTGCCACCGAGGGCGGCCCTTTCATTGAGGAGAGTTCAGGGTGCTCTAGGCCGAGCAGCAGTTAATAACCTAGGGGCTCTCAGGAGGCTGTATGTGCTGTATGAAATATTATACAGCGATATGGTAAGAGTTATGGAGCTGGATGCCCTAGTTTGTCTTATTTGATAAGGCTGTCTGGAGGTGTTTGAAGTTTACAGTCCTGTGGGAGTAACTAAGAACACACTCCTGGAGGAACACTGGAAACAATGTGTTTGTTTGCACAAAGCTGGAAACTTTTAAGGGCAGCAGGGGAGAACATATGGTGGTGTTAGTGAGGTAAGTAAGGTTAATGCTGCTCTTTGATTTGTGTTTTGAGGAAACATTTTGTAAATCAACAGTGACATGCTGCAAGAGGAAGACCTTGTGTGACCGGTTGCAACTGAGAATATGTTTACTTCTGTAAATGTAAGACTGAGCAGGGTGGCTTGGTTCCTAATAACTATTATTCTGAGGTTATACTCGATTTTTATGTGCAGAAATCTTGTCAAGGAACAGCATGTAAGCCCTTGACTTACACAGATCTTAAAAGTCTATAAACAATCACACTACAAGGTCTGTTTGTAGATGGTACAAAGGTTTTGACTCTGACATCATAAGTTGAAGTTCAAATTCCCTTTGTCTGAGCACTATAGGACTTCTCTTACATACTGGCCCGGAAGTTTAAGGGATTGTTTGACATTTTGTAGAATATGTGTTTATGCTGGAATTTTAGATTAGAAAATGAATACCACTGTCATTAAGATAGATAGATAGATAGATAGATAGATAGATAGATAGATAGATAGATAGATAGATAGATAGATAGATAGATAGATAGATAGATAGATAGATAGATAGATAGATAGATAGATAGATAGATAGATAGATAGATAGATGATAGATAGATAGATAGATAGATAGATAGATAGATAGATAGATAGATAGATAGATAGATAGATAGATAGATAGATAGATAGATAGATAGATAGAATAGATAGAATAGATAAATAGAACCTTTATTTATTGTGCTCACAGAATGCACACAAATAAAAGTGTGCATTCTGCATTTACTGATTCATTGATTACTATTTGGGCAATGAAATGTCAGATAAATGTGAGGGTTGTATCTGGATATAAATTCTGACACTATTATAAACTCTATTTTTACAAAGAGAATATAAAACCCTATCATATTTAAGCAGCTCTAGAATATTTAGTAATGAGAGATTGTGATAAGGTTTTTTTTAAGATTTATTTTGGGGCTTTTTGTGCCTCTATTGGAGAGACAGTGGATAAGATAAGATAAGATATTACTTTATTGATTACCAGAGGGGAAATTCGGGCTTTGCGGCAGCAAGACAGAGAAGCAGGTAATACAGAAATCAAAAGGAATGGGGAATGATGTGCGGGAAAGGAGCCACAGGTTGGATTCGAACCAGGGCTGCCCACTTCAAGGACTAATAGCCTCACATGTAGCATGCAAATTAACCACTAACTTTTTCACTGACTGAATCGGATTAAAAATAGTTTTGTAGTTTTGTAGTTTTGTAGTACAGCAGTACTGGTTGTTTTCTGGGTCTCCGAACTGTGTGCATTGCACAAGGCTTATCCTGCATTTCATTGGTCGTTTCTCTTTCATTGTTTCTTAGCCATAAGAATCTAACAATTTATTCCATTCTTGTTTATTAAAAGTCTTGTTTTACTTCACTTGCAGGATTTTTGGTTTTATTAAATGTCTGCTGGTTTCACATGCTGAAATCCAAGACAAAACTCACTAAGCTGTCATTACAGTATCCTTCTTACTGATTAGTCGATAGAAGGCATCTGCAAACCTATTTGCACAGACACACTCATTATTGATGTAAATGTGGTCTTGTACTTTCTATTTATAACATTTGTGCTCTAGCATTTAATTGTGCAACTTTTTGAATTGCTGCCATCTAAAAAAAGTCACACAGCTTGATATTTCAATCTACCCAACCTACATTTCTTCCTGCTTGGTCCAGGGTCTACCAGTTCAGCAAGAGACATGTGCTTGAGGAGTGCCGGCACCAGGTAGCGCTGTCTCAGGGCCTGAGAGCCAAGCTGGAGGCCCAGAGGCGTCTTATGAAGGAGAAACTGGACCAGCTGGGCTCCAAAGAACCTCCTTCTGCTTTGAAGCTGGACCCAGACACAGTCTCACTCTCATCCAACGCAAGCAATGTAGTCTAAACTTCCTTTATTTAGCTCTTAATAAGTTCTGCCAAACTCAGGAAACAGGCATGGAAAAGAAAGATTTAATGTGGGATCATGGGAAATTGAAAAAAAACGTCAGTAGAAGAATAAAGTCTTTACATTAGTGAGAACTTAAAGAACAGTGTTTGTGTGTGTACTTGATATTAACCTAAACCAAAACAATGACTGCTTTAGAGTTTTTATGTTTTGACCAGAAGTGGGACAAAGTCAAAACTCTCAATTCTTGGGTCCAAAATAAAGCCCAAATCTTAAACTGACTGTTTTCGGTGCTAAAGAGGTTAAATCGTTATACAATCAGAAACAACAAGGTCACTAAATGTGCAGATAACTTTTTCCCCCACTAAAATAATGTTGTTATACTTACACTTTACTACTTCACTTCTGTTCTCAGCAAACCCTAGCTTAAGCTGTTGCTAGCCAAAGAAAAATAATGCTAGCCTTTACTAATTGTTTTTTGGAATCTTAACAGCAAACTAAATGAAATTATTTTGTGGCTCTCTGTTGTGTTTAGTTTTGACTGTTTCCCTTCAGTTTTTGACAACAGCAGCAATGATGAACACAGTGTTCCCTTCTTCTAATGCTTACTGATTAGTTGCCATTAAAAGGATAGAATAGAAATTTGTGCATCTGTTGGAAGAGTAATTTGGTCTGCATGATTTATAACGTTTTTAAATCTTTTGGCTTGTGGACCATATCAAGTCAACAAGTTTGTATGTTTTTCAGGACCACAGCCAAATTCCTCCCAAACTCCTCATGGATGGTATCATAAACAACCTGAGTGGCCTTTTTAAACCTAAATGTGAGGTAAGTTAATCTGTACATTGAATCACATTGTACACACTAAACCATATTTATTTCTAAAAATGTTGTTGAAGGATGTTTTAAGTGAGAGGACACTGGTTCACTTCCTCTATCTTTTACCTCCACTCTCTTCACTTTTGTTATGTTCGTGCTCACAAACCTCCAGCCACACTACAAACAATTCATCATGTTTTGGAGAAAATGGCAGAGCATGAAACGGCACAGCTGAGCCTATGGGCTGAGCTCATTCAGACACTTCTTTTGTTTGGGGTTTCAGGCTCCTGAAAGCACCACTGGACTTTTTGAGCTATTTTGGTAAAGTTCCCATACTTGTGAAATCCTGCCTGACCTAAAACAAAGTTTGAATCTCAGGCCGCCAGTTTAAACCTTATCATAGCTGACAGGTGATGGTACATACAGAGCAATAAACCAGCTGCTCTGCTCACAAACTCGTCACAGAAAAAGGCCTTGTGTTATTAGTCTACCAGTTTTCTTTTCTCAAGATGATCTTTAACAGAATGCACACATAAAAAATATATCAGTTTGCAGCATGTAAAATATCATCTTGAGAGAGTAATATTACTGTCTCTTCTGAACTGGACTTCCAGCCTGGATTACTGAACTACTTCTCACTCCCCGACTCTACGCTCTATGGTACCCTGGAGGCAGGGAAGGTGGTGCAGTCAGACTTTAAAGCATAACAGACTCTTCTTTGAAGTATCCCCATATAATCTCTGCAGAATCACCTTAAAATCCATCCTCTACCACTTTTTATTCTTTATTTATTCACGTCAGCTTTAGAGTCTGCTTTTCTCTCCTTTTTCCTTCAGGCGCCTTCTGTCCTCCCCTCGATGCGTGAGTTTGACCGTCCTCTGGGCCAGCAGGACTGGTACCATGGAGCCATTCCCAGACCCGAAGTCCAGCAGCTGCTGAAGTATGACGGAGACTTCTTGGTGAGGAAGAGTCAAGAAAAGCAGGGTTATGTGCTGTCTGTGCAGTGGGAAGGAGCCTGCAAGCATTTCCTCATTCAGAACACAGATGTAAGTCAATCTACTCAATCAAACAAAACAAAAAAGGGAGCTGCAGAAGTACAGCTTCCATTGTTTGTGTGTCTGTTGTGGTCATATGTGCAGGTCAGAATCACATCTTTGCTAAAAGAAAGTTGGTGTACTGTTTCCTTCCCTTTTTTTTTATCTGAGAGGAAGTTATGAAAGTATGTAAATAATAGAATGTTATTTCTTACATTGTCTTATTTTCTGCAAAAACCAAAGATAAGAATATATAAGATTAGCTATTATAAGCACTATATCTTTTAACAAGTTTTTCTGTTATATGTCTTCTCAAATTCTTGTGAAGTTTGTCTCTGTGCGTTTGCTAACTTCTGTGAGTGCTTTTCCTTGTGTGTCAGTAGAATCTGTACCGTCTGGACGGAGAAGGCTTCCCCAGTGTCCCACAGCTTATCCGTTATCTACAATCCTCACAACAGCACATCACCAAGAAGTCTGACATAGTGCTGAAGAAACCTGTACTGAAGGTGCTGCTGAAGCACGCAAACACTTACTGCTTACAGCTTACGGCTTAACATCTTCAACAAACAACTCCAGCTCACTGTTTAAGAGATGAACACATGTGCAAACCTAAATTTGTCTAAGTAAGAGTCATTATTACAGTATGGGTTTCTTATTCTTTTTTTTACCCTTTTAGGACAAGTGGGTCCTGGATCATGATGATATTATCTTGGGACAACTGATTGGACGGGTGGGTGAACTCAGCATCTGTTCAAAGAAACACAGAAGTGAAGTGGGAAAGGGAAAAATGATTCTGTCTTTGAGCCTAATATGTCAAAATGTTGTGAACTTATCTGCTGCAAAGTTAGCATTTTCAAAACTTTTTACAACCTGCAAAAAGACCTGATTAGTAGTTTAAACAAACATCATGAGTAAGCTGAAGACCTGATTGCCAGGTTAAAGGAGTTCTCTATAGTTTACAGGTCTATCTTGAATTATGACTTGTGAAATAGTCATTGTTCATGTCTTCATAATCCAAAGGAGTCTTCAGTAAGTGAGGAAACAAAATTCACAGGGTTTTTTAACCACTGTAGTTTAAAACAAAATGAGGAAAGTGGGAGCTAACTGTTCAGGGAGTTAAAATCAAACTGCTGAACGCTCATACAAGCTGCAGTTAAGTAAGCTTTGGAGGTTTTCTTAAACGGACCTTGAAAATGTTTTATAAAAAAAGAATCACCTGTGAGCAAGAGAGAAAACGAAAAGCATCAGCAACTAATAGAACGTTCAGTCCACATATGTGAAAGTGAATATTGTTTTAAATGTCTTTCAGATTTTACTCCCAATTTTACCAAACCAAAGTACGGCACTGACTTGCCTTTTTCTGTTTACCCAAGTTTAAATGTTAAAAAATTGTCCGACCTGATGTAACATTGATGTTTTTATACTACAGGGTAACTTTGGAGAAGTGTACAGTGGTCGTTTACGCTCTGATAACTCTCCTGTTGCGGTTAAATCCTGTAAAGAGAACCTGGCCCCAGAGCACAAGAACAAGTTCCTCATGGAAGCCAGGTTAGTACACACACACACACACACACACAAACACACAAAAACACACACAAACACATACATATATTGTAATCACTAACACACATACACAATCCTCTCTGCACTCCTCTTCTGTGCCTAGGATCTTGAAGCAGTACGACCATCCCAACATTGTTCGTCTGATCGGTGTGTGCACTCAGAAACAGCCTATCTACATCGTCATGGAGCTCATTCAAGGTAAACATGACCATGACCCTGCTGGACTCACTTAGATGTCTCAGCTTGTTTGCCCAAAAGCTTAAAGTTTTATTGTTCTGTTATTGCTTCCCCACTTTGTCCCTCCATCATCACTCTCAAATATATATATATATGTGTGTGTGTGTGTGTGTGTGTGTGTGTGTGTGTGTGTGTGTGTGTGTGTGTGTGTGTGTGTGTGTGTGTGTGTGTGTGTGTGTGTGTGTGTGTGTGTGTGTGTGTGTGTGTGTGTACACATATCACAAGGTGGGGATTTTCTGTCCTTCTTGCGGCATGAGAGTCACAGTCTGACACTGAAGATATTGGTCAAAATGACAGGGAATGTAGCATCTGGCATGGAGTACCTGGAGAGCAAGAAGTGCATCCACAGGTTGGTCCATCTTCTAATAAATCAATATTCGTGAAAACTTAAGTCAGGTTTGAACACTGCCAATGAAACAGTTTGAGCAGCAATAAGGACTCCCCAAACCCTGAACTTCAACACCAAAATGAGTTTGTTTCCTTAAAATCACCACAATCAGAGGATCCAACTGATGAGGAAGGGTTAGGGTTAATTAATAGGTAAAGTCATTCAAGGAAATGTTCCAGAAAGAGGTCAAGTGTTACTGAATTTTGTGTTGTCGACAACAGGCAAGCGACTTTTATAGTGCTGTCATCTTAGGGCTGGAAAGTTAAAGATGGGGAATCTATTGAGGCTACCTGCTGTGTTGAACCTTAGACTTTTATTTCATTTCAACTAGTCACAAGTTGTTTATTTTTCATTTAAAAGCAGCAATAGTCAGCAAGAAGTTATGATAATAGAGTTAAAAGTACAAATACATCTTTGGAATAAAATGTATTAACCTGTTGTCCCATTACATGCCACACTAAGGCAACAGCCCACAGTGAGCTCGTTTGATTGGAGAGCCTTGAATAATATCCCACTTCAATAACTTTTCATTGGTCAATTTTAAATGGACTTGAGCTTGTATAGCACTTTTCTAGTCTGACTACTCAAAGCACTTTTACACAGCAGGTCACACCTACCCATTCACACACTGATGGATGCTATGTAAAGTGTGCATCAATGTATTCACTTATCCAATTCATACACATTCATACACTGCAGTCAAAGCAGCAACTTGCAACTTTGGGTTAAGTGTCTTGCCCAAGGACACATCGGACATGTGGCTGCAGGAAAACTATAAACATATAACATCAAAAAGCCAACTTTCTAACAGACATGAAATTGGCATTAAAACATAAACAAACAAAATGTCCTTGGAGCAGAGGACAGTGTGTTTATGTAGGGATTTCTTCTTTGTGGTGGATCTAAAACGACCATGATTAAAAGAACCCAGGAAACATGAAGCACAGCAGTGTGCTGGAAAATGTATTTTGTTGCATATAAAAACATGTTCCTTCCTTCGTGTTACTTACCCAACATTTACTTCACCCTGTACTTTCCTTTCAACACTTCCCCATAGAGCAGCCAAACAGTCAAACGCAGAGGAAAAAGGTTCTCTTGAATAACTCACAGCTGTTGAGTCTTTGAATAGGAAGATGGATTCGACTGAATGCTTTTTTTGATTTTATACTTCAACAAGAAAGACAGCTCAGCAAATAATTCAACAGTGCATTATATTCTGTACATTTGTTGAACGCTTTTTCCTATGTACCTTTCAATATTTACTTTCAAAACATGAGGAACATGAGCTAAATCTCAGCCTAAAACCACAAATGCCACAAATAAATGTCAGAAAACCTGTTCAGAAAGCCAAAGAGCAGGGGGGAGCTTTTTTTGTTGTTTGCTTTTTACAAGAAATGAGACACAAGTAGTGTACAGTTGGCGGAAGACGGGAATGACTGCTGTGCTTACCTCAGTTCTTTCGGTTTCCTCAGAAAAAAACCTCAACTTCACTGGTTGTGTGACTCAATTTTATTAATTGATTTAATGCATCCACAGTGTACGTAAATAATTGTAATCTTATTTGTTCAATAATTCCTCTTTTTCTATGAACAACCAGTATTTGAAATATTTATATACTGTATATAAGATTAAGCTTGGAGTAATTTCTTGTCAATCCTATTTTAGTCCATGATAAGAGATATCTCTCTACAATGTTGCCGGATTTAATGCTAAGATGTTCGGAAGGTAAAGCTTTGTGGTTTAGAAAGAGAATCAGTCAACTTTATGTAAAACTCTTGAACCATTCTTTGTGTTTCTTACTTGTGGTGGGGAAAACACAGGGCTAATGAAAGCTGCTGAAATGTTTGTGATGTTTTCTTTTTATGTCATTTCTTTCAAGCAGATTCAGAAACTGATTCACAACCCTGACTTTAGCTACAGAGAAAGATCATCACAAGGCTACATAGAAAACCCCCAGCCTTCTAAAAATCTTTCTTTCAAAGCATTTATTCAAAGAAAAAAAAAGAAAAAAAACCCCCCCACAAGATTTGAACTTGAGAGCAAATTCTCTCTATATGAAGACATGGTCTTTAAAAGGATCTGTTGTAACGTCTGGGTTTTTGCGTTGCTCTGAGTGAGGCCTCTGTGGAGCTTGTTGGTGCTCTGGAGGAGACATGAGTTTGTATCACCCGTTCTCATTACAAGATTTCTGTACTGTTTGGCCAGCTGCGACTGATCAGAGACATTTTTGGTAGTTGCTCAGCCTGTAATGCTGCATGTCAAACTGTCTAAAACGATATACATTTTTTTCTTACAAAGCATGATGTTTTTGTCTTTTTTGTCTCTGTTTTTCATCATCCTCTGTAAACATCCCTCTTACATCTTTCTCCCTGTGACTTGTCTTGTTCTTAAGGGACTTGGCAGCAAGAAACTGTCTGGTTGCAGACAAATACTTGGTGAAGATCAGTGATTTTGGGATGTCACGACAGCAGGATGATGGTGTTTACTCTGCAGAGGGTGGCCTCAGACAGATACCTGTCAAATGGACGGCTCCTGAAGCCCTAAACTATGGTAAATTATATCAGCCCCTGCCTTGCATACACAACCAGATACATTTCTCCTTACTTTGCTGATAGTGAATTAAACAGTTAGTTATTAGTTTATTTGAATCAGGGACAGTGTACAAAAAAAACATTAGTCATGTGCCTTTGCCAACACTGCCCTCTGCTGGTGATTTTTTAGGTCGTTTCACCACAGAGAGTGACGTGTGGAGCTTTGGCGTCTTGCTGTGGGAGACCTTCTCTATGGGCATGACACCCTACACGAGCATGTCTAACCAACAAACAAGAGAAGAGGTTGAGAGAGGTGAAGACTCATACAAGTCACTCTTAAATCATGTATTCTCTTCCATGACAATAGTGCCTTTTCTTTCTGTTTTAAACATTTTTAGCTAACATGTTCTCTTCACCTGTTGTGATGTCTGTGATGTGTTTTAGGATATCGTATGCCAGCGCCACACACCTGTCCCATGGAAATCGCCAGAATCATGAGCAGCTGCTGGCAGTATGACCCCAAAAACAGACCATCTTTCAAAAAAATTCGGACTGAGCTCAGTGCCATACACAAGAAGATTACATGATACAAGCCTGTCTTTATTTGTTTATTTTACATCTTGACATGCAGGTTTGAAGCAAAAAACGCTATTTATCTAAAAATGTTTTGTATGTGGAATACGCTTGAAAACTGAGTTTTTTTTAGACTTGTAAAATATCAATTGACCAGTTAGTAGCAGCATTCTTGTTTCTTCAGCTCTTCTCCTGTATGTCTGTTGTTCACATCCTCCAACTATGGGCAACAACTTCATTCACATATATTTTTCATAATCAGACACCTCCATGTGACGACTCAAAAGTTGATGCAGCAAGCACAGACATGTTAGCCACAAAATGATGACTTTTCAGGATCAATACTCATATGTTATGATGTTGTCTGACATGTTATCTGACATTTTATGGAGCTATGATGCAGAGTCATAGTGTCATTGAGCCATGTATTCATTTAAGCCCTCAGCAGTAATGATTTAATGGTTTGTTTTTTATAAAACCCTAAAAATTAGTCACTCAGGACTATCAGGCATACAGACTGAAGGCAAGGGAGGGTTTGAGGCCAGAAAAGTTCAGGAGCAGCCAGGAGCACGCCCATGAGGCCAACCAAATGAGGAGAGCAGGTAAGGAAGGTGGCCAGTAGGTTTCTGCCTAGCCATGAACCACCGATGGGGATACATAGTGGGCAGGGCAATATCCAACGGTAAAACAGGGGTGGGCAGGGCCTCCCATTGGGTATCAGGAGTAGGGCGGGCAGCCGAGGTGGCCAAACAGCAGATGAGGAACCAGGGGGTCCAGAAGGGGCAATTGTGGCCCTGGCCGCCGCCAGAGAACCAGTAGTTGGCTGGACCGTCAACGGAGAACTGGGAGTTGGCTGCACCGCCAAGGGAGAGCCAGGAGTCAGTCAGACTGCTGAGGAGGGGCCAGGAATCAGCCGGACTGCCAAGGGGCTGGTACACATGCCACAAGGAGAATTAACATGGGAACCAATACATTTTATTTATGGGTGCCTTTCATGTCACTCAAGGTCACCTTCAGACACAGCAGTAGAATATATGAACTGACACAGAAGGTAAAACACACAGACACTAAAAAGACCAGGAGTGATTGGACACAGGTGTGACAAACAAGACACAGGTGAAACTCAACCACAGTGGAGGGAAAACAGACAAAGGGATGAAGTAAAACAAGACAAGAAACACTGGGGACAAGAACTGCAAAATATAACAGGAAACACTAAAGACAAGACTAGGGAAATGCACACACAGGGAACGTACACACATGAGAATACTAATGAAAAACTAAAACAGGTAATCACAGGTAACAAAACAAGTAATAACCAAACTAACACGATCAAACAAAGAACAACACAATAGAATACAACAGTCTAACAACCACAAGATTATTTCATATAGTAATTTATAGTAAGAAAGTTCTTTGGGAATCACTGCCTAAGCTAACTATAGACCTGTATCCAACCCTCCTATTATCGTTAAGATCCTGTAGAAAGTTATGGCTAATCAGTCATGTTTCTTCTTTCTTTATGACATGAAGTTTGAGTTCATGAATATTTTGGAGACCTGCCACTCACAAAACATCACTTAAGGAAACAACATCCATCATTTTCCGTCTCCATAAAAAAGTATGATTAGAAATTCCATACAATATTTGCAACAAGCATTTTATATATAATTTATTAAATAACTAAATGTAGACAACAAGCCCTCCCTGTTTGTTGTGCACAATGTTAAGAAAGATGCAACCCCTTTCCTCTGGTAGACAAAATATAACTGTTGCATGAAGGAACACTTCCTGTCTGGGTGTGTGCCCAGTAAAAGTCTATGTGTGGGAAAAGCTGGATATTTATTACTGTGGTAATATTTCTCATATTGCAGAAACTGGCCTGGTGTGAAAAAAATCCACAAATACGCGGACTTGTCAAAATTTTTTTTTGAAAAAACGATGACCGCAGACCTGTTTAAAACTTCATGAAAAAACGATAAACGCAGACCTGTTGTAATTATCATGAAAAAACGATGACATTTTCATGACAAAACAGTGACCGAGGACCTTTTTGAAATTTCATGTAAAAACTATGACCGTGGATCTGTCGAAACATTTCATGAAAAAACGTTGAACATGGACCTGACGAAAAATTTCATGAAGAAACAATGACCGCAGACTTGTTTAAAATTAAAAGAAAAAACGATGACCGGTCCGCGGTCATGTTTTTTCGTGAAATTGTTAGATAGGTCCTTGGTCATCGTTTTTTCATGAACACTTAAACAGGTCTGCGGTCATCGTTTTTTCATGATATTTTCGACAGGTCTGCGGTCATTGTTTAATTATGAAATTTTCAACAGGTTTGCGTTCATCGTTTTTTTCATGGAAATTTCTGACATTTTTTTCATGAAATTTGCGACAGGTCTGCGGTCATCGCTTTTTCATGAAAAATTCAAAAAAAAAAATTCATGAAATTTTCAGAAATTTTTTTCATGATAGTTTCAACATGTCCGCGGTCATCGTTTTTTCATGATATTTTCAACAGGTCCGCGGTCGTCGTTTTTTCATGGAAATTTCATAAATTTTTTTCATGAAATTTTCAGACATTTTTTTCATGATAGTTTCAACAGGTCCGCGGTCATCGTTTTTCATGATATTTTCAACAGGTCCGCGGTCATCGTTTTTTCTTAATATTTTCGACAGGTCCGCAGTCATCTTTTTTTCATGATATTTTCAACAGGTCCGCCGCAGTCATCATTTTTCATGAAATTTTCGACAGGTCCGCGGTCATCGTTTTTTCTTGATATTTTCGACAGGTCCACGGTAATCGTTTTTTCATGAAATTTTCAGACATTTTTTTCATGATAGTTTCAACAGGTCCGTGGTCATCGTTTTTTCATGATATTTTCAACAGGTGCGCGGTCATCGTTTTTTCTTGATATTTTCAACAGTTCCGCGGTCGTCGTTTTTTCATGGAAATTTCAGAAATTTTTTTCATGAAATTTTCAGAAATTTTTTTCATGATAGTTTCAACATGTCCGCGGTCATCGTTTTTTCATGATATTTTCAACAGGTCCGCGGTCATCGTTTTTTCATGAAAATTTCAGACATTTTTTCATGAAATTTTCAGACATTTTTTTCATGATAGTTTCAACAGGTCCGCGGTCATCGTGTTTTCTTGATATTTTCGACAGGTCCACGGTCATCGTTTTTTCATGAAATTTTCAGACATTTTTTTCATGATAGTTTCAACAGGTCCGTGGTCATCGTTTTTTCATGATATTTTCAAGAGGTCCACGGTCATCGTTTTTTCATGGAAATTTCATACATTTTTTTCATGAAATTTTCAGAAATTTTTTTCATGATAGTTTCAAAAGGTCCGCGGTCATCCTTTTTTCTTGATATTTTCGACAGGTCCGCGGTCATCATTTTTTCATGGAAATTTCAGACATTTTTTATGAAATTTTCAGACATTTTTTTCATGATAGTTTGAACAGGTCCGCGGTCATCGTTTTTTCATGATATTTTCAACAGGTCCACGGTCATCGTTTTTTCATGGAAATTTCATAAATTTTTTTCATGAAATTTTCAGAATTTTTTTTCATGATAGTTTCAACATGTCCGCGGTCATCGTTTTTTCATGATAGTTTCAACATGTCCGCGGTCATCGTTTTTTCATGATATTTTCAACAGGTCCACGGTCATCGTTTTTTCATGAAAATTTCAGACATTTTTTCATGAAATTTTCAGAAATTTTTTTCATGATAGTTTCAACAGGTCCGTGGTCATCGTTTTATCATGATATTTTCAACAGGTCCGCAGTCATCGTTTTTTCTTGATATTTTCGACAGGTCGGCGGTCGTCGTTTTTTCATGGAAATTTCATACATTTTTTTCATGAAATTTTCAGACATTTTTTTCATGATAGTTTCAACATGTCCGCGGTCATCGTTTTTTCATGAAATTTTCAACAGGTCCGCGGTCATCGTTTTTTCTTGATATTTTCGACAGGTCCACGGTAATCGTTTTTTCATGAAATTTTCAGACATTTTTTTCATGATAGTTTCAACAGGTCCGTGGTCATCGTTTTTTCATGATATTTTCAACAGGTGCGCGGTCATCGTTTTTTCTTGATATTTTCAACAGTTCCGCGGTCGTCGTTTTTTCATGGAAATTCCATAAATTTTTTTCATGAAATTTTCAGAAATTTTTTTCATGATAGTTTCAACATGTCCGCGGTCATCGTTTTTTCATGATATTTTCAACAGGTCCGCGGTCATCGTTTTTTCATGAAAATTTCAGACATTTTTTCATGAAATTTTCAGAAATTTTTTTCATGATAGTTTCAACAGGTCCGCGGTCATCGTGTTTTCTTGATATTTTCGACAGGTCCGCGGTCATAATTTTTTCATGGAAATTTCAGACATTTTTTCATGAAATTTTCAGACATTTTTTTCATGATAGTTTCAACAGGTCCGCGGTCATCGTTTTTTCTTGATATTTTCGACAGGTCCACGGTCATCGTTTTTTCATGAAATTTTCAGACATTTTTTTCATGATAGTTTCAACAGGTCCGTGGTCATCGTTTTTTCATGATATTTTCAACAGGTCCGCGGTCATCGTTTTTTCTTGATATTTTCAACAGTTCCGCGGTCGTCGTTTTTTCATGGAAATTTCATACATTTTTTTCATGAAATTTTCAGAAATTTTTTTCATGATAGTTTCAAAAGGTCCGCGGTCATCCTTTTTTCTTGATATTTTCGACAGGTCCGCGGTCATCATTTTTTCATGGAAATTTCAGACATTTTTTCATGAAATTTTCAGACATTTTTTTCATGATAGTTTGAACAGGTCCGCGGTCATCGTTTTTTCATGATATTTTCAACAGGTCCACGGTCATCGTTTTTTCTTGATATTTTCGACAGGTCCACGGTCATCGTTTTTTCATGAAATTTTCAGACATTTTTTTCATAATAGTTTCAACAGGTCCGTGGTCATCGTTTTATCATGATATTTTCAACAGGTCCGCAGTCATCGTTTTTTCTTGATATTTTCGACAGGTCGGCGGTCGTCGTTTTTTCATGGAAATTTCATACATTTTTTTCATGAAATTTTCAGACATTTTTTTCATGATAGTTTCAACATGTCCGCGGTCATCGTTTTTTCATGATATTTTCAACAGGTCCGCGGTCATCGTTTTTTCATGAAAATTTCTGAAATTTTTTTCATGAAGTTTGCGACAGGTCCGCGGCCATCGCTTTTTCATGAAAATTTCAAAAATAAAAATCATGAAATTTTCAGACATTTTTTTCATGATAGTTTCAACAGGTCCGCGGTCATCGTTTTTTCATGATATTTTCAACAGGTCCGCGGTCATCGTTTTTTCTTGATATTTTCGACAGGTCCACGGTCATCGTTTTTTCATGAAATTTTCAGACATTTTTTTCATAATAGTTTCAACAGGTCCGTGGTCATCGTTTTTTCTTGATATTTTCGACAGGTCGGCGGTCGTCGTTTTTTCATGGAAATTTCATACATTTTTTTCATGAAATTTTCAGACATTTTTTTCATGATAGTTTCAACATGTCCGCGGTCATCGTTTTTTCATGAAATTTTCAGACATTTTTTCATGAAATTTTCAGACATTTTTTTCATAATAGTTTCAACAGGTCTGCGGTCATCTTTTTTTCATGATATTTTCAACAGGTCCACGGTCATCGTTTTTTCTTGATATTTTCGACAGGTCGGCGGTCGTCGTTTTTTCATGGAAATTCCATACATTTTTTTCATGAAATTTTCAGAAATTTTTTTCATGATAGTTTCAACATGTCCGCGGTCATCGTTTTTTCATGATATGTTCAACAGGTCCGCGGTCATCGTTTTTTTATGAAAATTTCTGACATTTTTTTCATGAAGTCTGCGACAGGTCCGCGGCCATCGCTTTTTCATGAAAATTTCAAAAATAAAAATCATGAAATTTTCAGACATTTTTTTCATGATAGTTTCAACAGGTCCGCGGTCATCGTTTTTTCATGATAGTTTCAACATGTCCGCGGTCATCGTTTTTTCTTGATATTTTCGACAGGTCCGCGGTCATCGTTTTTTCATGAAATTTTCAGACATTTTTTTCATGATAGTTTCAACAGGTCCGCGGTCATCGTTTTTTCTTGATATTTTCGACAGGTCCACGGTCATCGTTTTTTCATGAAATTTTCAGACATTTTTTTCATGATAGTTTCAACAGGTCCGTGGTCATCGTTTTTTCTTGATATTTTCGACGGGTCCACGGTCATCGTTTTTTCATGAAATTTTCAGACATTTTTTTCATGATAGTTTCAACAGGTCCGCGGTCATCGTTTTTTCTTGATATTTTCGACAGGTCCACGGTCATCGTTTTTTCATGAAATTTTCAGACATTTTTTTCATGATAGTTTCAACAGGTCCGCGGTCATCGTTTTTTCATGATATTTTCAACAGGTCCGCGGTCATCGTTTTTTCATGAAATTTTCAGACATTTTTTTCATGATAGTTTCAACAGGTCCGCGGTCATCGTTTTTTCTTGATATTTTCGACAGGTCCACGGTCATCGTTTTTTCATGAAATTTTCAGACATTTTTTTCATGATAGTTTCAACAGGTCCGTGGTCATCGTTTTTTCATGATAGTTTGAACAGGTCCGCGGTCATCGTTTTTTCATGATATTTTCAACAGGTCCGCGGTCATCGTTTTTTCTTGATATTTTCGACAGGTCCGCAGTCATCTTTTTTTCATGATATTTTCAACAGGTCCGCCACGGTCATCGTTTTTCATGAAATTTTCGACAGGTCCGCGGGCGTCGTTTTTTCATGGAAATTTCTGACATTTTTTTCATGAAATTTGCGACAGGTCCGCGGTCATCGTTTTTTCATGATATTTTCAACAGGTCCGCGGTCATCGTTTTTTCATGAAAATTTCTGACATTTTTTTCATGAATTTTGCGACAGGTCCGCGGTCATCGCTTTTTCATGAAAATTTCGACAGGTCCGCGGTCATCGTTTTTCATGATATTTTCAACAGGTCCGCCGCGTTCATCTTTTTTCATGAAATTTTCGACAGGTCCGCGGTCATCGTTTTTTCTTGAAATTTTCGACAGGTCCGCGGTCATCGTTTTTCCTTGAAAATGTCAGACATATTTTTTTCATGAAATTTTGAGACATTTTTTCATGACAGTTTCAACAGGTCTGCGGTCATCGTTTTTTCTTGAAAATTCCCGACATTTTTTTAATGAAATTTTCGACAGCTCCGCGGTCATTGTTTTTTCATGAAATTTTTGACAGGTCTGGGTTCATCATTTTTTCATGAAATTTTCAGACATTTTTTTTCATGAAATTTTGAGAAATTTTTGTCATGACAGTTTCAACAGGTCCGCGGTCATCGTTTTTTTATGAAAATTTCCGACATTTTTTTAATGAAATTTTCAACAGGTCCGCGGTCATTGTTTTTTCATGAAATTTTCGACAGGTCTGGGGTCATCATTTTTTCATGAAATTTTCAGACATTTTTTTTCATGAAATTTGCGACAGGTCCCCGGTCGTGGTTTATTTCATGATATTTTTTCGACAGGTCCGCGGTCAACTTTTTTTCATGACAATTTCAGACATTTTTTCATAATAGTTTCAACAGGTCCGCGGTCATCGTTTTTTCATGATATTTTCAACAGGTCTGCGGTCATCGTTTTTTCTTGAAATTTTCGACAGGTCCGTGGTCATCGTTTTTTCTTGATATTTTCGACAGGTCGGCGGTCGTCGTTTTTTCATGGAAATTTCATACATTTTTTTCATGAAATTTTCAGACATTTTTTTCATGATAGTTTCAACATGTCCGCGGTCATCGTTTTTTCATGAAATTTTCAGACATTTTTTCATGAAATTTTCAGACATTTTTTTCATAATAGTTTCAACAGGTCTGCGGTCATCTTTTTTTCATGATATTTTCAACAGGTCCACGGTCATCGTTTTTTCTTGATATTTTCGACAGGTCGGCGGTCGTCGTTTTTTCATGGAAATTCCATACATTTTTTTCATGAAATTTTCAGAAATTTTTTTCATGATAGTTTCAACATGTCCGCGGTCATCGTTTTTTCATGATATGTTCAACAGGTCCGCGGTCATCGTTTTTTCATGAAAATTTCTGACATTTTTTTCATGAAGTTTGCGACAGGTCCGCGGCCATCGCTTTTTCATGAAAATTTCAAAAATAAAAATCATGAAATTTTCAGACATTTTTTTCATGATAGTTTCAACAGGTCCGCGGTCATCGTTTTTTCATGATAGTTTCAACATGTCCGCGGTCATCGTTTTTTCTTGATATTTTCGACAGGTCCGCGGTCATCGTTTTTTCATGAAATTTTCAGACATTTTTTTCATGATAGTTTCAACAGGTCCGCGGTCATCGTTTTTTCATGATATTTTCAACAGGTCCGCGGTCATCGTTTTTTCATGAAATTTTCAGACATTTTTTTCATGATAGTTTCAACAGGTCCGCGGTCATCGTTTTTTCTTGATATTTTCGACAGGTCCACGGTCATCGTTTTTTCATGAAATTTTCAGACATTTTTTTCATGATAGTTTCAACAGGTCCGTGGTCATCGTTTTTTCATGATAGTTTGAACAGGTCCGCGGTCATCGTTTTTTCATGATATTTTCAACAGGTCCGCGGTCATCGTTTTTTCTTGATATTTTCGACAGGTCCGCAGTCATCTTTTTTTCATGATATTTTCAACAGGTCCGCCACGGTCATCGTTTTTCATGAAATTTTCGACAGGTCCGCGGGCGTCGTTTTTTCATGGAAATTTCTGACATTTTTTTCATGAAATTTGCGACAGGTCCGCGGTCATCGTTTTTTCATGATATTTTCAACAGGTCCGCGGTCATCGTTTTTTCATGAAAATTTCTGACATTTTTTTCATGAATTTTGCGACAGGTCCGCGGTCATCGCTTTTTCATGAAAATTTCGACAGGTCCGCGGTCATCGTTTTTCATGATATTTTCAACAGGTCCGCCGCGTTCATCTTTTTTCATGAAATTTTCGACAGGTCCGCGGTCATCGTTTTTCCTTGAAAATGTCAGACATATTTTTTCATGAAATTTTGAGACATTTTTTCATGACAGTTTCAACAGGTCTGCGGTCATCGTTTTTTCTTGAAAATTTCCGACATTTTTTTAATGAAATTTTCGATAGCTCCGCGGTCATTGTTTTTTCATGAAATTTTTGACAGGTCTGGGTTCATCATTTTTTCATGAAATTTTCAGACATTTTTTTTCATGAAATTTTGAGAAATTTTTGTCATGACAGTTTCAACAGGTCCGCGGTCATCGTTTTTTTATGAAAATTTCCGACATTTTTTTAATGAAATTTTCAACAGGTCCGCGGTCATTGTTTTTTCATGAAATTTTCGACAGGTCTGGGGTCATCATTTTTTCATGAAATTTTCAGACATTTTTTTTCATGAAATTTGCGACAGGTCCCCGGTCGTGGTTTATTTCATGATATTTTTTCGACAGGTCCGCGGTCAACTTTTTTTCATGACAATTTCAGACATTTTTTCATAATAGTTTCAACAGGTCCGCGGTCATCGTTTTTTCATGATATTTTCAACAGGTCTGCGGTCATCGTTTTTTCTTGAAATTTTCGACAGGTCCGCGGTCATCGTTTTTCCTTGAAAATTTCAGACATATTTTTACATGAAATTTTGAGACATTTTTTCATGACAGTTTCAACAGGTCTGCGGTCATCGTTTTTTCTTGAAAATTTCCGACATTTTTTTAATGAAATTTACGACAGCTCCGCGGTCATTGTTTTTTCATGAAATTTTTGACAGGTCTGGGTTCATCATTTTTTCATGAAATTTTCAGACATTTTTTTTCATGAAATTTTGAGAAATTTTTTTCATGACAGTTTCAACAGGTCCGCGGTCATCGTTTTTTTATGAAAATTTCCGACATTTTTTTAATGAAATTTTCAACAGGTCCGCGGTCATTGTTTTTTCATGATATTTTCGACAGGTCCGCGGTCGTCGTTTTTTTATGAAATTTTCAACAGGTCCGCGGTCATCGTTTTTTCTTGATATTTTCGACAGGTCCGCGGTCATCGCTTTTTCAAGGAAATTTCAGACATTTTTTCATGAAATTTTCAGACATTTTTTTCATGATAGTTTCAACAGGTCCGCGGTCATCGTTTTTTCTTGATATTTTCGACAGGTCCGCGGTCATCGCTTTTTCAAGGAAATTTCAGACATTTTTTCATGAAATTTTCAGACATTTTTTTCATGATAGTTTCAACAGGTCCGCGGTCATCGTTTTTTCATGATATTTTCAACAGGTCTGCGGTCATCGTTTTTTCTTGAAAATTTCCGACGTTTTTTTAATGAAATTTTCGACAGCTCCGCGGTCATTGTTTTTTCATGAAATTTTTGACAGGTCTGGGTTCAACATTTTTTCATGAAATTTTCAGACATTTTTTTTCATGAAATTTTGAGAAATTTTTTTCATGACAGTTTCAACAGGTCCGCGGTCATCGTTTTTTTATGAAAATTTCCGACATTTTTTAATGAAATTTTCAACAGGTCCGCGGTCATTGTTTTTTCATGAAATTTTCGACAGGTCTGGGGTCATCATTTTTTCATGAAAATTTCAGACATTTTTTTTCATGAAATTTGCGACAGGTCCCCGGTCGTGGTTTATTTCATGATATTTTTTCGACAGGTCCGCGGTCAACTTTTTTTCATGACAATTTCAGACATTTTTTCATAATAGTTTCAACAGGTCCGCGGTCATCGTTTTTTCATGATATTTTCAACAGGTCTGCGGTCATCGTTTTTTCTTGAAATTTTCGACAGGTCCGCGGTCATCGTTTTTCCTTGAAAATTTCAGACATATTTTTTCATGAAATTTTGAGACATTTTTTCATGACAGTTTCAACAGGTCTGCGGTCATCGTTTTTTCTTGAAAATTTTCGACATTTTTTTAATGAAATTTTCGACAGCTCCGCGGTCATTGTTTTTTCATGAAATTTTTGACAGGTCTGGGTTCATCATTTTTTCATGAAATTTTCAGACATTTTTTTTCATGAAATTTTGAGAAATTTTTTTCATGACAGTTTCAACAGGTCCGCGGTCATCGTTTTTTTATGAAAATTTCCGACATTTTTTTAATGAAATTTTCAACAGGTCCGCGGTCATTGTTTTTTCATGAAATTTTCGACAGGTCTGGGGTCATCATTTTTTCATGAAAATTTCAGACATTTTTTTTCATGAAATTTGCGACAGGTCCCCGGTCGTGGTTTATTTCATGATATTTTTTCGACAGGTCCGCGGTCAACTTTTTTTCATGACAATTTCAGACATTTTTTCATAATAGTTTCAACAGGTCCGCGGTCATCGTTTTTTCATGATATTTTCAACAGGTCTGCGGTCATCGTTTTTTCATGGAATTTTCAGACATTTTTTTCATGACAGTTTTGACAGGTCCGCGGTCATTGTTTTTTCATGAAATTTTCAGACATTTTTTTTCATGAAATTTGCGACAGGTCCCCGGTCGTGGTTTATTTCATGATATTTTTTCGACAGGTCCGCGGTCATCGTTTTTTCATGACAATTTCAGACATATTTTTCATGAAATTTTCAGACATATTTTTCATGATAGTTTTAACAGGTCCATGGTCATCGTTTTTTCATGATATTTTCAACAGGTCTGCGGTCATCGTTTTTTCATGATATTTTCAACAGGTTCGCGGTCATCGTTTTTTCATGATATTTTCAACAGGTTCGCGGTCATCGTTTTTTCATGATAGTTTGAACAGGACCGCGGTCATCGTTTTTTCATGATATTTTCAACAGGTCGGCGGTCATCGTTTTTTCATGAAATTTTCAGACATTTTTTTAATGAAATTTTCAACAGGTCCGCGGTCATTGTTTTTTCATGAAATTTTCGACAGGTCTGGGGTCATCATTTTTTCATGAAAATTTCAGACATTTTTTTTCATGAAATTTGCGACAGGTCCCCGGTCGTGGTTTATTTCATGATATTTTTTCGACAGGTCCGCGGTCAACTTTTTTTCATGACAATTTCAGACATTTTTTCATAATAGTTTCAACAGGTCCGCGGTCATCGTTTTTTCATGATATTTTCAACAGGTCTGCGGTCATCGTTTTTTCATGGAATTTTCAGACATTTTTTTCATGACAGTTTTGACAGGTCCGCGGTCATTGTTTTTTCATGAAATTTTCAGACATTTTTTTTCATGAAATTTGCGACAGGTCCCCGGTCGTGGTTTATTTCATGATATTTTTTCGACAGGTCCGCGGTCATCGTTTTTTCATGACAATTTCAGACATATTTTTCATGAAATTTTCAGACATATTTTTCATGATAGTTTTAACAGGTCCGTGGTCATCGTTTTTTCATGATATTTTCAACAGGTCTGCGGTCATCGTTTTTTCATGATATTTTCAACAGGTTCGCGGTCATCGTTTTTTCATGATATTTTCAACAGGTTCGCGGTCATCGTTTTTTCATGATAGTTTGAACAGGTCCGCGGTCATCGTTTTTTCATGATATTTTCAACAGGTCCGCGGTCATCGTTTTTTCATGATATTTTCGACAGGTCCGCGGTCATCGTTTTTTCTTGATATTTTCGACAGGTCCATGGTCATCGTTTTTTCATCAAATTTTCAGACATTTTTTCATGAAATTTTCAGACATTTTTTTCATGATAGTTTGAACAGGTCCGCGGTCATCGTTTTTTCATGATATTTTCAACAGGTCCGCGGTCATCGTTTTTTCTTGATATTTTCGACAGGTCCACGGTCATCGTTTTTTCATGAAATTTTCAGACATTTTTTTCATAATAGTTTCAACAGGTCCGTGGTCATCGTTTTTTCTTGATATTTTCGACAGGTCGGCGGTCGTCGTTTTTTCATGGAAATTTCATACATTTTTTTCATGAAATTTTCAGACATTTTTTTCATGATAGTTTCAACATGTCCGCGGTCATCGTTTTTTCATGAAATTTTCAGACATTTTTTCATGAAATTTTCAGACATTTTTTTCATAATAGTTTCAACAGGTCTGCGGTCATCTTTTTTTCATGATATTTTCAACAGGTCCACGGTCATCGTTTTTTCTTGATATTTTCGACAGGTCGGCGGTCGTCGTTTTTTCATGGAAATTTCATACATTTTTTTCATGAAATTTTCAGAAATTTTTTTCATGATAGTTTCAACATGTCCGCGGTCATCGTTTTTTCATGAAAATTTCTGACATTTTTTTCATGAAGTTTGCGACAGGTCCGCGGCCATCGCTTTTTCATGAAAATTTCAAAAATAAAAATCATGAAATTTTCAGACATTTTTTTCATGATAGTTTCAACAGGTCCGCGGTCATCGTTTTTTCATGATAGTTTCAACATGTCCGCGGTCATCGTTTTTTCTTGATATTTTCGACAGGTCCGCGGTCATCGTTTTTTCATGAAATTTTCAGACATTTTTTTCATGATATTTTCAACAGGTCTGCGGTCATCGTTTTTTCATGGAATTTTCAGACATTTTTTTCATGACAGTTTTGACAGGTCCGCGGTCATTGTTTTTTCATGAAATTTTCAGACATTTTTTTTCATGAAATTTGCGACAGGTCCCCGGTCGTGGTTTATTTCATGATATTTTTTCGACAGGTCCGCGGTCATCGTTTTTTCATGACAATTTCAGACATATTTTTCATGAAATTTTCAGACATATTTTTCATGATAGTTTTAACAGGTCCGTGGTCATCGTTTTTTCATGATATTTTCAACAGGTCTGCGGTCATCGTTTTTTCATGATATTTTCAACAGGTTCGCGGTCATCGTTTTTTCATGATATTTTCAACAGGTTCGCGGTCATCGTTTTTTCATGATAGTTTGAACAGGTCCGCGGTCATCGTTTTTTCATGATATTTTCAACAGGTCGGCGGTCATCGTTTTTTCATGAAATTTTCAGACATTTTTTTAATGAAATTTTCAACAGGTCCGCGGTCATTGTTTTTTCATGAAATTTTCGACAGGTCTGGGGTCATCATTTTTTCATGAAAATTTCAGACATTTTTTTTCATGAAATTTGCGACAGGTCCCCGGTCGTGGTTTATTTCATGATATTTTTTCGACAGGTCCGCGGTCAACTTTTTTTCATGACAATTTCAGACATTTTTTCATAATAGTTTCAACAGGTCCGCGGTCATCGTTTTTTCATGATATTTTCAACAGGTCTGCGGTCATCGTTTTTTCATGGAATTTTCAGACATTTTTTTCATGACAGTTTTGACAGGTCCGCGGTCATTGTTTTTTCATGAAATTTTCAGACATTTTTTTTCATGAAATTTGCGACAGGTCCCCGGTCGTGGTTTATTTCATGATATTTTTTCGACAGGTCCGCGGTCATCGTTTTTTCATGACAATTTCAGACATATTTTTCATGAAATTTTCAGACATTTTTTTCATGATAGTTTTAACAGGTCCGTGGTCATCGTTTTTTCATGATATTTTCAACAGGTCTGCGGTCATCGTTTTTTCATGATATTTTCAACAGGTTCGCGGTCATCGTTTTTTCATGATATTTTCAACAGGTTCGCGGTCATCGTTTTTTCATGATAGTTTGAACAGGTCCGCGGTCATCGTTTTTTCATGATATTTTCAACAGGTCCGCGGTCATCGTTTTTTCATGATATTTTCGACAGGTCCGCGGTCATCGTTTTTTCTTGATATTTTCGACAGGTCCACGGTCATCGTTTTTTCATGAAATTTTCAGACATTTTTTTCATAATAGTTTCAACAGGTCCGTGGTCATCGTTTTTTCTTGATATTTTCGACAGGTCGGCGGTCGTCGTTTTTTCATGGAAATTTCATACATTTTTTTCATGAAATTTTCAGACATTTTTTTCATGATAGTTTCAACATGTCCGCGGTCATCGTTTTTTCATGAAATTTTCAGACATTTTTTCATGAAATTTTCAGACATTTTTTTCATGATAGTTTGAACAGGTCCGCGGTCATCGTTTTTTCATGATATTTTCAACAGGTCCGCGGTCATCGTTTTTTCTTGATATTTTCGACAGGTCCACGGTCATCGTTTTTTCATGAAATTTTCAGACATTTTTTTCATAATAGTTTCAACAGGTCCGTGGTCATCGTTTTTTCTTGATATTTTCGACAGGTCGGCGGTCGTCGTTTTTTCATGGAAATTTCATACATTTTTTTCATGAAATTTTCAGACATTTTTTTCATGATAGTTTCAACATGTCCGCGGTCATCGTTTTTTCATGAAATTTTCAGACATTTTTTCATGAAATTTTCAGACATTTTTTTCATAATAGTTTCAACAGGTCTGCGGTCATCTTTTTTTCATGATATTTTCAACAGGTCCACGGTCATCGTTTTTTCTTGATATTTTCGACAGGTCGGCGGTCGTCGTTTTTTCATGGAAATTTCATACATTTTTTTCATGAAATTTTCAGAAATTTTTTTCATGATAGTTTCAACATGTCCGCGGTCATCGTTTTTTCATGAAAATTTCTGACATTTTTTTCATGAAGTTTGCGACAGGTCCGCGGCCATCGCTTTTTCATGAAAATTTCAAAAATAAAAATAAAAATAAAAATCATGAAATTTTCAGACATTTTCAGACGGTCATCGTTTTTTCATGATAGTTTCAACATGTCCGCGGTCATCGTTTTTTCTTGATATTTTCGACAGGTCCGCGGTCATCGTTTTTTCATGAAATTTTCAGACATTTTTTTCATGATATTTTCAACATGTCTGCGGTCATCGTTTTTTCATGGAATTTTCAGACATTTTTTTCATGACAGTTTTGACAGGTCCGCGGTCATTGTTTTTTCATGAAATTTTCAGACATTTTTTTTCATGAAATTTGCGACAGGTCCCCGGTCGTGGTTTATTTCATGATATTTTTTCGACAGGTCCGCGGTCATCGTTTTTTCATGACAATTTCAGACATATTTTTCATGAAATTTTCAGACATATTTTTCATGATAGTTTTAACAGGTCCGTGGTCATCGTTTTTTCATGATATTTTCAACAGGTCTGCGGTCATCGTTTTTTCATGATATTTTCAACAGGTTCGCGGTCATCGTTTTTTCATGATATTTTCAACAGGTTCGCGGTCATCGTTTTTTCATGATAGTTTGAACAGGTCCGCGGTCATCGTTTTTTCATGATATTTTCAACAGGTCGGCGGTCATCGTTTTTTCATGAAATTTTCAGACATTTTTTCATGAAATTTTCAGACATTTTTTTCATGATAGTTTCAACAGGTCCGCGGTCATCGTGTTTTCTTGATATTTTCGACAGGTCCGCGGTCATAATTTTTTCATGGAAATTTCAGACATTTTTTCATGAAATTTTCAGACATTTTTTTCATGATAGTTTCAACAGGTCCGCGGTCATCGTTTTTTCTTGATATTTTCGACAGGTCCACGGTCATCGTTTTTTCATGAAATTTTCAGACATTTTTTTCATGATAGTTTCAACAGGTCCGTGGTCATCGTTTTTTCATGATATTTTCAACAGGTCCGCGGTCATCGTTTTTTCTTGATATTTTCAACAGTTCCGCGGTCGTCGTTTTTTCATGGAAATTTCATACATTTTTTTCATGAAATTTTCAGAAATTTTTTTCATGATAGTTTCAAAAGGTCCGCGGTCATCCTTTTTTCTTGATATTTTCGACAGGTCCGCGGTCATCATTTTTTCATGGAAATTTCAGACATTTTTTCATGACATTTTCAGACATTTTTTTCATGATAGTTTGAACAGGTCCGCGGTCATCGTTTTTTCATGATATTTTCAACAGGTCCACGGTCATCGTTTTTTCTTGATATTTTCGACAGGTCCACGGTCATCGTTTTTTCATGAAATTTTCAGACATTTTTTTCATAATAGTTTCAACAGGTCCGTGGTCATCGTTTTATCATGATATTTTCAACAGGTCCGCAGTCATCGTTTTTTCTTGATATTTTCGACAGGTCGGCGGTCGTCGTTTTTTCATGGAAATTTCATACATTTTTTTCATGAAATTTTCAGACATTTTTTTCATGATAGTTTCAACATGTCCGCGGTCATCGTTTTTTCATGATATTTTCAACAGGTCCGCGGTCATCGTTTTTTCATGAAAATTTCAGACATTTTTTTCATGAAGTTTGCGACAGGTCCGCGGCCATCGCTTTTTCATGAAAATTTCAAAAATAAAAATCATGAAATTTTCAGACATTTTTTTCATGATAGTTTCAACAGGTCCGCGGTCATCGTTTTTTCATGATAGTTTCAACATGTCCGCGGTCATCGTTTTTTCTTGATATTTTCGACAGGTCCGCGGCCATCATTTTTTTCATGGAAATTTCAGAAATTTTTTCATGAAATTTTCAGACATTTTTTTCATGATAGTTTCAACAGGTCCGCGGTCATCGTTTTTTCATGATATTTTCAACAGGTCGGCGGTCATCGTTTTTTCATGAAATTTTCAGACATTTTTTTCATGATAGTTTCAACAGGTCCGCGGTCATCGTTTTTTCTTGATATTTTCGACAGGTCCACGGTCATCGTTTTTTCATGAAATTTTCAGACATTTTTTCATGAAATTTTCAGACATTTTTTTCATGATAGTTTGAACAGGTCCGCGGTCATCGTTTTTTCATGATATTTTCAACAGGTCGGCGGTCATCGTTTTTTCATGAAATTTTCAGACATTTTTTCATGAAATTTTCAGACATTTTTTTCATGATAGTTTGAACAGGTCCGCGGTCATCGTTTTTCATGATATTTTCAACAGGTCCGCGGTCATCGTTTTTTCTTGATATTTTCGACAGGTCCACGGTCATCGTTTTTTCATGAAATTTTCAGACATTTTTTTCATAATAGTTTCAACAGGTCCGTGGTCATCGTTTTTTCTTGATATTTTCGACAGGTCGGCGGTCGTCGTTTTTTCATGGAAATTTCATACATTTTTTTCATGAAATTTTCGACAGCTCCGCGGTCATTGTTTTTTCATGAAATTTTTGACAGGTCTGGGTTCATCATTTTTTCATGAAATTTTCAGACATTTTTTTTCATGAAATTTTGAGAAATTTTTTTCATGACAGTTTCAACAGGTCCGCGGTCATCGTTTTTTTATGAAAATTTCCGACATTTTTTTAATGAAATTTTCAACAGGTCCGCGGTCATTGTTTTTTCATGATATTTTCGACAGGTCCGCGGTCGTCGTTTTTTTATGAAATTTTCAACAGGTCCGCGGTCATCGTTTTTTCTTGATATTTTCGACAGGTCCGCGGTCATCGCTTTTTCAAGGAAATTTCAGACATTTTTTCATGAAATTTTCAGACATTTTTTTCATGATAGTTTCAACAGGTCCGCGGTCATCGTTTTTTCTTGATATTTTCGACAGGTCCGCAGTCATCTTTTTTTCATGATATTTTCAACAGGTCCGCCGCGGTCATCGTTTTTCATGAAATTTTCGACAGGTCCGTGGTCATCGTTTTTTCTTGATATTTTCGACAGGTCCACGGTCATTGTTTTTTCTTGATATTTTCAACAGGTCCGCGGTCGTCGTTTTTTCATGGAAATTTCATACATTTTTTTCATGAAATTTTCAGAAATTTTTTTCATTATAGTTTCAAAAGGTCCGCGGTCATCGTGTTTTCTTGATATTTTCGACAGGTCCGCGGTCATCATTTTTTCATGGAAATTTCAGACATTTTTTCATGAAATTTTCAGACATTTTTTTCATGATAGTTTCAACAGGTCCGCGGTCATCGTTTTTTCATGATATTTTCGACAGGTCCACGGTCATCGTTTTTTCATGAAATTTTCAGACATTTTTTTCATAATATTTTCGACAGGTCCGCGGTCGTCGTTTTTTTATGAAATTTTCAACAGGTCCGCGGTCATCGTTTTTTCTTGATATTTTCGACAGGTCCGCGGTCATCATTTTTTTAAGGAAATTTCAGACATTTTTTCATGAAATTTTCAGACATTTTTTTCATGATAGTTTCAACAGGTCCGCGGTCGTCGTTTTTTTATGAAATTTTCAACAGGTCCGCGGTCATCGTTTTTTCTTGATATTTTCGACAGGTCCGCAGTCATCTTTTTTTTCTTGATATTTTCGACAGGTCCACAGTCATCGTTTTTTCATGAAATTTTCAGACATTTTTTTCATAATAGTTTCAACAGGTCCGTGGTCATCATTTTTTCATGATATTTTCAACAGGTCCGCAGTCATCGTTTTTTCATGAAATTTTCAGACATTTTTTCATGAAATTTTCAGACATTTTTTTCATAATAGTTTCAACAGGTCCGCGGTCATCTTTTTTTCATGATATTTTCAACAGGTCCGCCGCGGTCATCGTTTTTCATGAAATTTTCGACAGGTCCGCGGTCACTGTTTTTTCTTGATATTTTCGACAGGTCCGCGGTCGTCGTTTTTTTATGAAATTTTCAACAGGTCCGCGGTCATCGTTTTTTCTTGATATTTTCGACAGGTCCGCGGTCATCATTTTTTCATGGAAATTTCAGACATTTTTTCATGAAATTTTCAGACATTTTTTTCATGATAGTTTCAACAGGTCCGCGGTCATCGTTTTTTCATGATATTTTCAACAGGTCCGCGGTCATCGTTTTTTCTTGATATTTTCGACAGGTCCGCGGTCATCGTTTTTTCTTGATATTTTCGACAGGTCCGCGGGCGTCGTTTTTTCTTGAAATTTTCGACAGGTCCGCGGTCATCGTTTTTTCTTGATATTTTCGACAGGTCCGCGGGCGTCGTTTTTTCATGGAAATTTCTGACATTTTTTTCATGAAATTTGCGACAGGTCCGCGGTCATCGTTTTTTCATGATATTTTCAACAGGTCCGCGGTCATCGTTTTTTCATGAAAATTTCTGACATTTTTTTCATGAATTTTGCGACAGGTCCGCGGTCATCGCTTTTTCATGAAAATTTAAAAAAAAAAAATCATGAAATTTTCAGACATTTTTTTCATAATAGTTTCGACAGGTCCGCGGTCATCTTTTTTTCATGATATTTTCAACAGGTCCGCCGCGTTCATCTTTTTTCATGAAATTTTCGACAGGTCCGCGGTCATCGTTTTTTCTTGAAATTTTCGACAGGTCCGCGGTCATCGTTTTTCCTTGAAAATTTCAGACATATTTTTTCATGAAATTTTGAGACATTTTTTCATGACAGTTTCAACAGGTCTGCGGTCATCGTTTTTTCTTGAAAATTTCCGACATTTTTTTAATGAAATTTTCGACAGCTCCGCGGTCATTGTTTTTTCATGAAATTTTTGACAGGTCTGGGTTCATCATTTTTTCATGAAATTTTCAGACATTTTTTTTCATGAAATTTTGAGAAATTTTTTTCATGACAGTTTCAACAGGTCCGCGGTCATCGTTTTTTTATGAAAATTTCCGACATTTTTTAATGAAATTTTCAACAGGTCCGCGGTCATTGTTTTTTCATGAAATTTTCGACAGGTCTGGGGTCATCATTTTTTCATGAAAATTTCAGACATTTTTTTTCATGAAATTTGCGACAGGTCCCCGGTCGTGGTTTATTTCATGATATTTTTTCGACAGGTCCGCGGTCAACTTTTTTTCATGACAATTTCAGACATTTTTTCATAATAGTTTCAACAGGTCCGCGGTCATCGTTTTTTCATGATATTTTCAACAGGTCTGCGGTCATCGTTTTTTCTTGAAATTTTCGACAGGTCCGCGGTCATCGTTTTTCCTTGAAAATTTCAGACATATTTTTTCATGAAATTTTGAGACATTTTTTCATGATATTTTCAACAGGTCTGCGGTCATCGTTTTTTCTTGAAATTTTCGACAGGTCCGCGGTCATCGTTTTTCCTTGAAAATTTCAGACATATTTTTACATGAAATTTTGAGACATTTTTTCATGACAGTTTCAACAGGTCTGCGGTCATCGTTTTTTCTTGAAAATTTCCGACATTTTTTTAATGAAATTTACGACATCTCCGCGGTCATTGTTTTTTCATGAAATTTTTGACAGGTCTGGGTTCATCATTTTTTCATGAAATTTTCAGACATTTTTTTTCATGAAATTTTGAGAAATTTTTTTCATGACAGTTTCAACAGGTCCGCGGTCATCGTTTTTTTATGAAAATTTCCGACATTTTTTTAATGAAATTTTCAACAGGTCCGCGGTCATTGTTTTTTCATGATATTTTCGACAGGTCCGCGGTCGTCGTTTTTTTATGAAATTTTCAACAGGTCCGCGGTCATCGTTTTTTCTTGATATTTTCGACAGGTCCGCGGTCATCGCTTTTTCAAGGAAATTTCAGACATTTTTTCATGAAATTTTCAGACATTTTTTTCATGATAGTTTCAACAGGTCCGCGGTCATCGTTTTTTCTTGATATTTTCGACAGGTCCGCGGTCATCGCTTTTTCAAGGAAATTTCAGACATTTTTTCATGAAATTTTCAGACATTTTTTTCATGATAGTTTCAACAGGTCCGCGGTCATCGTTTTTTCATGATATTTTCAACAGGTCTGCGGTCATCGTTTTTTCTTGAAAATTTCCGACGTTTTTTTAATGAAATTTTCGACAGCTCCGCGGTCATTGTTTTTTCATGAAATTTTTGACAGGTCTGGGTTCAACATTTTTTCATGAAATTTTCAGACATTTTTTTTCATGAAATTTTGAGAAATTTTTTTCATGACAGTTTCAACAGGTCCGCGGTCATCGTTTTTTTATGAAAATTTCCGACATTTTTTAATGAAATTTTCAACAGGTCCGCGGTCATTGTTTTTTCATGAAATTTTCGACAGGTCTGGGGTCATCATTTTTTCATGAAAATTTCAGACATTTTTTTTCATGAAATTTGCGACAGGTCCCCGGTCGTGGTTTATTTCATGATATTTTTTCGACAGGTCCGCGGTCAACTTTTTTTCATGACAATTTCAGACATTTTTTCATAATAGTTTCAACAGGTCCGCGGTCATCGTTTTTTCATGATATTTTCAACAGGTCTGCGGTCATCGTTTTTTCTTGAAATTTTCGACAGGTCCGCGGTCATCGTTTTTCCTTGAAAATTTCAGACATATTTTTTCATGAAATTTTGAGACATTTTTTCATGACAGTTTCAACAGGTCTGCGGTCATCGTTTTTTCTTGAAAATTTTCGACATTTTTTTAATGAAATTTTCGACAGCTCCGCGGTCATTGTTTTTTCATGAAATTTTTGACAGGTCTGGGTTCATCATTTTTTCATGAAATTTTCAGACATTTTTTTTCATGAAATTTTGAGAAATTTTTTTCATGACAGTTTCAACAGGTCCGCGGTCATCGTTTTTTTATGAAAATTTCCGACATTTTTTTAATGAAATTTTCAACAGGTCCGCGGTCATTGTTTTTTCATGAAATTTTCGACAGGTCTGGGGTCATCATTTTTTCATGAAAATTTCAGACATTTTTTTTCATGAAATTTGCGACAGGTCCCCGGTCGTGGTTTATTTCATGATATTTTTTCGACAGGTCCGCGGTCAACTTTTTTTCATGACAATTTCAGACATTTTTTCATAATAGTTTCAACAGGTCCGCGGTCATCGTTTTTTCATGATATTTTCAACAGGTCTGCGGTCATCGTTTTTTCATGGAATTTTCAGACATTTTTTTCATGACAGTTTTGACAGGTCCGCGGTCATTGTTTTTTCATGAAATTTTCAGACATTTTTTTTCATGAAATTTGCGACAGGTCCCCGGTCGTGGTTTATTTCATGATATTTTTTCGACAGGTCCGCGGTCATCGTTTTTTCATGACAATTTCAGACATATTTTTCATGAAATTTTCAGACATATTTTTCATGATAGTTTTAACAGGTCCGTGGTCATCGTTTTTTCATGATATTTTCAACAGGTCTGCGGTCATCGTTTTTTCATGATATTTTCAACAGGTTCGCGGTCATCGTTTTTTCATGATATTTTCAACAGGTTCGCGGTCATCGTTTTTTCATGATATTTTCAACAGGTCCGCGGTCATCGTTTTTTCATGATATTTCCGACAGGTCCGCTGTCATCGTTTTTTCTTGATATTTTCGACAGGTCCACGGTCATCGTTTTTTCATGAAATTTTCAGACATTTTTTCATGATAGTTTCAACAGGTCCGTGGTCATCGTTTTTTCATGATATTTTCAACAGGTCCGCGGTCATCGTTTTTTCATGAAATTTTCGACAGGTCCGCGGTCATCGTTTTTTCTTGATATTTTTAGACATTTTTTTCATGAAAATTGCGACAGGTCCCCGGTCGTGGTTTATTTCATGATATTTTTTCGACAGGTCCGCGGTCATCGTTTTTTCATGACAATTTCAGACATATTTTTCATGAAATTTTCAGACATATTTTTCATGATAGTTTTAACAGGTCCGTGGTCATCGTTTTTTCATGATATTTTCAACAGGTCTGCGGTCATCGTTTTTTCATGATATTTTCAACAGGTTCGCGGTCATCGTTTTTTCATGATATTTTCAACAGGTTCGCGGTCATCGTTTTTTCATGATATTTTCAGACATTTTTTTTCATGAAATTTGCGACAGGTCCCCGGTCGTGGTTTATTTCATGATATTTTTTCGACAGGTCCGCGGTCATCGTTTTTTCATGACAATTTCAGACATATTTTTCATGAAATTTTCAGACATATTTTTCATGATAGTTTTAACAGGTCCGTGGTCATCGTTTTTTCATGATATTTTCAACAGGTCTGCGGTCATCGTTTTTTCATGATATTTTCAACAGGTTCGCGGTCATCGTTTTTTCATGATATTTTCAACAGGTTCGCGGTCATCGTTTTTTCATGATATTTTCAACAGGTCCGCGGTCATCGTTTTTTCATGATATTTCCGACAGGTCCGCTGTCATCGTTTTTTCTTGATATTTTCGACAGGTCCACGGTCATCGTTTTTTCATGAAATTTTCAGACATTTTTTCATGATAGTTTCAACAGGTCCGTGGTCATCGTTTTTTCATGATAGTTTCAACAGGTCCGTGGTCATCGTTTTTTCATGATATTTTCAACAGGTCCGCGGTCATCGTTTTTTCATGAAATTTTCGACAGGTCCGCGGTCATCGTTTTTTCTTGATATTTTTAGACATTTTTTTCATGAAAATTGCGACAGGTCCGCGGTCATCGTTTTTTCATGAAATTTTCGATTGGTCCGTGGTCATCATTTTTTCATGACATTTTAGACACGTCCGCGGTCATCATTTTTGCATGAAAATATCAGACATTTTTTTCATGAAATTTTCAGTGATTCTTTTCATGACAGTTCTGACAGGTCCGCAGTCATCGTTTTTTATGATAGTTTCGACAGGTCCACGGTTATCGTTTCTTCATGAAAATTTCAGACACTTTTTGCATGAAATTTTCAACAGGTCCCCTGTCATCATTTTTTCCTTGATATTTTCGACATGTCCGCGGTCATGGTTTTTTCGTGAAATTTTTCGACAGGTCCGAGGTCATCGCTTTTTGATGAAAATTACGACAGGTCCGCAGTCATTGTTTTTTCATGAAATTTTAAGCAGGTCCTAGGTCATCGTTCTTTCATGAAACCTTAAGCAGGTCCGCGGTCATTGTTGTCGTACCTGTCAAACCTGGACCTTACCTAAAACAGGTAATTACAGGTAACAAATCAAGTAACAACCAAACTAACATGATCAAACAAAGAACAACACAATAGAATACAACAGTCTAACAACCACAAGATTTTCATATAGTAATTTATTGTGAGAAAGTTCTTTGGGAATCACTGCCTAAGCTAACTATAGACCTTTATCCAACCCTCCTTTTATCGTTAAGATCCTGTAGAAAGTTATGGCAGTTATGTTACTTTCTTTATGACAACAGTTTATTTGAAGTTTTTCAGTTCGGATTCAACCACAGCACTGAGACTGCACTGGTTAAAGTTGCAAATGATCTGCTTTGTCTTCAGAAAGTGGACTTCCATCTGTCCTCATAGGTCTTAGTGGTCCACAAGGTTCAGTGCTTGCATTGATTCTTTTCACCTTTTCATGCTTCCTCTAAAGTAATAAAAGGAAACACTCCAAAAAAACAAATGTTTTTATTATTATGCAGATGATACTAAGCTATACATATCAATGAGGCCAGATGACACCACTCAGTTATGTAAACTTGAAGCATGTCTTAAGGACGTTCTTTTCAACTTTTCATGCTTCCTCTAAGTAATATAAGGAAACACTCCAAAAAAATGTGGACCTGGATTACCAGACATTTTTCTTTATAACTCATATAAAGCTACGGTTATTGTACTTGGTCTAATGATGTAACTGTCTTATGTGGCATTAGCCTGGCATCCAGCACCACATCAATCTGGGAGTTCTATTTAGTCACAATATGTTCTTCAACTCCCACATAAAAGGACAGCCACTTTCCCCTTCACAACATTTCTAAAATCAGGCATATCCTGTCACAATACCATGCAGAAAAACAAATGCATTTAGTACCTCGTGGTTGTTTCAAGATACCAAGAATTGCCTGCCATTTTCACAACAATGACTTTTTCTATTTTTAATGAAACAAACACCATTGCCATGGATACCTTCAGAGAAATGCTGTTTAACTGTTGACCTGAAGTTTGAGTTCATGAATACTTTTGGAGACCTGCCAGTCACAAAACACCACTTAAGTTATCATGTGTTCAAAAAACTATCCTTAAAAAAAACACATTTGTGTGCCATCAAGGAAACAACATCCATCATTTTCCCCCTATACAGAAACTAATTTAGCATTTCTTATTCTAGTTTTCCATCTCCATAAAAAAGTATGATTAGAAATTCCATAAAATATTTGCAAAAAGCATTTTTATATATAATTTATTAAATAACTAAATGTAGACAATGTCCCTGTTTGTTGTGCACAATGTGAAATGGTAAAATGGTAAATGGACTTGAGCTTATATAGCGCTTTTCTAGTCTTCAGACTACTCAAAGCGCTTTTACACCGCATGTCACACCTACCCATACACACTGATGGCAGTGACTGCTATGTAGTGAGACCATCAGAAGTAACGAATCCCATTCATACACATTCATACGCCGCAGACGAAGCAGCGGGAGCAATTCGGGGTTAAGTGTCTTGCCCAAGGACACATCGGACATGTTGCTCGCAGGAGCTGGGGCTCGAACCCTCGACCTTCCGGTTGAGAGACGACGACTCTACCAACTGAGCCACAGCCACAGCCGAAAAATGCAACCCCTTTCCTCTGGTAGACAAGGTATTACTGTTGCATTAAGGAACACTTCCTGTCTGGGTGTGGTGCCCAGTTAAAGTCTATGTGTGGGAAACGCTGGATATTTATTACTATGGTAATATTTCTCATATTGCAGACACTAGCCTGGTGTGAAAAACAAAAAATCCGCAAACACGAGGCCCCCATAGATGATAGGGTCCTACGCACAGCTCATTTTCTGTGTGTAGGGAGGGGTGGGCCCCCATATTTGAGCAAGATGACATTTGGAAAACAGCAATAGATTAATTCATAAAACAACTAAGAATTACAGACAAAGTGTAAGTGGTTGTTTTCAGTTTGTGTATGATAGTATTAACTTATAGGTACACCTAAAGTAATGAACAGTTTAAAACTGTACTGTAAACTTCAGTTTTTCTAAATTAAATATATAAAGTGGAGTATACAAAATCTAAACTTCCTCTGCGGAAATTGTATATTAGACAAAAAACTCTTTATATAAAATAAATTGTGTGTCAAAGTACAATTGTGGACACTTGGTGCTGTGTAAGTTATATTGTTTTCTGAATATCTAGTATTATTGTAGTCTGGGTACACAGAAGATAAAACCTTTGGGTTACCAGAATTGTAGTTTTTGTTGATCTTTTTCTGATGGATGCTGGAGGAATAAACAGTCCTGCCAACAGCAACAAAATGGTAAAATAAATAATGCTTTAAAATTGTATTCATATAATTCTCAGTTATTTTTCAAAAAAGACACAAGAAAACCATGAAATCAGATGAACGTCATTGAAACCTGTGCTTTTGTTGAGGCAGGGCAGATGACATTGTTGGGTGACACTGACATGTCCTATTATAAAGGAATGTTTGAAGTCATGTAGAGGTTACATTGCACTGATACAAGCCTTAAAGCAAAACTGCTGCAGACTGTACTGTCTGGCCCTGAATATATCCTTCTCTCAGTGTTACAGGTGAAGTTACTGGGGGGTTATTGCGGTTGTGTATATTTTCTGTCCTTGAAGCCGTATTTATATGGATAAGCATCAGCATACTTTTCATATTTAACGGATTAGGCATTACCTGCTACATCATTTCATGCCAACATCAATTTGAGATTAATCCCACAGAGAATGAAAACATAAGCTTTGTGCGGATGTTGCTCAACGTCTGTATAAAGTTTACTTAATGGAGACTTCTTGAGTATCACATCAGGAAGTTATAGAGTGATGGCAAATATGATGAGCCTTTCAGAGTGTTTTTTGCAACTGACTTGCACCCTACATCAATGAAGTATTTATTGCAGATCACAATCACTTCCCCTTTGCTGTTACCCTGCGTATACAGAATCCTGATGTGTACAAGTAACCTACATATTTCATCTCCCCCTTTGATGTAGATAGTGTTAATGAGAATAAAAAAAACGTTTAAGTAGGACTTCAGCATAGACTGCACTTTGTCTACAGCAACGTAAGAATAGTGTAGTCTTCTCTGGGGCTTTAAGGGTCTTATGGCCTCAGCCCCCTTTTTTCCCTGTGAATTTGTGATGAAAATATTTATGAAATAAAACCTTATTATCTCCATATTCATATAGATATTGATCTTGCTTAATTAGGGCCTGAACATCGATTCTGTGCGAGGACCCTGTTGTTTTTGACAGAATTGTTTCTTTGTTAACAGAAATCACATTTTTAGCGGCTTTACCACGCCCGAACTTTGCACAGGCATCAGAAGTTGTTAAACCTTTGATACTCTGTGGGTTTTGAGCAGAAGGGTAGCAAAACAGCTTTAGAGTGCTTGCTTACATTTTTTTCAAATTTGGTCCCATAGAGCTTACTTTCAGCTACATGTGTGAAAATTGGTAGACATATGTGACTTGATGGGATCTACAAAAAAAACTTGCATTGTACAGTTAGTTAAGTTCATTTAACTAATATCCATGCTTCAAAAATGTTTAGCTCTTTATTCAAACAACCCAGCCTTCTATTCAGTAGCACAGACTTCGGCTGCCATTTTTAGCTGTGGATACCTGAATGAGGCACTGCCTCAGAAAAGGGATTTCCCGCAGTGTAGACTGCACAGGAGGACTGAGGACAGTATGACACTGATAGTAATACTGTCCTCGTTACTGGTGAATGTGAGAGAAATGTCTTCCAAAAATATGAGAATTGCTAGTTCTCAAAAGAAATACGAACACGAAGTGATATGATTCAGGAAACCTTTAAGACGTGAACACGGAGAGAAAACTTTGGACATGTTTTCCCTCCCGACAGTCCGCTTACACTGCTTCTTTAATACAGAAAACCCTCCTACAGTATCAATACATCAAAGCACATTTAAAACAATACATAAAGAGCAAAACATCTGCTTAAAGGCAATCACACCTCTCTTAAAGATGGTAATTACCAGTTGGTAGGTCATAAAGAGGACAATTCAGGAAATCATTAAGTAAAGAGCCAGTTTCACCTGCTCTTAATTACTCCTGTTATAAAGATCAGTGTGCCAAAATCCCCTTACGTGAACAATTCAACATATTCAAATCAATATATATAGACACATGGATGTAGAAATAAATGGTAAATGGACTTGTACCTCTTTTTTAGTCTTCTCACTACTCAAAGTGCTTTTACATAACTCATGTGAATGGTTCACATTTATGAATTCACACTGATGGAAGCGGCTGCTGTGATAAGCAACCAACTGCTAATCCATTCACACAAATTCACACACTGATGGCAATGCAGCAGAGGCAATTTGGGCTGCAGTGTTTTTCCAAAAGACACTATGACATGTGCTTGCAGAAGCTGAGAGCATCAGTCAAGGATCTAGAATCACTCAACCTCCAGTTGAGCGATTCTACCATTGAACCAGGGTCAGCTGAACTACTGTAGAATGGGGGGGAAAAATTACACGTTGCTTTTGCACCAATTTGACAAAGGTATATAATTTACTTGTGTTTCACACCTTAACTCAACTACAACTTTATTTGTCCCTGAAGGGCAATTAGTTTTTTACAGCAAGTCATTAAAAGGACAGAGACAGACAGGAGACAAAATACATGTAGAAAGCTAATGAGGTAAAAAGGAAGAGGGTAAGTAAGAGACACTGAATATACATGTAGCAGCCAAGATCCTTGACTGATGCTCTTAGCGACTTCCATTACAGGAAAAAAAAGAGCCAAGTCAACAAGAATATAAACAGGTCACTAGAATATAAACAGGTCACTGTTTATTATTCATCCCTAGTAAAAAAAAAAAATACATAAATACAAACAAATACATACTGTACAAAATCACAATAATATCAGCCCACATATAAGAGAGAGGGAGAGTAGCTGCTGACTATATTTCTAACACAGACTGACCAAAGCGACACAGCTGAGGTCAGAAACAAACTGAAACACAACAATAGCATCATCATGATCACTGGTACCAACAGCATAACCAACACAACTATCTCCCCTCCTTGACTTGAGTGAAAGTGGGAAATGGCACTGGGCACAAAAAAGTGCCTGTATCTATTGTTTTTTACTGAGGGACATCTGAAATGAGAACCAGAAGGAAGTAACTCATAATGAAGGTGCTGAGAACTGACTGACAGGATGGATTTGGCCTTTTACTGAATATATTTATTACCTCTACACTAGAGTTGTGCCAAAACTCTTACTCACACCTGGCTGAGCCACTCCACCTGGCACTGGCAATCCTGTTTAGACTTCAAAACTCCCAAAAGCTGAAACGCCCCAAAGCTGGTAAGCAATTTCAACAGAATAGTAAAGTAGTTTTGTTTCAGGAATTTTATTTATTTTTTGCCAATTTGAATACATTATTGTAAAATCTGAAGCCCCTTTGAGGGTCTGTGCATCTGCAAGCAGTCAGGTTTTAATTTATTTATTAATGTCTCCATTTCTAAGATGACAGTGTTGAGTAAACACGCTAAGTGGAAGGTGTGGCACCTGTCAATCACTTACAGACGCTATGTGTGTGATTTATTTTTGTAGCTTCTCCAACTGATTGCTCAACAGTTTTGTAACTGAAAAAAAACAGGTATTGCATGTTGTGCAACTTTAAGTTGTCACGAGACTCTCCCATGATATAGAGGCCTGGATGTGTTTGGCTTCAAGGTTACAAAACATTAAACTGAAACTTCACAAGGTGTAGATAGCTCAGTATGAATTAAAAACTTCAGTTAGCTGCAGCTCTGCTTTGACAATTTAAAACACTAATTGTTTGAATAGGAAAGCAATTCAACCCAGATTCTTATTTAGTTGCTTCCTATTCTTGATAATGAGCCCATTATGATTTACCTACATATTAATTTGTTATCTGTCTTCGCATGCTGTTGAATATCTGTTGATGAGTTACAATGCAATTTTCAAACGAATGATGTTCTGTAGCAGTAATGTCAGAGGTGTTTATAGACCGGGAAACATGGTTTTCATGTATGCCATAAAAAGAATGTTAGAGAGGCCCTGTTTGTGTCAGCTCACTTAGTGAACTGTGTTTACCAAAAATACTACAACAGATAAATTGTCTCATTTCATTTATGCGTACATTTTTCTGGTAATGTCAATGGGACATACTGGAAATTCCTAAATTGTAATTTTTGAAAAATGATAAAGAATTACCAGAAACTTTATTTAGCCTATTTGAATCAAAGGCTTTCCCCAGGTTTTTGATGCTACCACAGAATCCCTCCAATTCTTTTGAGAACATTGCCATGGGCGAAAGTCCAGAAAAAAATTATTACATTTGGCACAAATGTCCACCTGGAATTTATTTAAACTAATAAGCCTTTAGTTAAAAAAAAAATGTATTCACTTAAACCATTTTTGACCATAGCTCTGTATTTGTACTGTAGAACATTGTACAGTTCTTTTTTTTTTTCTTTTTAGGTTTCTTTTGGGTATTTGTTATGCCTTTATTAGAGAGACATGAAAGTGGATAGATTTAGAAATGGGGGAGAGAGAGAGTGGGGAAAGACATGTGGGAAAGGAGCCACAAGTCTGATTTGAACCTGGGCCGCCTGCTTGGAGGACCATAGCCACCGCACACGGGGCGCGCGCACCAACCACTGTCACCACCAAGTTTGTTTTTTATTTTTTGCAAAATCGCTGCAAAGCTATGCAGTGGCAAGCCTATTTCTTAGTTTTAATTTGATAAGGCTCAATTTGTACTGTAAAAATCCTACCACAGTTTTGAATGGCTTAAAGAGCCTGAAGAAAGATTGTTTAAACCTTGCATTTATTCATAGTCTCACTTTTGTCAGCCCTCTTTTGTTAAGTTGTTTTTTGATTTGCCTGTTGACAGGGCTCTTTTTTCTCCTACTGTGCAGTTTGATAATAGAGCTGCAAAATAGTGTGATACTCTGTAGTCTAGGCTAGAGTGTGCCTCCGGAATAATTAAAGTATTTATTTCACTTCATTATATCTAAATCTGCATTTAAATTTCAAATAAAAGAAAAACTTTTTTTTTTAATTATGTAAAAACAAAAAGCTGTTTCTTTTTCAGTATCTTTTAACTGGTTAGCTTTTATACAGTTGTATGTGACACAAATAAGCTGCTGTAGCTCACTGACTGTCCAATCAGAGCTCCTGTTTTTCTGCTTTTTAGGGTCAGACCTTATTTATGTTCAGGTCTCACACACTGAATCACAAACGGGAACTTTAATTACTAAAGCAGTAAAAGTCACATGGGTAATTAGATTGAATATGATAGAAATAGCAATAGCATTTATTTATAGAGCACATTTCATTACAGGCAATCTTAATATGCTTTACATTGAGGTTAAAGACATAGGAATACAAGAATACAAACATTTTGTCCAGAGTCGTGGATGAGATACAGAAATCCAATCAGTAAAATCATATACACCACATAGCAAATTTCAAAAACCTTGTGTAATTTCAAGACCTGATTGACCAAAATAAAAATAAAACCTGAGAGGAAACTTTATAAAACAAGCCCACTGTCCAACCAGAAAAACAGTCAACACAGCTGCAGCTCATCTTGTTCAAACAAACAGACCTGGTTTTTAATTCTGGTGTAGATCTAAAATTAAAAAACTAAAGTATGTCATGTTCAAATGTAGAAAATAATGCCAAAGTACGAGTATGTCCATTTGGGGATGAAGGTCCTTGGAAACAGAATGCAGACGAAATGAGGTTTCTACTAAAATGGCTAATAAATAATAAAAGTAGACATCAGGGATCTTGTTTGTAACAATCAGTGCATGTAAATTTTAAACCTCGGTGTTAAAGAAGAAGCTTAATCTTTGACAAATGTAAACCCCATTCTGCTGAAGTCATGTTCAACAAGATACAATTATTTCTTGCACATGCATCATAGCACCATGAAAGGTGCTATATAAATAAATCTTAATTAATTGATGCATCAGTGAAATTCTCTTTTTGAAATTCTCATTATATTTTATAAAAAAAAAAAAAATGGATATACTTTATTAATCCCCGAGAGGAATTTTGGTTTTACACTCTGTTATTTTTAGGGACATGCTTCTCACACACATAGGCCCGAATCACACACATGCACAAACAGGACCTGTCGACATGCATTGATGGAGAGATGTTAGAGTGGGGCTGCTACACACTGCTACGCAGGGAGCACTTTAGAGCAGTTGGGGGTTCGGTGCCTTGCTCAAGGGCACCTCGGCAGTGCTCGGGAAGTGCCCTGGCACCTCTCCAGCTACCAGACCCACTTCCATACTTTTTTGGTCCACATCGGGACTTGAGCCAGCGACCCTCCCGTTCCCAACCCAAGACTGAGGTACTGCAGGTTTATATTTCAAGTCTTAAAATTTAAATTTTATAAATATTTAAACTAATGGCGCAACAGTCTCATTTTGCGACTAAACTGAGCTTGAAGACTGAACTTTGATAAATGCTAAATTTCAAGGAAGAAGCTATATGTATGGTTCTGGGGAAAAAACCCTGTCACCAATGAATGAAAATCATTAACAAACACACAAACAAACATTGGCATGTGACGCTAACACTGTGTTCATGCAGTGAGTGGCTGTTCCTCAGAGTCAGTGACTGAGGCACACGAGGCTCAGTGATACCTTCGGTCTTGTTTTGCATGTGCTTAAACTTGGAGTCACACGATGAACCACGTGAGAGTCAAAGGTGCTGCTTGACAAAGTGAAACTTGTGTCTTCTCTACTCAGATCAGAACACTGTGATGGGGGGGTTATCTGCGGTTCACATCATCGTCGAAGTGAGCAGAAGACACAGCCGACTGTCTGTCGCTCCTGTATCTGTGTGGCATCTGGCTGTGTGCACTGCTATATACCTGTAGAGTTCAAGAAAATTCTTCTCTGGTTAGTCACTCTCCTCCGGCGGCTTTAGATAGATCAAAAGTTAAAAAAAACCCACTTGATTGACGTTTTATTTATTAATCCAAGACAATGAATCAAAAGAAAGCAATTACATAATAAGATGGGCTGTCGGGATACATTTCCCTTAATGGGTTTGTCCTTTCTTACTGTCAGAGATTATAGATGTTGTAAATTATGTTGTAATTGAGATGAATGATGAGACCTGTAACGACTTAAATAGGCACTCAGTAATGTGAGGATAGAAATTATTTGATACCTCCTTAGTTTGAGCATCAACAACTTGACATGTATCTGAGACAGACACTGATGGAGGTGTGTGTTGATGTTTGTGAAAAAACAAGTTTGGTTGTTCAGATAATTTAAGAAAAATGTGCATTTGGACTTTTTACAGTTCATATTTACTTTTTCAATAAATGCTAAACTTGAATGTACCTCATTTTCCTCTTTTCAATTGTTTTATAAGTGCTGTGACTGAGATGTTTGTAAATGATAGCCAACTTTCAACAGGCCTGACTGGATGCCAAAGTAACTGTATTTTTAAAGATAAGGCTGGGGCCAAAAATGAAAGGAAGGACACTAAAAAGCTTTGTTGTTTGAATAGCTGCCGTGCACTGATCTGTGTGTCATTTACGTTTAGATTGACAGGCGCTCACAATATCTTCAGTAGCATCATTCCTGGGCTGCGTGACAGAGCATACCTCACACCATGTGACTGAGAACATAGCTGAAATGTCTTTAACTGATATGATCTGAGGCCTTCACACAGTCCCTCTGTCACATGCTCACACACACCGACAACCCTGTATCATTGCTGCATTGTTGAAGTTCAATGATCAACATTTTCCATTACAACTATTCATGCTGGGTGTTCTGCAGTTTTCCCAAGAAATAATTTTTTTTTGTATTATTCATTTTAAACTGATACAGTCAATCACTGCTGAACTCTTTAAATATTTCATCCATCCACCCATCCATCCATTTTCGTCCACTTGTCCTGGGGCTGTGTCACAGGGGTAGCAGTCATTGTCCCAGACCTTCCTCTCATCAGCAACATTTTCCAGCTCCTCCTGGGGGGTTCTTTACAGTAAATACTCCCCTGTCATGTCTGTTTCTGCAGGGCAGATGTGTCCTGTAACAGAGCTTCTAACTTAACCTTATGGATTGAACTTCAAAATTTGAAAAAGGCAAAACTGAAAAACAATAAAATAAATTCAACTCTTAAATATTTTAATTTCAACACTGAACTGTCCAGTGACTAACTTTGGGTCTTTCTTTTCAGTTGTCCTCATAGTATAATTTGCCAGACACATCTAATGATATAATTCATCGGCTGTGGCTCAGTTGGAAGAGTCGTCGTCTCTCAACCGGAAGATCGAGGGTACCATCCCCAGCTCTTGCAGCAACATGTCTGATGTGTCCTTGGACAAGACACTTAACCCCGAATTGCTCCCGCTGCTTCGGCGGTGGCGTATGAATGTGTATGAATGGAATTAGTTACTTCTGATATTCACTTCAAATAGCAACCTCTGCTATCAGTGTGTGAATGGGTAGGTGTGACATGTTGTGTAAAGTAGTTGTAGAAGACTAGAAAAACGCTATACAAGCTCAAGTCCATTTAACATTAGACATTTACCATCAACTTAAACATTAGGCAGTCACCACAATTTTAAATTTACATAAAAAAAAATGTAAACAATACCAATACCTGTTTCGATACCAGGCAACTAAAAAAGTCCTAAGCAGCCAATATTGGTAAGTTTCTTTTTTGAATTAGTAAAAATGGCAAGCACACTCCTGAACACTGTGTCTCTTTTGCCTGCAGCAGCTCTGGTTTAAAATATGACTGCAGATCTGGAGGTTTTTAAAGCTGTGGTACTTTTCTCTAAAATATTGGATATTGTATTTTTTTTAAACACATGATATTGAAAAGAATCAAAGCATCCAAAATTCTGACAAGCTTAGGCAGTATGGTGAAATGTGTCCTTCATTAAGGTAAGAACACACAAAGAAACAAAGGTACAAGCAACCTGGTTGAATAAAGTGAAGCATTATTTATTTATATCAATACATGTAGGCATTGTTACATGTAATTACAGTGCAACCGATGCAATGTATATAGGACTTCTTGCCAGGGCTTATTTGCAGTCATTGTCCCTGGTTAGGCTTTTAGGAAATAACACACATGATACAACAACACTGTAATATAGACCTGAAAACGGACAATTGCAGCAGACAAAGATAAGCAGTGGCGTAGATGCATAAAAACAAACAGTAAAGCAGACATAGACACGCAGAATGATAGTAATGACTAAGAATAAGAATAAAGAACAGTAACTGAAATAACTTTGAACAAACAAAATAAAGGAGAAGTCAAATGTGCTGCGCTATATTACACATTTACATTTGAGTGACAGCAAAAAACTCTATGTTAAAACTATCATCAGTTGCAATTAATTTAATTACAAACATATACTTAACTCAATCTGCATTAACATTTTAAAGTTTTTTGGCTTGAGAGACGAAGAAAAGAAAAACTTGATGACATAAAATAACAAAAACAAATCACAAAGTACTCTGCACCACCAAAAAGATGTTTATACTCTTTCACTGGCTGAATCATTGTGTAGAAAGAATCTTAATGTTTTTAGGAAAATATCAAAATCTTAGTAGTAATACACAAACTCATCATATTCAGATGAACCCTCATATATGTGTACACTTAGTGACAGCCTTACTCAGTCGGATGTGACATGCTGCATGTTGGGTGTGTGAGCTGAATTCAAGATCGGTCAAGCTGGTGTTCAGAACTATGACGGGGCACATAATCAGTAATACTGCAAAAGAGGAAACAATAATTAAGAGTAGAACAAAGTCATTTTTATCCCCAGTTTGTGCTTTTTAACATTTAAAAAATGTACTCATTAAAAAAATAGTTTGTCTGTTGTGACAACAGGAATACACCGGTGACAAGGGAGAAGGATCTGAGACCAAAAAAAGAGGGAGGAATTTGCTTTAGTCTTTAGATAGATGTTGTTTTGTAAACTGACCTATTTTAAATTGATTGTCAGGTGCTTCTTTTACACTGTGTTTTAACATCTACCAATGTTTCACTGTTGTCACTTGTGGCATAAAGGAGCAAAGACTTATGCATGTATAGACCACTACATTTCTTCACCAAACAATGCTGTCCTGAGCTATTATTTAGGGGAATTTGTCCTAAAAAAAATGTAGTTTTGCAAGTAAAATGCAGCTTAAGACATTCCAGTGTCTACTTGTAGTTTGGTGTAGAACTTTAAAGTCAGAGGCAAGAATTCCGTCTGTCATGAAAGTTAAATGTTTTTCAACAATTGCAAAAAAAAAAAGTTGATAAAAAAGGGCAACAAACAACTTCAAAAATACATACTGCATATAAATTGTGCATCCTGGTTAACATTTCGGATAAGAAGCTTAAATCCCAACAGCTGTGCATCTTTCCAGATTTATCCTCGTGTTTGAAAAACATGCAATGACTGTTGATACATTGGCTGAGTAACAAGGAAATACTGTATGTTCAACTTAATGAAAGTTGAGCTCTCTATTAAAGTTGAGTCACAGTGTGTGCTGTAAATCATAGCTTCAGTCCTGGGCACGCCCAGTAATATCATCAGAGGGAAGATTCTCATCCGTAATTTATAATCTGTTACCTTATGATTGGAGAATTTGAGTGTGTTGGAGAAGGGAAACAGATATCATCTGGAATGTACTTTGTGTCACAGAGATACAGCAAAGCTCCGACATTTGATGAATCCTTGAACTGGAATCTGTACTGTTAGATCGTTGTAAAGATTAAAAAGCACAAACAGAGACAAAGTACATGTGATTCAAAGAAGGAGGACACAACAAACGTGAAGTGTGATGCATTGAATGGAAAAGACCATGCTCAGTGTGCTTTCATATCTAATAAAACTGACAAAATAATGGATTCAGCTGTTGTCCATACTGTTTTTAACTTTGAGTTTGAAAAATGTTGGTTTCGTAGGATTCTGTTTAACCACTTAACCACCTGCTTGCCTAAGTATCCATTAGTAAAGGGTCCTTAAACATAGCACTTAACCACTTAGTGGTTGGCATCAGTATGAACTTGATGCACAAAACAAACATTCATGTTCACTAAACCCTCTGTTAAAAGTTGTTATACAGAAGAAGTATGTTTCTGTAATAACACGAGTCCCACCTTCTAGTTTTCTGCCTTGTCTGCACAGTAAAAGTAATTCACAACTGAATTCAGTATGCAGCTGAGGTGATGACAAACACTTTAAACCTGACTGACAGGTGTGCTCTCACAGAAGCAGCTTAGTGCTCTAATGATCGCATAGCTGACACTCGAAAAAACATTTTCAGTACTAGTCCAAGTGAACAGTCCTAGCAATCATTATGTCAGCTATGATATCGTGTTTGATTCTATAGCTAGTTGCCAATTGTTTACCGTTATATTGAGGCCTGAGGACTGAAATATTGTAAGATTGACTGGGTTGCTTGGTAAATTTGAATATTCTTTAATTATAATGAATAAATAGTGCCATTTTAAGCTAAACCTGTCCCAACAAACACGTTTACTGGATTCTTTTTTATTAATAATACATACATGCCTGGATTTTTTTAATTTCCTGCTATGTTTGTGAGGGGTGTTGTCAGCTGCTTGGCCTCGCTCTAGCAGCAGGAATGGGGGCGAGCACATGAGGAGTGGCTAACCTGTTAACAGGATAGGTGTGTCAACCCCTTGTGTATGAGTAGAGAGTTGGAGCACACCCCTTCAAAGGCCCAGATATATAAATGTACCTGCTGAGATGCTTTTGGGAGTCACAGCAGAGCGAGGACCAGGCTTAACAGAGATCAGCAAAGAGTTGTCACCATGGGGAACTGCGGAGAGGTCATGAACAGTGTTTTTGGCCGACAAAAGAACACCAATGTTCGTATCAGTCTACCAGCCGTCTGCTTCGTCTGGCAGTTTGCTATGATTGTGCTGTTTGGGGTTTTCATCCGATATGATGAGGAGTCCGACGCACATTGGGTGGAGTTCAGAAAGGAAAACAACATCACCAGTGACATCGAAAATGACTTCTACTTCAGATATCCCAGTAAGTAAAAACATTATACAGCCTGCAATAATGGATGAACCTGTGTCAATGATTGTTAGTGTCATTTTTAATTCTATATATATAAATTAGAGCTACAACATTTCATTTCAGCCAAGTCCAGTTTGTTTATGAAGCATCTTTATAAGTTTTACATCTGCAATAATATTCTAACGACTGTAATCTACTCTGATAATTGATTTAACAAAATCTTAATGTAGATGCACACACACAATCATAAATTATAAGTCTGTGGTTATAATAATTATTTTTTGTTAAAGTTTTTTAATTCAAAGTGCTTAATTATTCAAAAAATTGTAAGCAATTGTTGTTAAAGAATATGTTTCTGTCCTTCTCTCCAGGCTTCCAGGACGTCCACGTCATGATCTTTGTTGGATTCGGTTTCCTCATGACCTTTCTGAAGCGATACAGCTTTGGAGGCGTGGGCTTCAACTTCCTGATTGCCTCCTTCGGGCTGCAGTGGGCTCTCCTCATGCAGGGCTGGTTCCATGCCCTTGACCCGAACACCGGAAAAATCACCATTGGAATAGAAAGGTAAGTCCCATCTTTACATCATCACACATGCAGTGAACTGGAATTGCCAGGGGGTTGCAGAGGTGCATTATCTAACACAAAGTCCAAACCTCATTCTTGACCTGGACAGGATTATCTGAAAAGGGGTACGTGGTTTGAACCAAGACTTGTTTCTTTTGTCACAGCTGTCAGTACATGAAAACAAATTCTTTCCTCTGGTCTTGCCCTCTGGGTGTTTCTGAGGAACTACAGTCAATTGTGTGTCATGTGTGTAACCTGTAGAATGCAGATCTAAGATCTAGTCACTCAAGTTTGTCCACTGGTTAAACCTGTGTAAGAAATCACATTTCGATGCACATTGATTCAGCACTTGATTTCTGCCATTCTGCACCATTAATTGTCTATATGTTTAAGATGCTTTTTTTATGTTATATATTGATGCTTTTAGTTATATATCTGTCTTTTTATTACAGCTACTTGTGTATACACTTTATCTTTTTTTTGTGATCACTTTATCTTAATGCATTCTTTGTTGACTTTTCTTAAAGCTGTACTTGTATTAGCAGCTTTTTGTTTATCAAATGCAAACCTCTGGCTGATCCATCAGTGTTCAAGTTAAACTGATTATCTGTGATCAACTCTTGCTTTGTCTCTATCCTTTTTCTTGTCCCCACACAGTCTGATCAACGCAGACTTCTGCTGTGCTGGCTCTCTGATTGCATATGGCGCCCTCCTGGGGAAAGTTAGCCCTGTCCAGCTGCTGGTTGTCACCTTATTTGGCGTCACATTGTTTGCTGTAGAGGAATATATCATCCTTGATCTCCTTCATGTGAGTCTCAACAAACACAATTATTTTCAGGGAACATTTTCCATTTCTCCTTCATATATTTGAAATGTCTTCTTTTTGCTGCTTCTTCTACAGTGCAAAGACGCTGGAGGCTCCATGGTCATCCACGCCTTTGGCGGGTACTATGGTTTGGCTATTTCCTGGGTCCTCTACCGACCAAACTTACACCTAAGCAAACGCCTCAATGGATCTGTCTACCACTCTGATCTATTTGCCATGATTGGTGAGTGACTGGTGATTTATCTTCACAAGTCAGCACTTTTTTTAAAACGTTTTCTTCAAGACGCAATCATTTACTTTGACGCCACATGTTGATTATAAATGTATTCATTCTAACTCTCCCCCACAGGTACGCTGTTCTTGTGGATGTTCTGGCCCAGTTTCAACTCGGCCATCACAGATCACGGTGACGGACAGCACAGAGCAGCCATCAATACTTACCTGGCCCTGGCCTCCTCTGTCCTTACTGCTGTGGCCATCTCCAGCATGTCTCAGAAGAAAGGAAAACTGGACATGGTAATGCTCTATCGCTGGAAAAACAAACACCTATGGCATGTAACATCTGTGTGTTTCTCATGACTGTTGTGTAATTTTTTTCCTGACAGGTACATATCCAGAATGCAACTCTGGCAGGTGGGGTTGCCATGGGAACAGCAGCAGAGTTCATGATCACTCCCTATGGCTCACTCATTGTGGGTTTCTGCTGTGGCATCATCTCCACATTTGGCTACTTGTTTGTGACGGTGAGCCTGCATATTTTAAAATCTAAAAGAAAAATGGGTTTGCTCCGTCACTGCATATAGAAGTTAATACACTTTTTGATTAGTGACATATCCTTAGATTTAAATGCATTACCCAGAATAAAGTTTATCAATATAGCAAAGTAGGTAACAAGTTAGATACTAAATGTTCTTGATGACCTCTAAATTCTTAAAGTCTTGGCTTTAGCCCCGGTGTCAGTAACTAATACACAACTGTTTTTCTCCTTTTTCAGCCATTCTTAGAGAAATATTTAAAGCTTCAGGATACATGTGGTGTCCACAACCTTCACGCTGTGCCAGGAATGCTTGGTGGCTTTATTGGCGCCATTGTTGCTGCAGCCGCCACTGAATCTGTCTACGGTAGAGAGGGGTAAGAGACCAACACAAAACTTGAAATGCATATATACTTTTTAAATGTGCAAATATAAGTTGAGATACAGAGAGCCAGATTTTGCCTAATTATCAAAGTTCTTCCTCCAAGAACACATATTTGACTTTACAAAGCTTTTTTATCAAACCTTGGATTAAAAAGTTTGTGTTTTTTGCCAACAGGTTGATAAACGTCTTTGACTTTGAAGGCGAGTTTAGTACCAGGACAGTAGGAACTCAAGGAGGCTTCCAGGCTGCTGGCACATGTGTGGCCATTGCATTTGGACTTGTTGGAGGAGCAATTGTTGGTGAGTTTGAAAACTTGTTATCTATTTTCACTCGAAAATGTGAGATAATTGCTAGGAGGATGAGGCTAGATAGTCTTACCTTATGTCTTTGAAATATTCCTTTAAAAGGAAAAGTTTAAATTAATGGTGAAATGAAGCTTTCCAGGATTATTGCAGTTACTGAGACTGAAACGTTTTTTAATATAGTCTTTATAAATCAAAGTAGGGTTAAACAATTGTAGCATGGACAGGAAAAAGTTTTTTTTTTAAATGAGAGGAGGAGTCTTACTATTTAAAGTCGTCTATTTCTCTCTCTCTCTCTTTTAAAGGGTTGATCTTGAAGTTACCAATCTGGGGCGACCCTGCTGATGACAACTGCTATGATGATGAAGTTTACTGGGAGGTAAGACTGCCTGCCCTTTTAGAAAGCTGGACAATGAAATCTCTCAGATAAGTCTCTGGCTCATTATTTGAACCTGTGTGTGTGTGTGTTTCAGGTTCCTGAGGAAGAGGAGCCCATCCCTCCTGTCCTGGAGTACAACAACCACATGATCCACAAGCACCAAGACATGTGAGCTCACTCACTTTTTCTTCACTCAATTTATCACTCCTTCCCATTGATTTTCTGAATGAATTCAAAACTTAATCATTTAATATTTCTTCTTTTTGTTCGACAGATCTGAATCAAACTTCTCTGTGGACCAGAGTTAGTGCTGCGTCATGATTCATCCACCCCCTAATATCTCTTTGAACTTGATGTAGCAGTGATCTACAGTAAAACATCACTAGTTTATGAATTAGCCACTCTCCATAATGGGTAATTTGACTCATAAAGAAGAATAATTTTTGACACATGGGTTGTCTGCTGCTCTTGTCTCGCAACATCAACACTTGATTGAGTTGTGTAGCACCTAAGTTAATGATTGGAAGTGTGAGGTCATGACAATGCTACACAAATATGTGCATAATTCTTTTCATTAACAGAAAATAATTGTGAATCAAAACTCATTTGCAGGTGTTTAATGACCTGAAAATATTTGAAAGCCGGCATCTGTCAATGTTGATTTGAAGTTTATTCATAACTGTAAATCAGGGGTTGCACATCTCCATCTTTAATGACTATAAAACATCTAGGCCTCTGAATTGTTGCATATTGTCATTGATGATGTGTAACATCATACTTCTTATAAATAGTTTATTTAGTTTTGTTGTGCAATTGAAGGCGCCATGTGATTAATCAAAGGACTTAGTGTAGTTATTATTATTGAATAGTAATGATGTATAGTGCTTTATAAGCTGAATGTACATATTGTTTTTTTGTTGCAAAACTTGTTCTGAAGGGGGAAGTTTTGAGCAAATACAGAAGCTATGATATAATTTCCAGTGATTTGGTTGTTTTATTGTTGAATGTGACCGAAATATACCATTTGTGATTGTACTGTATGTGATTGATCGCTTGTTGAATGATTATGTGTTTTAGTTGAAAATATTCAGTAAATCACGTGTAAATGGAAATAAATACTAAAGTTATTGTGTTGTCTTTACATCTGCTAACATTTTTCTGTTACATCATGTATATGTAATTACAAAACACAAGTGTGATAGCCATGTGACAGTGGCCTTAAGAAAGAAGCAAAGGTGAATAAAAAGCATGAAATCAAAGGCATGTCTCAATGTGTTGCAATGTTAAAGAAGTCATGAGTAGCTGTTTATGTCCAGTATATGTACATGTATGGACATATGGAAGACAATAATAATAGCCTCATCCTGTGAGGAAGAGGCTATTATATAACCATCACATCACCATTATAAAACCATCGCTTTTTAAAATATGTAAGAGCAATCATTTCCCAACATACAACTGTAGAAAACTATTTGTTTCCATAAATAATGACCTTATTTGTCTCTATTTAAATGCATGAAACACATCAACTGACCCTCTTTGAATTAGTTCCCTCTCAAATGCAGTAACATTGTAAATCCACAAGGTGGAGGTATGAGGCCAAATATGCAGGGAATAGTTATATTCAAACAAAGCTCAATCCTAAATTTAAACTTCTGATTGATCAGAAAAAGAAGAATTGGTTTTCTGTGGCAACTTCACTCTGGACTGGCACAAGAACAGCCTCCAGAGGGATAATCCACTTCTCTATTTTCTATTTCATTAGAAAACCTACCTGGCTCATATGCTGTCAGATTTCTCTGCAGTATTTGTGAAAACAAGTAATTGTTTTTTGAATGATTGAAAAAACAACACATGTTGTATCACTGTCTGTAGCAGAATGAAAGGCTATTTCTTGAAGAGCTGAAGATGAAACTGTAACATTCCCAGGTGTGTCATCATTTCATGACCTAGGCTCTTGTTATAGTAAATGGTAGGTTGATAATCATGGTAATTTGTCAATAATATGAATTTGGATAAAGTGTGATTGTGAACTAGAATTCTGAACTTCCTTCCAATTCAGTTTGACACATGAAGTCATGTGACTTTGATGATTTCAGGCCTCTCGTGCACCATTGGGTCCAGTTTGTTTAGCGGATGAAGTTCCTATAATCAGTGGAGAAAAGTCTTCACCTCTATAACAGCGCACCACAGCTTAACTTGTGTGTGTGGAGTCAAAAAGGGTTAAACCGGGTCCTTCAGGTCATTGTGGGCTGCCTTCTCGCCTGCAGGGATCATGTCTCGCTGCTTTCCTTATTCTGATGGTAATGAGGCTTGGACTGGTCAGTCAATAGGGTCATTTCCTGACCAGTCACTGTAACATTTAATGAACTCTAAATACATTGAGTGCACATGAGCTTTGCTGGTCTGTCAGGTGGCAGAAACTTTATAGAACGAAGAACATTCCATCCAACATTTTAAAACAGTTAAAAACAGCAGCTAGGCTTACTTGGTCACCAGGTCTCAGCGGAAGGTATATCTGTGTGTCGTCCGCATAGCAATGAAAAGAAAGGTTATGGCACTGGATAATTTTACAGAGTGGGGGCATATAAATAGAAAATAAGAGTGGTTACCTATGGTGACCGCAAAGGTTCTGTCTAAAAGATAGGAATAAAACCAACTAAGTGGAGTGCCCCTGACACCAACCCAGGACTCGAGACATTCAATTAAAATGGCATGATCTACAGTGTCGAATGCCGCAAAATTGCACTCTCTCCTCTGTCAGTAGCTAAGAGAAGGTCAATTGTTACTCTGAGGAGGGCTGTTTCTGTACTATGGAGTGCTCTAAAACAAGACTGAAACTCCTCAAAGAGGTCATTGTCTTTCATAAAAGCTAAAATCTGCATTGAAACAACTTTCTCTATAACTTTGGATAAAAACGGGAGTTTAGAAATAGGCCTAAAATTACTAAGAACAGTGGGGTTAAGATTTGGTTTCTTTAAAAGAGGTTGGACCACAGCATGTTTAAAAGCAGATGGAAAATGGCCAGTTAAAAGTGAGCTGTTAATAACGGATAAGATACTGGACCCAACCGTGTCCATAACATCTTTGAGAAATTTAGTTGGTATGGTGTCAAGGATGCACGAGCTGGATTCATATGAAGTAAAATATCTGATAAAATCGGCATAGAAATAGGGTTAAAATTGCTAAAATAATTAGAAACCTGTCTGTGGGAGTGTAAAACAAGGTCAGGGGGGATAATCTGTTGCCTAATGTCGTGAATTTTATTTGTAATAAATTTAAAAAATGTCTCACATGTCTCATGTGAGGCATCAATAAAATGACAAGGGGAGGGGTTGGTGAAGGAGCCTAAGGTTTTAAATAAAATTCTAGGGTTAGAACAGTTGGATAAAATTAGATTTCATGAAATACATGTAAAACCGTTTTTTTCCATTTTCTTTCTTTTTTTCTACAGTCCCTTTTTAATTCTTGAATGGCATCATTAAGCCAGGGCTGCTTTGGTTTAAAAGAATCTCTGATTTTGTATGGATCAACTGAATCCAAGGTGGTTTTACAGATATTGTTAAAATTGGAGACCAGCTCCTCCGTATTCAAATTTGGATTAAAAGCATTTAATGTTATGTATCATTCATGTGTTTGTACTAGACAATTCAACATTGCCTCAAACAATGCCACTTTAGTCAGACACAGTTTAAGGTTGAAGAATACACATTTGAAAATGGAAAAAGTAATTGTGCAGGTTGGCAGAAGGGAGCTATCTTTCACTGGCCCTTTAAGATCGGCTGTGCTTTGGACTTAATTAGCAGCACACAAATTTCCAAACTGGTGGCGGCTGTGTTGCATACATGGTTAATGTAAGCAACAGGTAAGAGAGAAGAAATGAGCACAATATAGAAAGAGGATGTCTCTGGTACTTCTGCACTGACTTTTTACCTTTTAATGTCCACTGTGAGTCAATCAGTGTAATAGTAGTGCTCAAACATTTTCATTTAACAGGTTGATTCATTTCAATGCTCAAACCCTCTGTGATCTTGGTGTTGAATGTAACTCACCCCTTGACCAAATGTATCACATTTTCTTCAGCACACAACAACATGGAAAGACTGTAATGTGACAGTAATTTAAAATCTGTGTTAAACATTCATTCAGCTAGTTTGGTGTGACAAGTTGTCAACTTTATTTGCAATGACATTAACATAATATCTTTTAAGTGTTTTCAATAAAACAGATTTCCATTAGACTTAAAATCTTTCCGCCCAAACCAAGATGATCAGAATTTGACAATATAGAAACCAGAGAAAGACTCAATTATTTTTTTTCTTTTTCTGAAACTTGTGATTTTTTTTATGAGAGAAAGACCCACTCTAACTCAGCTGTTTCCCTTAAATCACAGTGCAGTCCGGCCTTGCAGGGACCTGATGCCAGAGGAGAGTGGAGACAACTCCTCTTGTGAATCAACCAACCCTGGGGAGAGTGTTTGTGAAACCACTTGGTCCGCTATTGTCCTCCTGGGACTGGCCTCCTCTGAAAAGCTGCAGAAAGCTTGTAATCAGATTAAAGGTTGCAGGGAAGGGGAGGGGGGAGTTTTGAGGCATAGCGAGGAGGTCTTGGAAGTTCTCTAATCAGTACCTGCCATTGAAGTGCAGAAGAGGGGCTAAATAACGCAGCAGTAGGGGAGGCGGGTGCCAAGCTGGAGGGACAAATTGGCCTGTTGTTGGAGGGGGATAATGGGACAATGAGGGAGGGGAGTATAATATGGGGGTATGGAGGGGGAGAGAATAGGTGCAATGGAAAAAAGGAGGAGACTGAAAAACTCCAAAGGCGGTGGCCTTGTTCCATCCTTCCCTGGCAATTATATCACCTTTGTGAGCTGATTGGAGCTCACTGTAAAGTGCATCTGGGCTCTCAGATGGACGTTACAGCTGATGATGGAGATGCAGGGGCTCTTATGGTCTGAATGAAACTCAAAAACCCACTCCTGAAAACTCATCAACGCCCTTCAAGAGGGTTCACACTGACAGCGACTTCATTAGTCACGGCTTTCTTTTACATATTTAACTATGTTATCTTATTTAAAAAGGAAAATCACATAGAACTGACAAGTTTTTCTGTTTTCAATGCAGTTTCTTTTTCTCATGATAATCTACACAAAAAAAACTCAACTTTGTGGTTGAGTTAGATTGAGAAATAATCCTTTAGGAACCAGTATAACCCCTCTGACTGTCCACACTCTGGAGTCATGATGTAATATCAAACAGACACCATGCTGATAACCAAACTCCACCAACATCTCTTTAGGATCCTTTCTGTCATTGTGCTTACTCATTTAAGGTCCACTGCCTGAACAACCAGAATCACTAAAGGCCAATCACTACTTTTTTATACACTCGACAGGAGTCTATTTGTTGGGGTCGAAGGGGAAGGTCTCAGGGGGGACGACCTCGCCGGCAGCACTGCTGAGGAGGAAAAGCAGAAAAGTACTATTCATAGCGGGGGAGTTCTTTGGTTGTGGTACAAAGGCCACTGGTTCCCTGCTGGAGTAAGAGAAGAAGAAATGAGGGGTGCTTTAAAACATGTGCGAAGGATCAAACTGAATGCTTTAGCTAATTAGGTGCTCCACCTGCCAGAGCTCTAATTACTGCATAAGAGACTGATTATTATAGCCTAAGCAAAGAAACTCTTGGCATCATTTTATTTTTTGCTTGTTTTTGGCTTATTGCTGATATTGGAGTCAAAATGCAGGTAGGTTTTTGTGTTTGAGCACAGTTTAAAATCATTTCTATATTTAAGGTCAATATTTGACTGATTCTCAAACTGCTGTACACTTGAATTCACAGGAGTTTATATGAAGATTTTTCGGACCTAATTTAGGAACCCTCAGGGCAGATAAAGAGCAGCTAAGAGTCTCAAGTGAAGAACACTTTTGACCATTTACACACGTGTAAATACGTGACCACATTCCACAGATTGAACAAAGAGATGGATTGAATAGAAATTAAAAATGAACATTGAGACTATAAGAAGAAGCTTGGAACTATCCATCCTGCACTTTCCGGCAGTTTCGCAAAGGTGCATCAAATGAGAATGTTTGGGGCTGTGTGGAGCTCCTGAGTTAATAGAGAGCAGAGATTTAAATAGAAAAAACATGATCAAGAAAGTCTCTAACTATGCTATTTTGCTTTTTGGTCTTATTAGACCAAGAAAGGGCTCTTGGGGGTCACTTTCTCAGCGATAACTGATTCATTTAACACAGGATTACTCACAGACCCTGATGGTCTCTTTTATTACCATGTCTGGAAACACATATGCAATTAGCCTCAAGCAGACGTGTGTATGAGATAAACATCTTCTCTACCTGTGACACATCTTGAATTCTCAATACAAACCCATGTATTCAAATAAGGTTTTTATATTAAGCATTGTGACAGATTCCCAAATAATAGCTACTTTAAAGGAGCCGAGGGATATGACATAAACCAAAAACAGTTACTCATCATGTTTGGTCATTAAAGAATTTCAGTGAGGTATGATGATAACAACATCAAATAGAGGAGACCTCGGGGTCAGGCGTGTGGAAAGAGCAGGTCATATTCAACACACTGTAAACATTCCCAAAACAAAAATACTCCTGTAACAGACAGGGGATAATACTCTTTGATAAAGACCTTATGGGTTCAAGACTATTTTTCACATAATACAAGTTTTAATAACCTTCCTTCTTGTTCTGCCTTAAGGTAACTTTAGTCTCTGTGGCTATTATTTTTCATCTTCAAGAGCAGCTTAAGGGTCCTTCAAGTTATTGCATGTGACCCCCTCAGCAATTCTTCTTCACTATTGCTTGTTTTCTAAACTCCCTGAATAAATAACAAAATAAGCTGCCTTGAAGACTACTGTTACTAACTCTGGTTGGGTGTAAAGGACCCTGTATAGCAGCTTGACGGTAACAATCTGAACAAATAATTACATTTTATCAACAAGTATTTCTTATTTATTGAGTATGGTGGTGGACAAAGCGGTATGGAACATTAAAGGACTTCATAGACCCTGTGGCTTCAAGTTGAAAAGGTCTGGCCTAAGGTTTTGATTATTTTAAAGGAGATTTATCAAAGATAGCTAGGGAAGGAAGATTTATTTAAAACAGAAGATGTCTTTGTGAAAGTAAAGTTTCTGAAATGAAAAGATATACTAAAAGCTTGTTCTTTTTCGAATGTTAAGTGGGTTCATGTAGTCACAGTATACTCCTCTGCTAATATTAGTAATGTAGCTATAAGAATCAAATGATGATTGCTTCTAATATTGAGAATAAATTCATCAATTCCTGCATGCCAACTCTAGCCAGGTGCACAGGTGACTTTTACAGTATCTTTATCATCATCATCAAGTTCATGCTGGTGAGACACACTGACAGAGAGGGGGCAGTCATCTCACACTGCCCACTGTGACCAGTGTAGACGAAGGATGGGAGGGAGAGTCATTGAGGAAAAGGAGGGAAACGGGGGACAGGAGAGGTGGGGGGGATGATTCTCCTGGGAAGGGAGGGTGTTTGGGTGAAAAGCAACAGCATATGTATTGTTGGAGGCCCTGACTCGCCACCCTGGAGAGCTCCCTGTTCCCACGGTTTGCTCAACAAACAAACGCACCCTCTCAATACACACACACACACACACACACACACACACACACACACACACACACACACACACACACACACACACACACACACACACACACACACACACACACACATACATACACAAACACATATACACACCATGCACCCACACACACTGGTGATGTCATTAATTACCATCAAAATGAGCATGACAGCAAGCAAGTGTGCGTGCGTCTGCCAGCGAGGCTTTGTGAGTGTGTCTGTGTGTGTCTGTTGTGTGTGAGTTGGTGTGTGAGTGTGTGTGAAGCAGAGAGAGGGAGATGTAGGGAATGGAAAAGAAAGAGACCATTGTCCATTCTGAAATAAAGAAATCTCCACTGAAGCATTGTAAATGGAAAAGGCAGAAAAATGGACCAAATTCGTGGATCTTTGAGTGCGAGCTGGGCTGTCACATCTCGTCAGAGACGCACAAAACCTGATGTGCACACACTGCCCTGACTGGACACAGAGACACACTGTGGCCCTGTGATTGTGTGCTCTCCTCGTGAAATTCAGCCTCTTTCCTCTCTGCCTCTCAGGCACTGAGATCCTATGTTCATGAACACTCAGGTCCTGCATGTGTATTTGTTTTTGTGTCTGTGTTTTTTACAGTTAAAAAAAATCTTAAATAACTGTCATTGAAGGTCTTTATCTTAGCATGCAATATCTCCTCCTTAATTGATATACAGCTTATGCAGCAATCCCATTGAAATGCACCACTGATCTCCCTTGTATGGGTACGGCTTAGTGTCTTTGTATGTGCGTTTGTGCTTTGTAGAATTATATGAATTTGTAAGGATCTTTGAGAGTTGCGATTTGTCTGAAAATGTCCAGCTTGAACTTGAACTTGGAACAGTGCAAGCGGTCAGAGATAAGTAAAATATAGAGTTTTGAATTTCAATGCAATGAAGTTGGACCATTATCAAACCGTAGTGTGCTTATTTAAAGGAAGAATGTGCAACCTTTGGATCCGGTAGATGTCGCCCTTGAACACCAGCATTAAACCAAAACAAACTGCTGCTTGGTGACACCTCCGCTATTCTGAAGCCTCCGCTCTCCTCCAGCGAGTTATGAATTAGAAAGCACCATAATTCAGCACCATTAAGCGCAAGCGGCGGAAAAAAAAATGTCTTTGCTCGAGCTGCAATTGCCTGTGGCCTGCATTGTTGTGTGAGCAGGCTAATGTTAGCAGACTTCGGTTAACTCATAGCTTCATATTGCATATAAATTGACACGGAATGATCGTGATCTAAAGATACTTATATGACAACCAAATATTGAGTAGACTGTGTTCTTCTTCTTTTCTCTAGTCCTTGACTTAAACAGCTTTATACTCAAGGCCGTATGCTGTATAGATGTGTAATATGTTGCACATTCTTCCTTTACTAAAAGCATGAACCCTGTTTACTATTTAGGACCTAAATGTAGTATGTGAGTATGCTATTATTTATTAATTAACACTAAACATAAGTACAGCTGATGGCGGTTGGTGAAAAGTCAGAGAATCAAATAACATTAAGCCATCGAGTCATAGATGATGTCATTTTTTCTACAAACTCTACAAAATTACAAATAATTTTTGAATCCAGGTTAACTAAAGGTGTGTGTGTGTGTGTGTGTGCGTGCGTGCGTGTGTGCGTGCGTGCGTGCGTGCGTGTGTGTGTGAAAGCAGATCTTTTGTCCTGCAGCCGGGATCACTGAATGGAGCTTTATTAGAGATCATTAGTTTTCGCAGAGAGGGCCTCTCTGAGCTCTGGTTGTGCAGTGAACCAGCTGAAGGCTGAGATTATTGTCGAATGTGCAGCAATGAATGCTCGGTATTCCACCTCATCAAAGTTTGCTTGTATAATTGCTATTTGATCTCTAGTATGTGAAAAGAAGCCGTGTTAATTAGACCCTCTGATTGGGACGTGAAGGGAAGAGAAACAAATACGAGCTTTGTTGTCTTTTACCCTTTTCTCCTCTCAGGGTTTATGTTTCTGCCGAGCTGGATGTTTTTTGTATGCTGCTCTGTGTTTGGGAAAGTGTGACCCATCCACCAAATCATCACTGTGCACTGAAACAAAGATCTGCAATAAGGATTTGAGATGAAAGTTTGAAAGAGCTTTGCTTGTATGTAAGGGTTGGTTTGTTGCCGGATACACTCGTTAATAAGAAGCATTGTCTTATTTTACAGTAAAAGAAGGATTCTGACATCACTTACTTTTCAATACATTATGTTAATTGGATCTTGCGGGAGCAAAAACTTAAAAACATCACAATTATTATGTTCACACTGAAGTCCAAGGCCCAGAACCCATTTCCTGAAACAAATACTTTAAAATGTTCACAAAAAATCTAGATAATTTGCCTATAATGTGTTGCCTTTCATTATCTACTTAAAGATGTCTGTGTAGGTTTTCAGTCATCCAGGTCATGCTAAATTCGAAGCTTGATCCAAAGGCAACTGGACTGGTTGAAGAGCTTGAAGACGTTTCACCTCTCTAAACTATCTGGTGGAGGGAGCTAGAAATGTAAGCCTCTAAGGATCATTAGCATGCTAATGTTCAAGGATGACTCACATCCGAGTTGTTAGCTGAGTCGTTAACCTAGTTTCTAGATAAATAGATAACCTATTATCTACTTAAAGCAAAACAACACATAATGCATCAGTATTTTCTTGAGTTATTTGAAGCTACTATCAAGAGGTAAGTTGTGTGTAAATACTGAAACATAACTGAAGCAGGGGTATATAATTCAATCTACTATGTGGGAGGCAGGTTAGGTTTAGGTTATGTGTATAGGTATTTAGACTGCTGGCTGTGTTTCTGCATTGTTAACAATGTAAAACCAGGAAACAGGGTGATAAGAGTTTAAAGAGAGGGAAAAGAGTGTGCTTTGTTTCCAGCAGGTGGTGCTACAGACAACAGCATTTCTCTTTCCAAGCCAAGATTGGATGACTTTCTACTTGAAACAAGTAAATTATATTCTACTTTAAACATGCTGTCATTAGCACCACTTATCACCCTGTCGAAGAAGAGATCAAACCACGTGTTCATTACAATTATAAAGATAAAAGAGAGAAATAAGGTCAAGAGAGAAATGCTCATGTTGGTGGTTAACAGACAAGTTTATAAAAGTGTAATGGAAAAATTGGATAGTATTAACGTCTTCCTTTTTCACAGCGTTAAGCTACAGCTTCATGTTTTTCTTGAATGTAAGTTATATAAATGTTTAGCGGAAAAATGTGTCAAATAAATTGAAATTATCCTTGGTAAGTGCAAAGACAAAAAAGGTAAAAGTAATAATGTAAATAAGTGAATTTTTTTTTTTTTTACAGTTTGACCCCTTAGTGTCAAATCAATCAAATGTACACACATTTAAAAAAAAAAAAAAAAACTTCAATAATTCAAGAGGACTTCTTATGAACATATTTATCTTTGAAGGTAATGACATGTTTCTTGTAAATTACTAAAGAAAAGTTGAAATTGTTAAGAATGGGAAAATATTATGGACCTTTCAAATTTTTTGTTTTTCTTAAAGAAGGATGTGTTTTAGTCTATTAACAGAGACAAAGTGAAGCAAAGTGTAACTTTATAACTTCAGATCTATCAAACCATCTATTTCATAGATAAACACTGTATTTGCTGCAATCAATAGCCATAATTTGAAATAATTAAAATATCCAAAATAACAACAAAGTCATGTTGAAAGTACATACAAGCATGTTTTTTTGTTAGGGAAAGTATCTCCAGCTATTAATGCCACTCCTTTAGCTGGTTGTACTCAGAGCAGACGGGAAATCATTTTGTGAGTAAAACCGATTAAATCAAACTGTGAAATCTTTAAAAACACATTTAGCTTGTTCTTAGCTTTATTATACGACACTTTACAAGACCAACAAAGCTGACTGATGTGATGTTCTCCCTTAAAACACTCCCTCAAAAGAGATTGATGAAGAATGAAATGAGAGACACTGTCGGACTCTTTGGCTGCTGTTATCTTTGAAGACTTCTTTACAGTCACGTCTGTCTTTCTTTTATTAATTTGTTTGTTTGAATTGCTCTTACCCAGCATGAATGGATCATTGTTTCACCAACTCCGTTATAACTCATTAAAAAAAGATTATAAGTCTGGCAGGAAACCAAAATGTGAGACAAATGGCAAAGGTGCAAATGACAATTTTGAACTCTTTAGTCATAATCACTCAAATATTATAGAACAATTCAAGATTGTTATAAAAAAGTGAATAATTCACAAACCCACATACAACAGGTAAATGACAAATAACATATGGGACCAATAAGTAGTCTCTACAGGAGTTCAGAATGTGGCTATTTTACTATAAATTTACTGAAGAAAAATGTGTGGACCAAAGCTGCAACCAGTGTCAGTGTTGTTCTTCAGCTTAATGAGATTTTCATCTTTCTTCTATTTCAAAAGACTGAATAATAAAAGAAAAAACTTTTTCCTAATTATGTGGAATGGAGGCTTATTTAGCAGCTGAAAGAGAACTTGCAGAGCTGCAGCAGCTCCTTAAAGCTGCCAAATACAGAGCGGTGCTGATGAGGTGAGAAGCAGAGAATGTCTAAAACAAACTGCAGAGGGGCTCGAGCAAACAGCCAGGGGCTTCAGATATATTAAATTACCATGATTGGGACTTAAGGCATGCTTAGAGCCTGTTTGAGAGGCTGGGGAGCCTCAACGCGCAGCCATTCATGTCTGGGGAGCCGGGTCAATAGGTTGGGGAAGTTCACAGGACCTGATTCTATTCTTATGCAAACGATGAGTACAAGACCTAAAGCTCACTCAGTTGGAAGATATAAATGACTGGAGCATCATCTTCAGTCCTCCACGCACACAGAGCTGCTCTTCAGCTGCATGCTCAGGATTCATGAGGCAGAGCTGAGAGGTCTGAGGGAACCCGAAACATCAACCACCACTGACAGTGAACATAAACCAAAAATTAGCAACAGAAACAACATAAAACGCTCATATCCATGTGATGCATTATTATTAACCAAGGATTAAATTCACCAAATACAAAAACATTAATTCCTGCCTGACAGGCACAGAACAGTAAAGCTACACTGCAGAAGCGTCTATCTTCTCATGTCATTACTGGGGTTGTAAGCTTTTAAGAACAGGTGCACCTTGTTTTCAATCAGTCAACAAGAAACATTCCTTCACGTTTAAAATATTTCAGTGACATTTAACTGTTTGTATTTAAAAAGAAGAAAAATAAAAACTGTGTCTGGACTTTTATTCTTCTAAAAGGGCCTGCAGTAACACTTTGCTTTTCTCACAACCGAGTTCTGTCTTCTTACTCTTTATGAAAGACTGACGTATAATAGCAGAACATTTGACTTGTGAGATAAGTACATTTCAGTGGCTGCTGTGGAAACAGAGAGAACATTATCTAAGTTTTTTTTTACTGAAGTCCTCAAGTCACAACGAAATTCAAAGAGGTCTCTAATCCTGTCTCTGGGTGGCTATCTGTCGGGTCAGACTGTGTCCCAGGAGAGTGTAAGGTCACGACTCTCTGTGTCCAGCAGCAGGTTGACACTCTACGGACACGAGGTCTCCACAATGTGGGAGGCAGGTCACTAATTTACAACTAGACATCACAGACAGATTAGATGTTAGCAGTCTGCGTGTCACTTTTATTGCACATTATGAATAGTAAAGCAACAGTTGGTTTAAAACACTTTCATTGTAATAATATGGCATGTCTTTCAATATAAGACGACATGAGAGAATGGAGTATTGATTATTTGGAGTCTAAATAGATCACACATGGATCAATTTAAGTTTGTTAGCATCTTTAGCTTCTTCTGGCCATATTTTACAGTAAAAAATCTGACCACTGTCTTGCTGAGTATACATTTTGTCTGTTTGACACAGAAAAATAAAGCAACATGATTGAACATTTACAATAAACTTATAATTTTTGCTCTTTGTCCTTCATATAAACTAAGGCCTTCACACATTTCTCTCCCCTCCTGGTTAACGTGGCAGCTGGTGTGTTCCATCTATTTATCTTAGATGTTCTGAAGTTGAAATAGAATTTGAATATGTTTCTGGTGTTAATTACTGTACGGACAGAGATCAGTCTTTCTAAACTGTTCAACAAAGTAAATTATGACACATTTATCAGATTCTGACACAGTTGATTTATTAAATAAGGGCAAAATGTTTCAGTCTACTTGTAATCTCATGGCCACCGTACATTGTGCCATATTGCAATATGATATAATAACAATGCATAAATAATTGATAACAACAGTATGATTTTCCAATTTTTATTTTAATGTCTTTAAATAAAAATAAAAATAAAATTAAAAAAAGATCACTATTAACCAACAAAGACACAAATTCAGTTGTACTAAACAAGATCAAAAATGGCTCAAAGACAACATTTCAGTCAGATCCATCCAAATCTTAGACTTTTCTTTTTTAGTGGCACAACTTGGGTTATTAGCAGACTTATTTCATGAGAAACCGTCATTATGACTGTATTCAGCCTTCTCTGAAATCCATACATTTTATAGAAACATTTCTTTGCAGCAGCTTCACTGCAGGGGCAGCAATCCATGAATCCATGTGAGTCCATGTGATACACGATTACACTGTTGATACACTCTGAAGAGCCGACTCAACACTGTGGCATCAGCAGCATGATAGTCCTTTTCTAAAAAAAAAAAAAAAAAGACAAAGCACAACAACATAAGAAATCATATCCAGCTCTCTAACTCCAGATTAACACAAAACATTTGTTAGTGTGCAGTCAGGTGTAGATGAACATTAACACCCGGCTTTAAATGGTCTCAGTTAAAGCATCTCTCCTCTGATGGAGTTTAGGCGGGAGATCAGCGCTGCAGCCATGCCTCTGCCAGCTTCAGCATATTATATGAAGAGGATCCTGGACAATTAAATCCCACTGGGAGATATGCTAAGACCCTTTCTTTGCCAATTTTCACCCTCTCTCTTATTCAAACCTCCTCTTTCTTCTTGCAACTCCACAATGCACCGCCCTGCTTTCTTTTTTTTCATGTTCTCTCATATCTTTTCTCTGTGCTGCTGCACCCCCCTAAATAACACCTCAGACAGACTGCATGCAGTTTATGCAAATGATCCGCCTTTCATGCTCAAAGTTGAATGAGATCTTACCAACAAAATCTCTTTCTCTCACACACACATAGACACATACATACACAGACACACAGATACACACACACAGGCAAACAGCTACTCAGTTTAATAAATGTGATCAACTTCAGTGTAATGCTTTTTCGTTCTAATTTGGTGCTTTATTTTGAAATCTTGTGCATGATTACACAACACAGTTGGCCATAATTATATCGTGTGTGTGTGTGTGTGTGTGTGTGTGTGTGTGTGTGTGTGTGTGTGTGTGTGTGTGTGTGTGTGTGTGTGTGTGTGTGTGTGTGTGTGAAGTTATCGGAGTTCCCAGGGTCTGGGTGGTGTGTGAAAAGCCTGGGCTGGTAGGGGTGGGGCTGGATTGGGGGGGTTTGTCTGCTCCCAGCTGTTCGGGGGGACCTGAGTCTCTCTTGCTCTCTCTCTCTTTCTGACAGTTTGTCCTTTTCAGGAGGACATAGCCAGGCTGTCCTACATGTTGCCATAACAACGCCACAGCCCTTCTGTAACGCCATGCAGTCAGACTCCAGCCCAGGGTGGAGAGAGGGAGGGGGAGTTTTGGGGGAGGCACGACAGACGTCAATGAAGTCGAGACACTTCCACCTCTGTGAACTTGAACTTGACTGACAGTCTGAACGACTGGCGGGGCAGAATGGAAATTAACTTTGTGTGATTCAGTTCCCATAATACTTTTATTTAGGCTATTTTATTGAATTTGTGAGTAACATCAACTGCTGCATTGCATCATGAGATTTGAATGTTCAGCATAAAAATGGACATTGAGTAAATTCTTTTGGTCATAAAAAATAATTAAAAAAAAGTTTTGTTACAATAATATTCTCATTTGTTCAGTTTTGATTCAACAAGGATGTCATAATAACAATAATACAAATTAATGAGAATAATAATTCCCTTTTCTACATAAAGATGCATTTGGCATATTTTATAATCGCCTAATGGCATATATATTTTCTTCATAAAGTGCAGGACATACATATTATTTTTATATTTCTCGTTAGTTAGTTCACACAGTGAGTAAAGTGGTCGTTTGACACAGTTGAGACTGTGAGGGAGCTGATGCTCAGTTTTAACATGCCTTGTATTTTTAGTACTCTTTATCTCCATCTCTCTGCCTCTGTGTCAGTGTTTGATGTCCCTGTTTGCTCCGGCCTAAGCTGCTAAAGGACGACTGGTCCACCTCAGGGGTCTCAGCGCTCAGACTCAGTGGACCATGGGAAAAAAGGACCAGTGAAAGGTCCCCTGTCACTGCTACAAAGCCAAGAACAAGCCATAGCAAGATAATCGCTTGTATCCCCAGATTAAGACAGGATGGCAGCTGTGGGGGCTGCAGGGACGTAAAAATGTACAATGATCTGCCTTCAGGGAAGCTCACGGGCCTACACAGGGAGTCTCAGTCTAGTTTCCCTGATTCCCTGATTCGACTTTACCTGAATCATTCTCATAGCAGCAAAAGCATTTCAGATCAGGTTCTACAATGGACCTGAGTATGTATTTGTGATGATCCATACTTCAATTTAAATCTGTGCATCTTCGTGGACTGCTGGACTATGTGAGTGGAACAAATCTAATGAATCAATAATACTAAAAATAAGGTTTTGATTTTTAGTATGATATACTGTATGTATATATACTGTATATATATACAATATGTGAGTGTCAATCAGTAACACAATGTGATTTCTCACGCACACATACGCACACTATACACACCACAGGCTGTGAGAGAGAGACTCTCAGACATAAAGAGGCAGAGAGACAAAGGGACAACTTTTCCAGGAGACACTCTCATGGCTGCAGTTAATGCTGCATCTGCCTCTGTCTGGTGTGTGCAACGTTCCCACCTCACAGACATACATACACACCCACACACACGCACGCACACGCACACACACACACACACACACACACACACACACACACACACACACACACACACACACACGCACGCACGCACGCGCACGCACGCACACACACACACACACACACACACACACACACACACACACACACACACACACACACACACACACACACACACACACCACACATACACACACACACACACACACACACACATTTGCACGCACACATTTGCACACACAGAGAGCTGGGGCAGAGAGTTTGCGGACCTTTGTCAAATGCTCCTTTACAAAGCAGTCATTGTGGAGAGGTATAGGATCAGAATGATCATTTGGATCAATATTTAACAACAGGCTCCCCTGAAGCTGCAGATCTGCAGAACGTTACATAGTGAATCAGCTTTTACATGTTATATGTGCAGGTGCATTTAAGCTGCAGATCACTTTCCTGTATGTTTCCTTGAATGGCTTGTTACATTTAAGTTTGATAAAAGGATGGTCTTTCCTTTAAAAAAAACAGTCAGGAATTGCTTTTGTCATGTAAAAATAAAATTGTTATTTACATCAGTAACAATGTATGCTATGATCATTTTAATTAGACACCCTGCCACATAATCCCTAGCCTTCAAGATGTATTGTTTTAACCGTCTAAAAAAGTAATGCATGTATACTGCATATTTGTACAATTTTTCTAAAAACTGATATTTCTTCTGCTGGTTTGGATGATATTGATTTAAATCTACAAACAATGTCTGAGTCATTCCACACTAAGAATAAAAAATAGGACCTATGATTAGAATTCATTTTCAAACAGGCTAATCAGGCAGATTTACACTCCTGCTCTGTGCTGGTATCATACTGTACGTTCTGTATGAGCTAATGTTATCAGCAGCTTCACACCTGCCCCTCCCCCAGCTCATGGTGTAATTACAGGCTCAGGCTCATAAAGGAACAGTTCCCCTTTTATTTTTAAGCCATAGACCTTACCATTCACTAAAGGAGCAGTTTTCATTTTCAGAAATCGACATAATTGTTGTTTTCAGTATTTAAATAGGCTATGGTTATATTTCAACCAAAAGGGATTTTTTATTAATTAATAAAGTAATCAGTAATTTGCCCCACCTGATTTAGAATTTTAGCAACATAGAGGCATCTTTTTTAGAGATTTCCTTAATTATTATTTGTTTTTATTGGGGGGTTTTTACAAAGGCATATGTTACAGGGAATAAACAGTAAACGTTTGGTATTTGGTCAAAAAAAAAAATCACGACAGGTGGAGTTGGGTTGCAGGATGCACTTTGGTTGGGGGACTAATTGTTCAGAAACTTAGTTTTAAAACATATTCATATTTTCGTGGTTTTAAATTAAGATAAACGTATACATTTTTTTTACCTACAAGCATTTTCTGCTGCTTTTAGTGTAGGCCTGGAGACACAGCGTTTTAGAAATTAAGGATCGTGTTCCAGTGATGGATGAACCATGAAGGATAACGTTCGTATATCACGTTTATAAAACAAAATAGCTTACACCTTGTGTATCATAAGGAAAATAAAACTCTGACTTCTCCAAATATTCATGCATAGCTTGTTTGTTTGAGTGCAGACACAGATGAGCAGCTGTGTTCTGCTGCGCCTTTAAATCCTCTCTCTGCTCCTCGTTTCTATGCAATTATGTTAATAAGCAGACTGTCTGCCTCTATTCATTACCGCCGCACTTCCCTGATTGTTTCCTTTATTCCATCTTTGTACCGACACACTGTTTTTTGTGTGCCAGCGCTGTCTCACCCCACAGCGAAGCAGGCGGGCATACACACTACTGAGATCTCATATAGGATTAAAGGTTTGTTAGGAAGCGTTTCAGTTTGCAGCATGTTGTTGTCTCTGTCTACACTGCGGAGAGAGAGAGACAGGCTGCTCGTTCAGTAAGCACTGAACGCTTAAATGATAGAGAAAAATAACTGATAAAAAGTGACAAACAGTTACGTTTGCTTTTGTTTTTCCACACTTTGAACCCGTATTGATTAGGTGCATGGCCTGTTGAAAAATACAGGCCTCTGCAGATTAAGGGTTGACTAATATATTTTAGGCTCACTCATGATTATTGATTAAAGGAAAAGCGTTTCTTCGTTTCCTCATCTTTTTGTTTCTTTGCGCTTATGGAGAAGGAGTCAAAAAAGGAACATCTATCCGTGGGCCTACTTGTAAAGATGACGTAGGCTATATCTCTACTCACAACATCTAACATAATCAATTATAAATGATAGCCGAAGTAAATAACACGTGTTATTGAAGGCCGGATGTTTTCACCTCTAATACTGTCAAAATAAATCGTCAGATCTTGGTTTGAGTTTTTGATTGAAGGTGTTGTTTAAGACCAAATGATCTTCCACGGCTTCAAGCGATTCAGCTGAAGTATAGGCCGACCCTAAGGCTTTTTTGAAATTGGCCCAAATGTCTTTATAGACTGTACTGCAAATAAGATTGTTCCAATGATTTCTGTTATTCCTGTACTGTGAGGTGTTCAATTATTTAATTTAAAATAACAAATGTAAGGAATAAAAGTGTTTATTCATTTATTTAATAGTTTTTAACTGCCTATCTTTTTTAAATCAATCAATCATTTCAATCATTTATATAGGCTAATCGATTTCGGCAAAACATTTTTTTTACATTGGTGGTGTCATGAAAATAGGGATTATTCAGTTTCCTTTTGTCCAGAGGAAATGACATGTATCTCCTTTATTTATTGGTTTATTTCGCTTTTTATGCGTTTGATACATTTACAATAATTTTCTATAACCAGGTTTTAAATGTTGGATGTTATTCTTGATTATTTTTATTTTTTAATGAAATCTTCCAGTTGATGTTTCTGTAAACTTGAGGTCATCAGACTGATTTCAGAGGTTTTCAGTTGTTAAGGAATGCTCCAGCTGCTTTGATTCAATATCAGATCAACTATACCACTTAATTACTGATGTTATCATTCTCTGTTGAACTGTACGTATATGTTTCATGATGACTGACCAGACAAATGTCAGTGATGTGACCTCAGGGATGAGCTGCAGAGAGGAGCACCAAGATGATGTGAAATGAGACAGATTGATGATAGATTGAATAGTTGTTGTCACTTTGTGCCAACAACTATTTTAATCTGGAGGACAGGATGGAGAAACTGAGAGAAAAGATGTGGCTGAAAATTAGTAGTTCATAATGAAGTGGATCTGATTGACTTTATAAATACGAGTGATGCACAGTCAGAACCACATCGACCAGAATCTTTTGCAAAGGCTCCAAAAGAGGAATAAAATGTGTTCTGGTTCAATTTTGTAAAAAAAAAAAAAAAAAAAAAAAAAAAAAAAGACAGACTAACAAGTAATAATTTGAATAATTCAAATAATGAGTTTAGTGTCTTTTTTCAACATGGTTGAGGTTCTGTAGATTCAGTGTTATGAAGGGATTACAGGAACATTGAGCAGGAGTTATTTTTGTGAAAAATATTTAAAAGTTGAAGGTTTTGTTTGACACTTCAGTGAAGAAACAACTCTTGGCCTTTTAACTTTCAAAATTCCCTTTTTATAAAGAGAATTTGTTTTAAAAACTCTCCATGTTTCACGAGGAAGTGAAGTTAGCTCTGTTATTTAACTCTTATATCTTGTTAAAAAAAATAAAGAGCAGAGAAAATATCAGAGCTTCTTTTCTGGCCTTCAAGTTGGGCAAACTGGACAGACTGGATGTTAACTATTAGTTCATAATAATAAGTAATTGTACAGTAATAATTATTATAACATAATAAGTTTATAACATTAAGAAACCAAATTAGATATTTAATATATCTGCAAAGTGTTTATTAAAGACACTGAAATATGATGTATATGATGCAAAGATTTTTATTTATTGATTGAGTGAAATAAGTGAAAATATTCCCAGAGCAAATATAATCAAGCTTGACTCTATATATACATTTTATATATAATCCTCCGATGCTGAACTGTCATAATAAAACCTCATTTGACATATTTAGAGAAATAAAAACCTTTTAATTTTCCATAACCCACCTGTTTTGTATTTTTAGTTTGTTGAGTCTCTTCCATGCAGGCAGCATGAGAGTTTTGGAGTTAATTCCTACTTTCGGTTATCTAGCTTTATGACGGACAGTTAACACTCATACAGCTAGATAACCAAAGACAGGAACAGGCTCCAGTGTTTGCTGTGACAGCTGAAGGTAACTCTGAAGAAACCTGTGAAGAAACCAGCACATTTCCTTTTAGATTCTTTATACAACACTGACCAGCTTTGATGTTGTCAATATCTTTTCCATCAGAATATTCAATTTAATTATTTGTGTCACTCAAACAGACTTTAAAGTCTACATGTGTCTTTAATTAACTAATCCCACTAGTAGGCCTATAGGCCCTCTAATTACTGTGCATGGCACACTGTACAGTAGTTTATGGCTGTTTACAAGGTGTTTACCAGTCCCATACTTCCCCCTCATACCTTTGCAACTACCATACAATCTTCCCCAAATATTATTAAATTTACTAAAGTTTAACATGTAATCAGCTCAGCAGTATGTTTTTTTCTATACATTAAATGTTTTACATGATATACATTTGTATTCAGTTGTGTGACATGGTCTCTGTTACTCATGCCTTCTTTTATGTATTAAATCTGATTTTTCTGTATTCTGTTTCACATCTACACAATGCTTTAATGTTTAAATTTGATCATTTGACTAAGATAGTTAGTCCTGAACCTTTGGGTTCACTTTCAGATCTTTTGTGTATTTTTCCTCTAAGTACACTTTGTCATATTTCAACAAGAAAACTGTCTCGTAAAAATTTTACTCTTTTTTTTCTAATCTCTTATAAACCTAATAATTACCTAATGAAATCACGCTTGTCTTTGTCAGTGCGTCTGACGTCAGATGTTTTAATTGCGGAGTAGATGCACTGACAAGCCGTGAGTCACTTTCTTATAGGCCTATATGTGGGAGGAAATTCTCATATATTACTGTGATTATCAGAACATTTTTTAAATAACACAGAATCGTTTTCAGAGTTTGTCTGCAGCTCATGTACAGACGGTTAAACAAGCAGCCCATAAATAGAGCTCCCATTAAAGGTGTGAACTCTAGTGTCTCTTGCTAGAACTGAACAGGCCTGTGTATACTGTACATTCATGCTCATAAACTCACCTAACGATGTCTTTATCAAGGAGGTTAAAACTGATTCAAGTACCCCATGTGCGATTTTGAAATGTTAAAAATTAGCCCATATGATTTTTTAAATCGTAACATAGCCTAAAATAAACCCTTGTAACTATCAGACTTGAATGTGACACATTTAAATAAATGCACACTGTTCACAACCCCCTCTTCATAAAAAAAATATATATAAAAATGATGCCCGTGCATCTGCAGGCTGTCAATGATGCATTTTATTCATAAACACGTGTAGATGATACGAACAGCTCTGATCTTTGTAAACTAATAACTGAACCCAAAACACTCACTATGACATTGTGCAAGACGCCTCCTGCGCCCATGGAGACTGAGCACATCCACATGGACGATCCGTAGCACGGTTCAGGCTCCAGATATGCACGAGGACACCCGAGTTTGTGTGCAGCCTCGCTCTCACAAACAGGTGAGCGAGCGTGGAACGGATCGATAAATCCCACGCTGTCCTCCTCAAGGCTTGGAGTCCGCGGGGTGCTGCGGTGGATGAGGTATCCTTGTTGAACAGTGTGTTTTTATCCGTGATCAGGAGGGTGCTTCTTCCAGCTTCACGCGCCTCCAGACGAGCAGGATGGCCTAAATGTGTGCTGAGCTCGTGAGGATGCGTGATGTCCTCCTACTCAGCCTCCAGTGGTCTCCTCTGAGTCCTCTCTCCTCCCTGCCGTTTTTCTAAACGCCTCATCCTCCCATCCGGATGCGATGACGTCATAACGACGACAAGTTATGCTCATAGCCAATCACATTCGGCCGTTGAGTTTACTGATATTTGTATGTTTTGGGGATGTGCAGAAGATACGCACAAGTTATACTGTTTCGTTGCAGTGTCAGTTATTTTTCTGTCACTCATATGAAACTTGCACTGTTTTAATGTGTTTGTTTATCTACAAGGAATAAGAACTTTTATTCAAATCATTAATAAATAAATTAGGTTTTAGTACATTATCAATGCATTAACTGTCCAGCATATCAATGGCTTATGTTTTTAGATTGTTTGAGTAATTTTCTTTTAGTTTTTAGTTATGGCTATTGTATGAAATTACAAAGAAAGAATGCAGTAGTCAATTAATAAACGTAGCTTTTTTTTTAAACATATACTACCCAGGCCTTTCTGTAAAAAGTAAATTAAAAACCCTCTACTGAAATGTTTTAATTGTCGGGTTTTGGCGCCCCCTAGTGGTGGTAAAATGATACTCTGGCCAAGAAAAATACAACTAATTACAATCTGTGGAGTGTGCGTGGTCTAACCATTTTTTAAAATTCTTTTTCCTTTTTATTATCAGTTAATTTACCTCCTGTCACTGGAGAATAGACATTTATTGCACATCATAGACAGCAGCTGATGATTGTTTTCATTACAGCCCTCTTATTTGATATAGATAAAACACGATATGGTTCATGTGCTCTGAGAGCACTTGTTTTTAGTGTCTCTGGAAGCTTGTTCACTAATGGCTAAAGCTAATCTTTTCACTGTACACAGTTGGTATATTTCTGTTGAAAGGAGATTAAAAATAACAGATATTCCTGACAGCTATATAAATTAAATATTATTATGTTGTTTTCAGAGATGATATAATCCAGTTTAAGCAGCGGGGAATCAGGGCAAGAATCTCCAAAGGTACCCTGCAGCACATAACCTCGTAAGTAAGAATCGCATGTTGCACTCTTCCATTCATCTATCATCTCCTAAATGCACAGTCCATGAAATCTGCTGCTTTTAGGCTTTAATTTTCTCTCAACATGGCATGAAGTTAAAGTGGGGAGAGAGGTTGTAAAGAAGTTATTGTCCAGAAATAAATAAACTGTTACTTGTCCCTAATGAACCAGTTAAGTCCCGATATACATGTATTATTATTACTTTTGGAGTCTCATTTGAAACACTAAGGATATAGCGCCCTCTGCTGCTCACATGGAGTCTATCCTCCGATGGTGCAAAGTCTTTAATTTCTGTGCTCCACTGCAAGGAGAATGTGGGTTAAAGAAAAAAAATTCTGTTTGATAAGGATTTTACTTTTCTACTTATATGTAACAGAACAGATTGCACTATTTTCATTAGACAAAGAACCAGGGATATTTTGAAGAGACAAATGGAGGGAAAAATTGATGGTAGGAAATGAGGCTTAAAATAAATGCAAATGAGAAAGCCTGAGATACAGGAGCATCTGTTATCAAACAATCATAAGCTGTTCTCAAATGTCAACAATGATGTTCTACTTTGACTGACTGTTGCATTAGGTCTATTACAAATATAGGGCAAAGTGGTGGTAACTGTCCGTTTCATTCTTAGTCAAATGGGATTTAAATGTTAGGATTTGGTCAGTCCTATTATTATAAACATACTTAAAGCTCTTATAACTTGTGGACTTTGGGGATGTAAACAAGTATTTTAAACTTTTACAAGTACCTGTTGTCTGTATAGTCATGAACGTGAATACGGTTATCACTGGACATGTTTAAAAATAGGAGAAATTTAAAAACCTCATGATTGGTCAGGTTACAGTTGCACTAACTACCACAACTTGCTTTCACTAATCCGACATGTCACAGCAGCTTTCATGCTTCGTGTATACCATCCATCATGATAACATCCAACAGTTGTTGAAGAAATTCGAGCTTCAGATGAATGTGTTCTGAAAAACCACCTTTACTTGAATATTAACAGCAACACCAGTCGGATGAATATGAAAGGCAATAATTCTTTTTAATAAAAAAAACATTGTACGAGGTGAAACACTACATGATTAGAGAGCTAGAGAACCTCATTTTGTATCGATGTCTGTCTTGGTGGGTAACGCCACATACCTACTGAATACTGTATGAAATGGACAAATAAACCTGACCTAATTCAAAGTGCTTCATGTAAAAATCAGTGGGTGTCCTTTTTTTCATAAAAAACATTATATACAATTACAAAAATAAGCTAAAAGTGGATAAAAAACTTGAGTGAACGCTTCGAAGTAACATAACAAATGTAGTTTCACACAGGGTTCTTCCGCACATCAATGAGGGCAGTGTTTGAAGTCAGTGGTCCGACGTTGAGGCTGGAGCGGCGGGACTCACGTCGAGACTTCACAACAGGCAGTGACGTTGTCCCACCGAAGGACCCCCCAGTTTGAACTACACGGTTAACATGAACATCACCTGCTGCTTGAAGCCACAGCTCCTCCATAACAGCAGGTTCCTCTGTTGGCAGAGAGGAGCGTCTCCACGTGGATGGGAGAGGGGTGTTCACTAGTTCACGCATTTCCTCCCTGGATCTGGGAGGTTTGTCAGGCGTCCCTGACCTCCTGCCTCCTCCCAGGCTGTCCTCAGGGCAGCGGGTCAGCTTCTCCATGCTGCTCATCCCTGCTGGTTTATCTTCAGATGCAACTGGAAGACAACATGACTTTTTTAACATTGAAAGAGGAAGCCAGATGTCCAGGCATCTATATGTGTGTGTTAATGAGGGAGCAGGAAGACCCAGGGCAAAGGGAAGTAAATGTACTGCTTGGTAATCTTTCCCCACTGGCAAAACTTCTCTCTCTCATTCCCTCTCTTAAGTCCCTTTTACAAATCAGAAAAAATGTCTTAACAATTTCCAGACTTTTGACCATATAATCACTTTGGACCTCATTCCCCAAAATCTTCTAAAGATTGTTCTTTAAAGGTTCCTAAGAAACTTTATGTTGGATTCATGCCGTGTTCTTAAACAGCAGCATTGTTCACACCTGTGCTCTTAAATTTATAAATGCCATGCCGTCTCAAAGTAAAGCTAATGCATATAATCACAAATAAGGCCAGGAGACTGCAGGGCTGTGTGCACACGGCACACACACAGAAGTTGCATTGGATCGAAAAGAGAAGTCGAGAGACGTTAGGAATGCCCAAAATCAAAATCTTCAAACGTTTGCGCACTGGACGCCAATTTACAAATACTGATGTAGTGGATGAAGAGGGTCATAATTTTATGATATTTAGTAGTGTCAGTAGTGGATATACACTACAAACAAATACATCCGATTATATCCCTGGCTCAGACAGCGCTGCCATCAGAAACATTTGGGATTGTGTTTATGAAAGAGTTTGTTTTGCGTGTTGTATCACCCAGGATCCAGAGGCTGCGGAGGAAAGGTGGCGCCATCGTTTGGTACTTTGAAGTACAGAAGGCAAATCAAATCAAATCTCTTTCAGAGTGTAGTATTGCTACAGTGAGTGATGCAAGTAAGATTATTTTGTTTTTAATTACAAAGTTATCTTTTTCCAGCTTGTTCATAATAAAGGTGTTCATAGATGTCTTTTTATTGTTAACTGAATATATTTGGGCTTTCAACTAAATTGAAATAATTATTCTTTGCAGCCACAATGTGCTGTGGTTATCTCACATTAGGTACAAATCCTCCCCTCTTTTTCAGCATTCTGTGTCGTTGCCTAAACATGTGATTTGCAAGAAAGACACTTTCTGTGGGAAAAATCAGAGCATAGCTTTTTAACATGCCTTTCTAAAGAGACCTGGCTGAAAAATGTAACTAAAACAATCATACTCATAGATATAAAAACAAAAACACGTTTGATCTGAATATAGATTTACCTTTAGTCTGCTCCTTTGGCTGGCTGGCTGAACCACAGACCTCCCTCAGTCTGTAGCTTAGTTCCACATTTGCTGCCTTGTAGTGGTTCAGCTCCTTACTGAGGTTATGGATCCATCCCTCAAACTGTCGCTGCCTTCCTGCCAGACCCTCGTCAATTTGCTCTGCGGGGACAGGAGGACACAAACACATTACAGCATGCAAATACGTTCAACTTAAAAGGCTTATTTTCAAAATAATGGTGTGCATAACATTAAGTTAAAAGGATATGCTTGAAAAAAAGATGAACTCTATGTGCAAATAAAGGAACTGCCTTTTGATATTATCAAGTAAAACACACCTATATTGTAACTGTAAACCATGAATGTACACAAATGAGTGAGATGCCACCTTTTAGTGTGGGGTGTTACTTTGTTATTTCTAAAATAGTCCATGTGATTAGCACCTCTACACTGCTGCAGTAAGAGCTGAACGCTCCTCTCATGTTCCTTCTGCTGTTGTGTGAGCCGGCGATCTGTGTCGAGCTGTGTGCGATCAAGGGCGTTCTCCAACCACTGCACCAGCTTCTGCTGCTCATCCAGCTGCATCTCCAGCTCAGCCAGAGCGAGTTGTAGCTTCCGTTCTTCCTCACGCAGAGACACCACCTACAGGACAGTGCACAGTACCAATCTTCAATGAAACATAAGTGATTTAGATATAAAGAGCGTTCACACTGCTAAGCTTTCCTGTTTGCTATAACTTAGAAAAATCTCAAATACTTATTTCTGTAGTGTGACCAAGTAGTTACAGATTGAATCTTAAGTTGAGCATTGCACTGACCTTGTCAAAGTACTTGCACAGCAGAGCTCTGGTCTCAGAGGCAGACAGGTAACTGAGTTTGGCCATTAGGTTCATCTCCCACTGAGAGAGCATACTGGCAGAAGCTCTCAGCTGTCTCTGTCTCTGAGTGATGGCCTCATTCTTGTACTCAATGGCCGCATCAAGAGCCTCGATTGCCTCGTCGAATTGGAAAAGTGTTCGCTCCTCCTAAAATGATCCAAGAACAGATGGAATCCAATCGCAAACAGGTTTAAGAATTTCAAGAGAGGACTTGACAAATACTCTGAAGGTTGTGATCATTGTCATTGCTAACCCACATGAAATCAGCTACGTGCAGCCTTGATTATATTCCCACAACGTTTCTCAAAGAGGTTTTTAACACAGTTGGACCCAGTATTTTATCCATTATTAATAGTTCCTTTGCGGAAGGTGTAGTCCCCTCTGCGTTTAAACATGCTGTGGTCCAACGCCTTTTAAAGAAACCCAACCTTGATCCCACTGATTTTAACAATTTTAGACCAATCTCAAAACTTCCATTTTTATCAAAAGTTTTAGAAAAGGTGGTTTCAACACAACTTTTATCTTTTATGACTGAAGATAACCTCTTTGAGAAATTCCAATCTGGTTTTAGAGCTTGTCACAGCACAGAGACGGCCCTCCTAAAGGTAAACAACCTTCTTTTAGCAGCACATAGAGGGGAGGGCACAATTTTAATTCTTTTAGATCTTAGCGCAGCTTTTGATACTGTTGATCACACAATTTTAATTGATCGTCTCGAAAAATGGGTTGGTTTAAAGGATACTGCACTTAGATGGTTTTACTCCTATCTTTTAGAAAGAACCTTTGCAGTCACCATCGGTAACTACTCCTCCATCTCTAACATTACCTGTGGTGTACCGCAATGTTCGGTTTTAGGTCCCATTTTATTCTCCATTTATATGCTGCCCCTTGGCCAAATAATTGAACGCAACAAAGTCTCCTTTCACTGCTACGCAGACGACACACAGATATACCTTCCTTTGAGACCTGAGGACGCTAAGAGCCTAGCTGCTGTCAGAAACTGTCTAAACGATATTAACTGCTGGATGGCACAACACTTTCTCCAACTGAACAATTCTAAATCTGAAATCATAGTATTCAACCTGCCAAACTCCACTCATATTTCAAAGAGCAGCCTCGGTCCCTTATTCGCCAATGTCCAACCCACCGCCAGAAATCTAGGAATAACATTTGATCTCACCTTTGAATCCCATATTAGAACAGTTGTACGATCATGCTTCTTCCATCTACGCACCATCTCCAAAATTAAAACAATACTATCCCAACCAGACCTTGAAAAGATCATCCACGCCCTCATTTTCTCCCAACTGGACTACTGTAACTCCCTCTTTTCCGGAATCACAAGCAAGTCACTGTCTCGCCTCCAGCTAGTCCAAAATGCAGCAGCTAGGCTTCTTACTGGTTGTAACAGACGACATCACATCACTCCAATTTTAGCTTCATTACATTGGCTTCCTGTAAGTTTTAGAATCAATTTTAAGATTTTACTTATTACTTTTAAAGCACGGACGGGGCTGGCTCCATGCTATATAACGGAGCTACTGACACCATATGAGCCAGCCCACAGTCTTAGATCCTCAGGTGGGGGACTCCTGGTCGTTCCAAAGTCGAGACTTAAAACTAAAGGTGACCGGGCCTTTTCAGTCAGGGCCCCTCGACTTTGGAACGACCTCCCTGAGGAGATAAGACTCGCAGATTCCCTCAATTCTTTTAAATCCCTTCTTAAAACATACTTTTACAGACTTGCTTTTATGTGATGTCATCTTGTCTTATCTTACTGGTTTTATTATTTCCTCTTTTACTTCTTACTGTCCTTTTTTCTCTTATGCTCTTATCTGTTTTAACTTAGTAATTTTTTATCTTACTTACTTTGCCTATTTATATTTTATATGTATATATACTTTTTATTATTAATATTATTGTCTTTTTGATAATTTATTCACTTGGTTCTATTTCTCTTACTGCTCTTATCTTCTTATTGCTGTTATCTTTTTATTTGCTTTTAGCTCCTTCAGTTTCTTACATCCTTTTAAATCTTCTGTCCTCTTGGTCTCAGCTCGTGTTGTTGGGTTTTTGTTTTGCCTGGGTTCTTATGATGGTTCTTGTAATGGTCGGGGTGTATGTCTGTTGGGTTTATAGTTTTTTGCATTTTTCATGTTCTTGCTGTTGTTTATGTTCTTCTGTGTTTGCTTTGTTCTTGTTTTTGCTGGTTGTGAAGCACTTTGTAAACCTGTGTTTTTAAAGGTGCTATATAAATAAAGTTATTATTATTATTATTATTATTATTATTATTGTCATTTGAGGATTTAATCTCAGAACAGTAATATCTCTGCTACTTTGAGATATTTGCCACCAAATACAAAAAAAACAAGCCAGTCTGTCAGTGCTATAAAAACAGCAAAATCATATCCAAACTATTGTCAACTCCAGAGTAATATCTGACCTCAGGTGAGAGCAGGTTTCCCTGCCGCAGCTTATCGTCCAGCTCCACTCTCTGTTTCAGCAGGGAATCTTTCTCCTGACGCAGGTTAGAGATCTCCTGGCGAATCTGTTGTGAGTCTTGAGCACTGCCGCTGCGCAGTAGACCGTTCCTCTCACTGAGTTCTTGCTCAAGTGATTCTATACGACCTGTTAGCATCACCAGATCCTTACTCAGGGCCTGGAGGGGAAATGAAGACACATTAGTATTTGCTACTCTCTTATACCCTTGAGTTCAGGTGTTAGCTTTTGTTAGTACCTGACTGGAGCGTAGCCTCTTGGTCTCCAGTCCGCTGCGTTCCTGTAGCAGGGCTTCTTTCTTGGCCAGTATTTCCTCTCGTTTAGTCAGCTCTCCTTCCAGATCTTCCAGCCCTTTCCTCTGCTCCAGCACCCGCTCCATTTCCTCATCCAGCCAACGTTTCTGCTCCTCAATCTTCTGCTCACACAGAGTTGAGGCAAAAGCCCCAGAAAACATAAAAAAAATAGAGAAAGACAAACGTAGTGAGGCTGCAGGTAAGTGACTGTCCCAAGGCAATACAACACCTTACAAAAATGACTAAATCTTACAGGGTTTGAAGGCAGTTTGTATCTGTGAATTATAGGTGGAAATATTATATCCTCGAGATCCCACCTGTTGCTCTTCCAATGAGATGACAGAGCCGTTACTGCCGCTGCGCCTTTGCCTCTGGAAGGCAGCAATTTCCTCCGTTTTTATTTTAAGGATCTTTTGCTGCTGCTCATTCTTTATCTCAAGTTCCTACAGATTGGGGGTGGAGGACAAGGATAAATGGTCAACTGAAAGACTTACATAGAGCAGAATTATCTCCACCGTGTAAAAATAAATGAAACTGCCGCTCATAGAGTATCGAGATATTTTTCGTTTAAATCATTGCCAAAGATTTTTTACTTTCGATGGGTAGCAGGAACATCACTTCAACTACTGCAAAAGACTTGAAGAGTCAATAGTTGCCTATGACAAATTAAGATTGACCTTTTCTTTATATGAAAAATCAAACCGGCTATTTGTAACAAACTGCTTGACTTTGAATTCACTCATTTTTTGTTGACCTTTATATGATGAACACAATTCAAATACAATTGGATGATGTCTTTGCTTCAATCATTTTTTTAGGAGAGACTTTTGTGACTTGTGACTGTATACTTAAGAGCTCATTAAATATTTGTAGGCATACTGTATTGCTGCCACCCTGCTGTATTGTGCTGAGGTACCTTGACCCTGTGAGTTCTACGCTGCATCTCGGTCTCCAGTCGCCGCTTCTGCTGGCTCTCCTGCCGCAGACGCTTCTGCAGCTGCTCCTGCTGCTGCCTCATACTCTGAACACTTCGCTCCAGCTCCAACACACGACGTTCACTCTGTGCTGGAAGATTAGCCAGACGAGCGGTGTCCCTCTGACGCTGACTAAGAACCTAATTTTAAAAACGTACATTTTCCTTTTTAGAGTTTTAAAGATTAAAGACTTTGTAAAAACATTTAGTAAGAACATATGTGAAATAATATGTCGTCTGCATAAAATTATTCATTCAGATGCTACATAAATCAGAATCACTTTTAATTCTGTTGTCTTTATAATGAGGCAGGAATTCAGAGGTGTAACAGTCTTACCTGAACTTTGCTCTGAGCAGCAGCTATCTTCCTGCGACACTCCTGTGCTCTGGTCTTGTCTGAGGCGCTGATCTCTCTCTCTTGCCTCTCCAGATCCTGCAGCTGCCGCTGAGCTTCCTGTAGCTCCTGTCGAGCCTGTGAAGCTTCACTCTCCAGAGCTGTGATCTTATGGCTGTACTGCTTGTTTAGGGCCTGAGCATCTTTCCCTGAAGACAGAAATCCAAACAAATGGTTTACAAAAACAAAGAAGAAATCCTGCTTCTTGAACAGATGCAGTGAGGGAAGGATAACTAGACTGACTCTGCTACCTGTTTTGACTAGCTCTTTGATTAGTTCTTCCTTCATGCGGATGGTGACCGACAGCTCCCTGATCTTCTGCTGTGCCTGATGAAGTCCCCACTCAGTAACACCTTCAAAACTTTTCAGACTTTCCCGCACAGATGTTTCACCGGTGCTGGCATTGGCTGCACGGAGGTAAAAAAGAGCACACAAGAGGTTAATAAGCAAGTGGACAGCACCCAAGTTAACCTCTAAGGTTAAAGCCCCCATGTTTGACCTTCCTAGAAAACCAAACCCTTTTAGCATTCCATGTTTTGCTCTCACCCTGGATATGTGCATAAACTGGGTGCTATATCAACAATGGACCACAACATAAGGTGTTTGTTTGTTCTTTAAAATTAGATCCAAAGAGTTTTCTGTGTGAACAAACATAATCCGGAGTTTCTCAAACCTGGAAACAGACATGTACTGTTCGGCAGAGGAATGCACGCATATACAAAGCAAACAAACAACTTCTATTTAAACAGATGGTGAGTGTGACAAAAGAAAATCACAGCCTAAAACTCATATCACTTATTCTATAAATTAGAATAACAGTGTGAATGTTTCTTAATGTGTGAACCTTCAAAAAATTTCATTTAAAAAAATGTAATTCCATATATTTGCTAATGCATAGAAATCAATGGTTAAATGTTTCTAATGTGTAAAAAAACATTTGTATAGACTTGATTAGCGGAGCCACAAAACAACTTCAATGCTTTTATGAATATTTGACTGTGACAAACCAAACCATGTTGATCTTTTGTTTTACTTAGCTTCTAAGCCATCACTTAAGTCCTAATTCAATCTAGTTCTAACGTGTGGGAGCACATCAGGTTGTTTAACTTACATGCTTTTCTGGCTAAGCAGGGGTGCTGCTCTAGATCAGGCATATGAGACATATGAGAGAGGCCTCTACCAGCAGCTGTTAGTCCTCCTGACATCATGTCCCTCCTGGTCCAAGTCAGGTTATCCTGCCTGTCAGAAATATAACAAAAGAACCATACACATTGTAAACACAATATTAATAAATGTCTGTAATTGATAGGTATGTGGTGTGTGCAGTATTAATTTTAAACACCCTGAATTAAACAGAACAAATTACAAGCTGAGATTTCACAAACACCACATACCTGCGCCTCTCCCGGCTCAGATTTAAATGACCTCCCTCTTCTTCTCTGTCCTGTGTTTCTGCTCCTCCTGGGAAACCGTGCTCCTCATAGAAGCCGCCATTCTGATCGCAAAGGCCAAGATAGCCAACGGGACTGACCTGTGAGCACACACATTAACCCATTTAGACCTAAGGCCCTCTAAAACCTAAAGTAACATTTGAAATCAATCTGCCAAAACCTGAAGATTTCAATGTTTAATAAAATCTTTGTATCAGTTAGAGACATCAAATCAAATTAAAAACATTTGAATAAACTCTTGGCTTTAACTCTAAATTGAAATTGCCTTTGCACTTTAGGTCATTGCCTTTTAAAAAAAATCATCAAAACAAAACAAGAAGGAAATGCAGACGTTGCATCACGTCTTAAAGATAGAAGCACCGCAGCGTCTCATCGGGTCTAAATGGGTTAAAAGTCAACTACATATTCAGTTTAACTTAGTGATAATTCATTAGTATCTTCAAAATGATGAGAGAACACAAGATATTAAAGACACATTTAAATTTGTTTTTTTATTTTTATCTTAAGTTATTCTGACTTATCTTTATAAACATATATATTTATATTTTTTACATTTTGCTTTTATTGGAAAGGAAACATTGGGGAGAGAGTGGGGAGATGACATGCAGCAAAGGGCCGAGGTCGGATTTGAACCCACGGCCGCTGCGATGAGGACTACAGCAACATAACAACTAGGCTATCCGGCACCCCATATATTTATATATTCTAAGAGCAAATTCGCCCATTTTCATTTCTATTTTTTATTTCAACACTGCCTATAGTTTTTGTACATGCACCATTATAATACTGCCATCTTGACCAGCTCTGTTTCTAATTCTCAAGTATTCTATTAATGTACTTAATTGTGTGTTTTTATTTTCACTGTTGCTTTGGCAGCGTAAACTAATGTTTCCCATGCAAATAAAGCCCCTCTGAAATGAACTGAATTGATATTATAGATACAATTCTGATGCATCCACAACAAGTGATTGTGTTTGTTCTTTTGCAGAACTAGACTCTGGGTTTGTTGCAATATTACTTAATGCTAGTCCCATAAGACACAACCTTCATTTCTGATATCTTTATTTCATTTTAAAAACATAATCTGCATCATCTGCCCTTTTCTTGTTTCTCCCCCTAACACTCTGGGGATTCGTGCCATTTTAAGAAGCATTTAGGAATATAAAGACTTTTAGTATTTAAATTTTCCGTTAAAATCCATGCAGTTTTAAATTAATATTGTTGTCTTTTTTTCCACTGTTTGTTCTAACTTGTAAGTTATTGGACACTCCTGAATTTTCCCCCAAAGGATGAATAAAGTATTTATCTATCCATCTATAACACACTCTTGTTACCTGTCTGTGTGTGCCTCCATTCTGACTGTGTTGCATGGAGCCCATGGGTGCTGTGTGTGGTCGCAGTCTCAAGTTGAGTCCAAGGCCCATCATTCCTGGAGCAGGCAGGTGACACTGCAGCTCTGCTATCAAGTCCTGTTGCTCTTGCAGCTTATCACTCTGAAGAAAAGCACAGGAGAAGAGCAATCACATGTCATGCATGGGGGGGGGGGTATCATTTTTATAATCTTGACACACTTTGGTTGTGATTGCTACATCTCACCTGCTGCTTGTATTGCTCCATAGCATCTTCAAGAGCAGCTAAGAAGTCTGTGTTCTCTCTCTCCAAACGCTGGATCTGTGCTTGAAGCTGGACACTACTATCCTCTTTTTCTCCATCTTTCTCACTGACATGCACATGGCTCCACCTTTCCTCCGCAGCCTCTGGATCCTGGGTAATACAACATGCAAAGCAAACACTTTCATAAACACAATCCCCAAATTTCCCTGATACCTTTCTAGATCTCGTTTTTTTGAGTATTAAAGAGACACACTTGGTTTCTCACAGAAGGCCTCCCTCTCCTTAAAGCGACACTGTCCTCGGTAGAGCTGTTCTCGATGCCGCTGTCGGGTCCTGAGGCTGTTGTCAGTCCGCTCCGTTCCTCCTCCACCGAGCACAGCCACTCCTTCACTCTCAGACTCTGTTCTGCAGTCAGAGCCCCTTCACTCTGCAGCTCCCGCAGCAACCTGGGACATATCAGTGATAGGAAACTTAAGGAATAAATAAATAGTTGTTCCAGTGAATCAGTACAGAAGCCCTCTGCCCGGTTTCCTGTGATAATTCCGGTTGTTTTCTCGAGATCTTGGCTAATTTATCTCATTATCTCGAGGTGACAAAGCTTGATTCTCGTAATGACAGGTGAATTTTCTCGCGATCTAGAAATCAAAACAATAGGTCTGGTCACTGTAATCAGCCAGACCACGACATGCCATGCTGCCATTGCCCACAACCATGAGCTAATTGAACCTATTTATTACTATGTTTGTTTTGTGCTTTTGCAATTATGGGGAAACAAGATAAACAAGCCAAGATCATTTAGAAAATAACTCAGAAAAACTGCGTTATCACTGGAAAATGGAGAGAATAAAATGTATGGATGCATGTCTGCTTAGGGCTTCTTTAAATGAGAGCTGGTAAAGATCCTGCAGTACTTCCTAAAGCTTTATGCCAACACACTCCTTTGTTTACCAGAGAGTGTTTTAAGTATTCTTCCCTGTTCCTTAAGCTAACAAACAAGTTTGAACACAGAGACTTGTTCTCAAGCATGACTTCTTTTCAGTCAAAGACCAGACAGTTAACTGTGACTGGTTCAGATGATGATGAAGATTATCATGAAGAGACACAATGGAGGATACATGTCAGAAACATAGATGCCTGGAATCTATCACATAGACAAAATGTGATATCCCTTTTTGTGATATTGTAAAATGATGCACATGGCACCAATAGCTTGCACATAGATTCAAATATGAACCCCTAACGAATATACAGAGTCATATTTAATATAGCTAGTAGTGGTAAAATCAATTCTAGCACCCTCACAGCACATTTAAAAATCCTGCAATCATAAGTGATTTACCCAATGTGCTCTTACCTGTAAGCAGTGTCGGTGCACGTCCTGTAGTGTGCGCTCTGTGCCTGCATTCTGCTGATCTCTCCCTCTCCCAGTCGAGGTCTCCTGTTTGGATCAGCGTGAGAAATGATGCGGGTCTCTGAGCGCTGGCGGTTCTCAAGGGCCCTGCGGAGGGCATTGATTTGTTGCTCCAGCCCTTCTACCCGATCTGGCTCACGCTTACAGTTGACTGTCGCCCGGTTCTGGATGTTTCGGGCCCTCGTCGCATAGTTGAGCGTATTCAGACTCTCATCAAAGTCCGAGGAGGATGGGCTGATGCAGGCAATCATGAGTGTTTTTGAATTTCCTCCTAAAGAGTCTTTAAGGATCCTGGGTAAACACAGATTCAATAATTAATCCAAACTGATATTTCTCATCTATTGATAGACTGGTTTGCTCAAGTACATTTTTGACTTTTATAAAATATACCTTGTGATTTTAGAATCTCTGTATGGTATATGGGAGCCTTTCCTTTTGGGATCCCCCAGTGCCCCAATAACATTTCCCAGAGCCAGTAGACCGCTGTTAATCTGAATGCTCTCTTTCAGTCTCTCTCCAGTGTTTCCCGTCTTTAAGATGCGCTCCGACCCTGCCAGGTCCACAAAGTGGAACTTGGAAGATAACATTTGTGGTCCAGAGCTCGTTGCTGTCCCATAAAGCCGAGAGCTTCCCCGGCGCTGGTCCATGTACACAGTGAAAATGGTGTGTGACCTGCTGGAGTTTGGATTCATCTGGGTTGCACCAGTGTGTCTGGCTGTGTTTCCTGACTCCAGTAAACTCAACACCTCATCAAGACCCTCCACCTCGCACTCCTTTACGCCAAACAAAACTAAAAAGTAGTACAGAAAATGCAGATAACACAAGTTAAATGCTGCTTAACATTTCATATCACAGACACAAAGCATGCTTAAAGAACAATAAGGCTGTTAATTCCATACCTATGTTGCCTTTATCCTCCCTGATGTGGATGTCTTTGCTGGCTGTTTCCACCTCCAGTAGGTCCTTGAACTCCTCCTTGTAGACCTCCAGATAGGAGACTCGGACAGAGAAGTCTGTGAGGTCATTTTCATCGAGCAGCCTGAAGATATCTGCGACAGCCCTGGGGATGATGCCGTGCTCCTCGTCTCTAAAGGAACCTTTGGAAACAAATAACACAATTAAAAACTCACACACACGCAACTGTCCTTTTTGCATTTAAACTCTATGAGCAAAGTGTGTACAGTACAAAATAACACTAAGGTTTACAGCAAAAGCCAACTGATTACAACGAAGTTCAAGAAAAGAAAGTGAAAGAGAGAATATATAAAATACATGACTTACAAATGTTTGCTTCTCCAATGGTGTAAGTCTTGCCTGAGCCAGTCTGTCCATATGCAAAGACTGTGGCATTAAAACCTTGAAAGAAGGCATCTATAAGCGGCAGCACAGACACGGAGTAGACCTCGTCTTGACAGCAGGTTTCCTCAAATAGGTAGTCGCAGAGAAAGTGTCTGTCATGCCCCAGGGTAACACGGCACAGCTGTGAGTCCACGGTGATACAGCTCTCATGGCAGTGGAGGAGCTCTTTAGGCAGTAGGGGACGCACTCGAACAGCTACTTGCACCGCAGAAAAATCTCCTCTGGCTTGGCCACTGGGCACTTTGGGAGACATTTCTGGTGCAGTGTTCTGTCTTCTTCTGCTATGTGTGGATCATCTTTGGGCGGCTGGAGGAGAAAGAAACAATCATTCAGCAAAAGACGTTTATGTCGATGGCTGAAGGACAAGTGAGACCACTTTGTAAAACCATTTAACTGAAAGCTACAGCAGAAGGTTAAGGTAAAAAATATACAATCGATGTATGATGCAAAATAATTAGAAAGGAATGTCTGACTTCAGCCAAACAAAGTAGAAATACCTGATAAACGATGTGTTTTTTTCCCCATCACATACATGGAAGATATTTGCCATCATTTCAACTTGCTTATTGACTTACCCGCAAAGGTTAAATACAACAGGTGATTATGCAGTAACTCATATGGCATTTTTAAAGAGCTAGTGTCTGAACTACATTTAGAACTAGGCATGAGTTTACACGTTTGAATATTCGCTTGTTAATACTTATGTTACTATCTATTTAAATGATTTATAAACCTGTTTATCTTTTTTTCTTTTTAAGTGTATTAACCTGAAGAGGAGCCCTCAGCCTCAGTGGGTCCTAACTGCTAAAGTAAAGGATACATCAAATTACAAAATATATTTGTAGATTTAACAATAAAAAAGGCTTCAGTAATGACATCTAAATTAAATGATGACTTTTACAAAAGGATGGTAAAATATTTCAACCTACTCGATTAATATAACAGCAGCTCGCTTAATCTTTCCACCATGATAAATAGTAGCTCTCCACCTTGAAACCCTTGTTTTAGTCCATACAGATTTAACTCCTACAGTATAATGACACATTTATTCAAGTATCTTTAATTAAAACAGGGGTTACACTGTTGTACCATATGGGAACCACGTTTTTATAATTTTATGATTACATTTTTTACTTTCAGGAGATATAATTATCACATATGAACAACACTTATCAAATAATACAACATTACAACATCATCATGTATTACACCACTGTTTTAACCTACTATATGTATACTGTATGAATGTGGAGAGCATTCAGAAACACTATTGTTACATATATTTAATAGTGACCCTTAAAAGAGTAAAATGTGCTCACTCTTAACATGTTTAATTGTGTGTGAAGAAATAAAAGCGCACTATAATATAAATTCTAAGCTGCACAGGTGTTAGGATGCTTGCAAAGAAACTCGTTGAGTCAATCTTATATACAGTAGCTCTTTCATTCTTGAACCATCTTGCCTGTGTTTCAGTAAAATAGCTATCGTCTTCTTTATAAAAAGCACTTTCAAACACAACAGTACTTTATATGGGGGATGCCTTATTTCGACCATGTTAGCAACACGACGTTAGCTAGCCACCCTCACCGCTGTTAACTAAGTAAAAGTGTTTGAGTAACTTTACTGTTATCCCGTAGAAAACTTTCATATTTCTAAAAACTTCTATAACAAGAGGTTTACTGACTTCCACACGCCAGCCTGGTCGCCCGTTTCCAATAAAACTTTGGCTAAGCTAAAGTTAGCCCCTTAGCCATCTGCAGTCGGGACAACAAAATCAAAACATGAGGATGAGGTTTGATGTCGGTATCCAGGAGAGCTAAATCATGTTCCAGTAAGAAAATGCTAACTTTACATAAAGTAGAATCGCATGCAATGACTGGTTGGATTATTTTATCAATGTATAGTGGAAAACAACGTACTTTAATGTAGCAGAAGTTACACCATGGATTCGGAATAAATCTGAAGTGATGTTGGAGTATGGAAGTTGAGGAGCAGTCCAGGGGGGGCGGAGCCAAACAAAGTTTGTGAGGGTTCCGCCCGTTGACACAACCGTACGGCCCACATGTGGGTGGAGGACATATGGTGCATTCAAAGGGTGTCGGACACATCGGGAAAACGATTTTCGATTTGAGCCCTATGCTTGAGCCCCGTTTCCATCCCCGTTTCAAGTTGTAAAATGCACATGAACGCCTGTTCAGCCGGAACAACAAAACTCGGAAAAAAGATTAGCTGGGCAACATGTGTTTTGTTAATGTTAAGATACTTTTTATGAATTCACGTATTGCACATATACTTTTTGCTGAAATTTAACTCAAAACAGAGACATTCACACATCTTCGTAGCATCCACGCTTGTTTTTGTAGTTGTTGTTTTATCCAAACGGAAATCACGTGAACGCACTGAAGTCGGAAGAACGAATTTCACAACACGGAAAATAGGACCATTCGAGGAGCTCGTGAATGCAGCATATTATACGTACATTGATATCAGATAATCGGAAAAAACCGAAAAAACTTTGCACCTGTTCAAGTCGAAACAACAACTCGGGCGAAAAGTGTTTTGTTTAAAGGTAAGAAACTCTATATTAATTCAAATATTGCACGTCAACGTGGGTATTTCCATTAGTTGTTGTCGACATAAAGTGACCTAGAGTGTAGACAATTATTTTTTTAACATCAGTATGGTATTTAACCCTTAAAACAAGTCAGGTACGTTTGCTAAAGCAATATTTTAAAATCTGTTAGAATTCAACCTTGATTAAAAAGTCAAGTAATGTTAAACATTCACTTTCCCATCTTGGAGCATGAATGCATCAGTAGACCGCTGAGAAATGAATACAGAACATTTTCTAAAGTTAAAAATATAAAATGCCATGCGGAACAGGGCACCAGGTAACGGTACACTTCATCTGGCTTCCAGGTCTTAGTCCACCTCATCTTGGTCTTCAGTTGAGCTTTCACTGGCTGTCTCATTCTCTTTCTTTGGACTCTCATCTACAAAACAAAAGAATACAAAATTGAACTTCAGCTTATTTGTTTGGTATTGTGGTTGATGGTCCCAGTGTCTTTTCTTGTTCATACTGGCTATTCAATATTTTAAAGGGAAATCTTACAAAAGAAAAGGAAAATCCACATAACCAGTTAATTTTTTGTGTGGTTTTGTAATTTACTGAGTGTTTTTTACCTTTTCTAACTCAGCCTTAAAATGGTTCCCATTTTAAAACATCAAAGTCCAGTTCAGTGGACACCTTGTACATTTTTAATAAAATTAAGTTTTAATATTTATTTCTTTGCAAGTTGTTTTTAGCTGTCCCAACACTTCATTTATGTAAAGAAAAATCAATATCAAACATCTTTGTTTCCCTGGGTCTAAGGAGGACATAATGTCCCAAACGATTCTGTTGTATATCTAGTCTGTTAAGAAGTATGAGTGCCTTAATATAACCATACTGTGATCGTCCCTCAAAACATAAACCAAAACTTTAGTTCGATTGGATTCAGGTATCAAAACTACACGGTTACAGGGGCGTAGCACACAAACTTGTGTACACACGGCCGGTACAGTGAAACTGCGAATGGCTCATTAAATCAGTTATCCTAAATGATTAATTCCAGTGTCTTTGTGGGATCTTCTCACACAATGGTCTTGTAATCTTTATTTAGTCCCCTTATTTTCCTCCGTGATGCATTAATATCCATTTTGATATGAATTGAGAGCAAAAAGAAAATGTTCTCTGATGCTTTTTTTCTTAGCCTATCGGAGAAGCTGATGATACATCATTTCATAACTTGTGCTTCATACAGTGTTTTATAGTCCTTACTATCCATTACTGTAGCTCGTTCAGCTCTTTTGTCCTTTTCAAAGATTTAATGTGTGCTTGTTAATTGAGATTAAATGAACTGTGAAAACAAATTCTACAAAAAGTTGCAGACTTTTTTGTGTGCGTGTAAATCAAGCAAACAATTCAAGCAAATTATTTTTCGGGCTGTTTTGTGGAAAAATACTGTCTGTCTATTGTTGTCATTTGAACTTAGACAACTCAGATGTTCGTGCATCATTTGGCACCTGTTTCTCTGTATGGCCTTGCCTGCATCTCACACATGTACACTTCTACTTCTTATTATCTGAGTACAAAATGTTCTCAAAACAGACTGTGTGCTCTCCTTACAAAGGAGTCACTGTTATTCCACCGTGCCAGGTGTTTAATGAAAGCTTGCATTATTAACAAACTGACATTGTTGCCTACTATTGCCTATTATTGCCCCAAAAGAGATTCATCTATGCAGAAGGCGTAGCCACAAGGGCGAGCCGAGACCAATGACAAACTGTTACTCATGTATATGCAATATACCTATATCCTGTGAATCTATAAATATGTTCTGCAACAGGGACTGCCCTGGGAATCTTTGATGCATTCGTGATTGATGTCACTTCTGTAGCTGATTGCCCCTTTGCAAAGAACTTTTACTATATGCAATAAAATACACAAAGACAAAAGACATTGACTTGAGATCCTTTATTACCAACAGAAAAATCCACAACAGCTGAAACAGGGACAATAATCAATACAGAAATCTGTTAACATTTGAACTCTGAAAACATCACAATAAACTAATAAGAGAATATATGTGATGTGTTAAATATGTTTAGTTTCTCATTCTCCTGTACCCTGTACTTTGTCCCACAGAAAAGAAGTACATCTAGGACTGATTAACCAGTGGCCTCCCGTCTGGTTTTATTTCCTGAAAAAGCACACCTCTTTTACTCTGAGTTGCCTTGGATGAACTTGCATAACAATTCCTGCGGAGACTTTGGACAAGAAACTGCATCCTCAGAATACATTATCTACCCAAGACACGGTAAAGTTAAACAATTTTAATGTTTAATTTGAGAAATTGTATCTTAAACTTTAATTATGTAGAGCTTCAACATATTGGACATCTGCTGATTAACACTATACATTTATGCAAAATGCTTCATTTTACAGGCAAGATGAATTTGGAGGAATACTTCAAAAGAATCGGTTTCCATGGCTCATTTGAAAAGCCAGATCTTGAAACACTGAAGTTGATCCACAAACAACACACCATGTCAGTGCCATTTGAAAACCTCAGCATTCACTGTGGTGAGAGGATCGTCTTGGACCTGGAGGTCATCTTTGAAAAGATAGTGAGGAACAGCCGTGGGGGTTGGTGCATGGAGAGCAACTTCCTGTTTGGCTGGGTGCTGAGAGAAATGGGCTATGACACTTTCACCTGTGGCTCCAGAGTTTTCAACAGTTTACTCAATGACTTTCAGACAATTGAATCTCATCTCATCCACATTGTCACCATCATGGGAAAGAGTTATTTAGCAGATGTAAGCTTTGGGGTGTCTTCCCAAATATGGGAGCCCCTGGAGCTTGTCTCTGGGAAGGATCAACCTCAAGCAGCGGGTGTGTTTTGTCTCAAAGAAAAGGGGGACTTCTGGGTGCTAGAAAAGACTGCTAGAAAACCAGAGGTTCTCAATCCGGCCTTTGCTAAATCAAGTCTGGTAAACAAGACGGAAGTACATCCGATCTATGGCTTCAGACTGGAGCCTCGGGAGATAGATACTTTCTTTGAGGCCAACAACAGTCTCCAGACAAACCCTGCTTCATTGTTCACCAATAAATCCATATGCTCTTTGCAAACTCCAACAGGATTCAGAGTCCTTGTTGGTTGGACGTACAGTGAGGTCACCTACAAACCTGAGAAAGGTGTTGATATCTTTAACATGAGAGACATAACAGATGACGAGATTGAGCCAATTCTTAGGGAAAAGTTCAACATAAAACTGCTGAACAAACTGCAGCCTGCTTCGAAAAAGGCCTCCTACACACTCTGAAAATAATCTCTGATAATGAGTAGAGACATACAAATAAACACTTCCCAATATGAATGCATTTTGTTTGCAGATTAAGAGTTGGGAGGTAAGCAAGTACATTTTAATCAGAGCCTAAGATGAACAAAGAACATACAAAAACATCAGTTGTACAACATTACATCACTTAATAACATCCAGATTAAATTAAGTCAACGCCAAGATGAAAAGGTACGTCTTCAGCTGCATTTTAAAAACATCCTTAGGAGCTGCAGAGTGTATGTGCATGGGAAGAGAGTTCAAAAGTGTTGGAGCCACAAGTGAAAACGGTCACCAACTTGGTTTTCAATCTAACATGAGGGACACAAGTAGACCCTGGTCAGAAGACCTAATCGGCCTACTATTGATGCAGGGATGGAACAGGTCAGAGATATAAACAGGTACCTGATCATGCAGGCCTTTATAACCAAAACAAGGATTTCAAAATGTAGTCTGACTTTCACTGGAAGCCAAGGCAGAGAAAATACGATGGCTGTAATACGATAGGACTTGCTGGACCTAATTAACAATGTTTCAACAACTGTTGAGAGAGGACTTCTTGAGGCAGGTGAAAAGGAAATTGCAATAGATTGCAAAAAAAGAAGGTTATTTTATTCATGTCTGACAGACACAAATCAGACGCAAAGAAATTTCTTAATTTTAATAGTGTTAGTGACTTGCAATGATCAAAATGTAATTTAACCCACATTTTTATGAACTATTACATACTGTTTTTTAATGAACCATTATCTTAACATTGCTAATCGTTATTCAACATATCAAGCATTAATGTGATTCACTTAAGTAAATAGCCTAATGTGGTTATTATCAATCTGTATCAGATATCCCTAAATAAATGTATCCACAATAAAGATAAACATGTTTAGTCTGTTTAGAGGGACATGTTTAATGAGCACTAACGTTGCATTGCCTCCTTTTTATTTTAATAAACTAAGTGTTGTCAATTCTGTTAACATTAAGATCTGTTCTTAAAAATGTTTGCCGTGGGGAAAATACAGCGAAATCAGGAATCCCTGAACCCGTCGTGACTAATTATTGGACCAGGCGCTAGGGGGCGGAGATATTTATACCGCCCAGTCATTGTCTTTACCCAATCACGTTAAGCCTGAGCATAACAGCTAATGTGGATTGGTCAGTACAGCCTGTCTATCAGCCGAGGGGAAGCAGGACCACAGCCAACCACAGGCTGCTGAGCCAGGACTAGCAGACATGAACTCCTTGGAACAGGCCGAAGGTAACTAACACCAAAATAAGCGTTATTTACCTCGTATTTATAATAGCCTCTGATATGTGTTAGCCTCGCCGCGACAATATGAAGCAGAATTCAAACAAACACTATAATATGTGATTTCAAAGCTTGGTGGAGCAATAAAGAAGCTGGCTAACTGTCTGCTGGCGACCCTTAGCATGTTTGCTAGCTCATCTGAGAGTAGATATAAGTCGTTCAAACGCATATTCAACCTTAACACATATTCTGTTAGTGAGTCTCTTTGTGTTATATTGCTCAGGGTGTAGCTTAATAGTCAACTCAGTCATGCCACTAGTCCGTTTTCTTTTAGCTTATTGAAACGATTGCAAACGTGTGGGTATAAAACAGCAGCTACACTTTCCTATCTGCCTTTAGCTTATCTGAGCTTACAAAGGCTGAGTGAGAGCATTTCACATTAGTAAAGTTTAGATTTTAAGTCATACTGCCATTATAATAGGCTAAGTTCAAATGATTAATAATTTGCCGGTTTTTGTTTCAGACCTGAAGGCTTTTGAGAGAAGACTGACGGAGTATGTCTCCTGTTTGCAACCTGCTACAGGCAGGTGGAGAAGTAAGTACTTAAAGATTTGCAAAATGTTATCACAAATATTAATATAATACTGTTGCATGTTTTTTAACTACATCTTCTTCTCCTGTCCTGTTTCAGTGATTCTGATAGTGGTGTCTGTGTGTACGGCCACTGGGGCTTGGAACTGGTTAATTGACCCAGACACACAGAAGGCAAGTATTGGTGGACAAACATCTTTACTCTTGTTGCTTCTGGCTGAAAATAAACTTGGTTTATCTTATTATTTAGCAATATAGCTGCCAGTAATGCATGTGATCTTGCACTAGCATCACATCATTGAGTAATGACTTAATGATGAGCTGACACACAGTTTGTATATTCAGAGTGATAAAATGTAGTTACAGACCATCCAGTATTTGGCATAAATTCGCAGTACAAACCTTTGTCAATTTTGTTCTTGCTAGTATCTACCCATAAAATTCACTTAAAGCACTTGTCAGGATTTGTTTTGTTTTTTAATATAGTGGGAAAAAAGCTTATTGTAAAAAGATGATTTTGGAAGCACTCTAAAGGGAAGTAAGATCTGTGGAGTCCAACAGATTTTGGATTTTATAAAACAAAATGATTTGTTTAGAGAATCTACATGTATGCTAGTAAAAAATGAGGTAAGATATGTGATAATTCTTAATCGTTGATTTTCACTAGTCTGTCTCACATAAAGATGATGGAATTCATGATGCGGTAACGTAGAGTGTTTATAATATGTGGCCTTTAAAGCTTGATCTCCTATTAACCAAATTTGCAATGGACCCAGACACTTTAAAGTTATATTAAACTTGCCTTTGGTTTTCATTGCTTGTTAAAATAAAATCTGACAAAACTGAAAGTTTTAACTGTAATTGAATGATTCATGTTGCTTTTCTCCTGTTGTCTACAGGTTTCTTTCTTTTCATCACTATGGAATCATCCCTTCTTTACCATCAGCTGCATCACTCTTATAGCTCTCTTTTTCGCTGGGATACACAAACGGGTCGTGGCACCATCAATGTATCCTTTTCTGCTGCAGTTGATGTGAGGGAGCGTGTAGAAAGGTTTTGTCAGTCTTAGATAAATAATTTTAGCTGCACAGAGCTGACATGTACAACCAAAGCCGTTGACAGCAAACAGTAAGAACCTTGCAAGATATATTTGGGTTGTTAAAGAGTTTTTTAACTGATTCCTTCATGTTAAGGTTTTTATCTTATTGGTTTACATCTTTGACCTTTGCTCCTTCAGTATTGCTGCTCGCTGTCGGACAGTTTTAGCAGAATACAACATGTCCTGTGATGATGTAAGTTAACACATTTCTCTAAAGTTGGTACTTTAATTCTGGTCAGTGTTTTTTGTTTTTTGTAAAACTTTTTACACTTGTTTTATATCTTTCTTTTTACAGACTGGGAAACTTATTCTCAAGCCCAGACCGAACATCCAGTAACCAAAAGCTTGAATGTGGAGGTCAGATAATGGACCTGCTTTTTTGTTGGCCACTGATCCGTCCGTGTCTGTCATCCTTGAGGTGGTTTAAACTGCAACAAGAGAAACAGCACTCATGTAGACATTGTCATCTTGATGGATGTTTGGATGAAGGAAGAAATGAACTGAAGGGGCCTTTTAACGGTGTTGCTGGTGGATCTCACAATTGCAGAGGCTCATCTGTCTTTGATATATCGTTTATTTCTGATGCTGAGCATGTATTTTATCAAAATGTTTCTATTTTTTAAAGTTATTTACCTAATAAATACTTAAAATTTGAAAACGTGTCCGATTTATCTCTGCATGTAAAGCAATTGTCTATGCTTATTGGGGGCTTCTTATAAAATACTCATAAACTGAAATGTTCATGTTGGTGTGCTCTTTGTTGGTTTTGCGACAGCTTCCGTGCTTTCTGTTAGGACCGATCACTTTACGGCAGGGTGCAATCTTCCACATGGCCTCCAACTAGACTGGAGCCGGAATGAGCGTTTGAGGTTTAACTAAAAGAAAGATCACTTTATATGCGCAGCTCGCACTTTAAAAGGGATAAGGATGGGTAAAAGTAAAACCACGAAATTTAAACGTCCGCAGTTTAATGCTGTCGGACTGCCGGTGAACGCTGTGAAGGAGGAAGACCCTGCTGAGGAACAGCACGATGAAGATTGTTGTCCAGCTGCGGAGTTACTGGAGAAAGTATGAACGCTGACTAATCCTTTTTTCAGTAGAATCACTCGTTGGTAAATTGTCCTTTGTGTTAACTCTATGGTGGAAAGGCATTTAGACACTATGAACATTTGACAGGGAGATAAATGTTCTACTCGTGCTCAAATTAAAATGGTCACGAGGGTAGTTCGTCCACTTATGAGGATTTAAAAATGTCTGTTAACTCTCAAAACTCATATCTTATCGTTTTGTTGTTAAGAATTGTTCAGTCTAAATGGACTTGTCCCTGAGACATGCAGTACTAGGGATATTTATTACAAGGACTCCACCAAAGTGTAAATCAGACCTGTTTGTAAAGGTGATGTCATGATGTTTATGTAGCCTACCGGTATTCCCATAGCTGCAGAGTCCCAGTGCAGACGTGCGAGAGTTTGCATGTGCCAGCATCTCTCGGGTGGTGCAGCAGAGTCAGACCATCCCAGGTTTCCTTCAGAGGGATGCTGTGAGGCGCCTCGGGCCCATGTTGCTGGACAGTAGCCTGGCTGTCAGGGAGACTGCTACTGGTGCGCTCAGGTGAGCCTATAGTGTAGTGGTGTGGACTGCACCCACAGATATAGGCTGCATGTTTGAATCAAAGCTGGATCATTTTCCCAAAAGCATTTTGAGTCCTGTTTCGATCTTAGTATAAGCTCCTCTTCTGAAATGGGGCCCCTGCCCCAGACAAGTTTGTGGCAACAACATATAGTTTCTGCAAGGGACTCGGTTTAAGACGCACAAGAGTGATAAACGTCATCAACATGTCTGTCTATGACAACATTATACCATTTTTTAAATGTAACAAGAAAGTGATTAATGGGCTACCTATTTGACAAACTATGTTAGTATGAAAGAGATTCTTCTCACTGCCAACATTTTGACCAGAGGATGTCACCAGAGTTCAGGCACTGACTGAATTATTTTCAGCTCGTGGTCGAGCTGAGCATAAGAAGACAGCCTTGATGGTAATAGAGCTGACTAATATTATGTAGGAAAAATGAAATGTATAAAAAGCTGTCCTTTAGGGTTAATTCAACCTGTGAAACTATCACGTAGGCAAACTTTTGATTTCATGTTCAGACAGCTTGAAAGTGTTGGCCAAGATTCTGACATTACTTTATATATTTGGAATTACTAATGCGAAAACATTAAAAGATGTTTGAGTCTCAATGTATATGTTTAGTTAACCAGTAAAGTAAACTTTCATTGAGTTAAGATGCAGAGTAAATTATTTAACTTAGGTTTTTTTTCATGTAGGATGTTTTTGTTATTTTCCCACTTTGATCGAGATCACACCATGTCTGCAGAAATACTGCATTATGGGGGTACAGAAGTATTTACATGTTTAGCCCTACAAGGGGCGCCTTACTACAATGAAAGGTCTAACTGAAAGGAAAAAGGAGCTTGCATATTGAGGCTTGTGTTATTGCTGTACTATATTACTTATTGTATACAAATTAATTTTTCATTCTCTACATGTTTATTTATTTGGGAGCCTGACCTCATCTGCATCTTACATTTGCTCCAGCCAAACCAAAACATTCCTAACCCCCTTCAAATTAAGAAGAATGTATTCAGTGCTGATGAAATTTGACAACAATTTATACCTAATACCAGTAAACATTATCATCTTCATCCTCTTATCAGTCAGTGACTGTAAGTATGACTGACTGTTGTCCTCCAGTGGACCTTAAATCAACTTCCATGTACATGTATCAAAATAAAACAGTCCCTCGCAGGTCTCCTTCAAGCTCTACCTCTCACACACAAACAAACATCATCTCCAGCAGCGAAACTCCCCAGACAATTTGATGAGTTTGTGTCTGGGACTTTATCTCCCCCCCTCTACAGGAATCTGAGTGCATGCGGCGGTCAGGAGGTGTGTGAGGACATGGTGAAGCACGACGTCATGACTCCTCTGACAGCACTGCTTAGAGAGGTGAGACTCTGCCACTGCTTTTAGCGCACCACACCAATTCAAGTTCTCCCTATCAGCAGTGGTTTTAGCTTTCTGCAGTCTTTTTTCACAAGTCAGGCTTAATTCACAGGCACATATACAGCATTTGCTATGTGGGAAAAATGTCTGCTTCTATAGCAAAAAAACCCCCCAACAACTTCTTGCATCAAATTGAAGCTCAAAGTCGTCAGTGTTTGAGGCCGAAAGTTGTCATAGACCACAAACACAGCACGTTACTGTCTTTTAGTGCTGTGCTGGATTTGAGAGCGCCACCGCAGTGGAGGATGTAGCTAATGAGGCTGTTAACCTATTGTGGAATCTATGGTAAGCCAATTCAACACTTAATTTATCCAGGAATGTTTCAGATGAATAGATGATGCAGAATCTCTTTCTGTGTGCATGTGTCTTACGTCTTTCATGTTGTGTTCCAGTGAGAGCAGCAGCCATGCTCTGTCTGTGTTCAACAAAGCTGGTCTCCTTGATGTGGTTGTCCAGTGCATGGAGAAGCATCCACACAACATTGAACTGGCCATATCTGCTGGTAGGATAAATTCATATATTGTCAACCAGTTTTGATAGAGGTTTTATAAAGGGTTGTCTGCATCTTGCTGGACGAGATGTATGTTTCATTACAAATTTCTTTTTTTTTGTCCAAATAGGAATAACTACACATGGAGTCAGAGTTTCAGTCCTTCTGGGTTATTTCCTATTGCCATAAAGTGATTGTACCCCAAACAGCACCTACGTTTAGATTCTCACAGACTTCTTAATGCGTACAGCATTTAAAGTTTCCTTTTGCAGGTTAATGGTGCATTCATGTGGTGTCGGACACATCAGAAAAACGAGTTTCCGAGTTGTAAAATGCACATGAACACCTACTGAAGTAGGAACAATAACTCGGAAACTCAGAAAAGAATTAGGTGCCCGATTTCCTGACTTGACGTCAGAATCGTCATCAAATCAGGGGCAAAATATGTTTTGTTAATGTGAACATACTTTTTTATTAATTCACTTATTGCACATCAACTCTTTGCTCAAAGATAACTTTTAACAGTTACATTCCCAGATCTTCTTCGTAGCATCAACTCTTTTTTGCGCTGTTGTTACAACATTCAGACTTTCCGAACCGAAATCACGTGAACACACTGAAGTCGGAAGAACAACTTCCGAACTCGGAAACTTGGACCACCCGAGCAGCACATGAATGCAGCAAATGACCTGTAGTAGGGTTATGTCACCATATTCCTGAGATCAACAGGTGGCAGTATTGTTCAAATAAAAGCAGCAGTAACTGTAGACAGGCTGACAAGTAGAAAAGAGTAACCTTATAAAGACAAATGTGCACCATGCATTATTAAAAAAACAACAAAGTAAGTTTACATTCAGGGTAATTGGCCTCTGCCTCTAGCTAACAATTGAAGTTACTAACATGAGAGTGGTATTTATATTTTCATTTGACTAAAGTTTGTTCACTTATACAGCTTGAGAATTATGAATAATGATGGCAGGAGATAAAATCAGGAATTAGAAGAAACCATAGGTGATCTATCTGCATGTGATAGAACTGTTAATACTCGTACGTATTGTGTGTGGCCATTGCATAACCTTTGAATGAATGACAATATGAAAATGTGAAGCATAATAATGCTGATTAAAGAAATGTATTTTTGACTTTATAACCCTATAATAGTTATTGTTTTACTGACTTGTTCAAAATAGAGATTTCAAAATGTTCTAGATATGACTATGAGTAACAAAGGAAGCATCAATCCTGAAAAGTGTTTTTATAAAAGTGTTTTAAAGTTTTCTCCTCTTTGTGTTCGACCAGCACACTGTCTGCACACGGTGACTGAGGATAACCCAGAGCTGCTCTGTAGCTTGAACACTGCTGTGGTCGGAGTCCTGGAGAATGCACTGCTGTCATCTCAGCCAGGCATGGCACATGTCCTCTTCAGGACATTAGCTGCAGGTACTATTTGTCACTTGTCATTTCTTTGTAAATAAATAATTGAAAATGACAACTTATTTCCATAACAAGTGTTATAAGCAACATTAAAAATGTCCTTTAGGAAGCAGAGGTTGTCTAATTAAAGGGACAAACACTGCAATCTGAATTTAATGTTTTTTTCTTCGCCTGCCCACTGTTTCATCAGGGACTCTGTGGAACATGAAAGGAAGTCTGCCTACTGCCCGTCAGGCTCAGACCCTCAACGCTGTGGTGGCCACCTTGTCACAGTGCCTGGACCTGGATTCGGGCACAGTGATACCTGAACTCAGACAAGCAGAAGATGTGCGTAACAGAAACACACCAGCTGCTGACTTAGAAGAGCAGGTGGCAGGAGAGCTGGCAGAGGATGAGATGGAAGAGGAGGAGGAAGCACCGAAACACAAGAGGAACGGAAAAGCAGTGAGAGCTGATAACGACTTCTCTGACCTATTGCCTGTAAGTGGTATTTCTTGTATGGTGCTACATTGGTCTGCTGCTGTTTATGAATGCAACAGGTTAAGAGCCCTTCTTGCAATTCACATTGACCTTTGAACACAATAAAATAATACTTGTCAGAGAGATTATGAACCCTGTTTCACTGTCAGCAGCAGTGCTGTATAGGAATGAGAGCGATCATTTTAAGGGCTATTTCAGACTGTGTTTCTATTGGTTTGTTCAGCAGAGAGCATTCAAAAGATTATTATTATTATCATTATGATTTGTATTATTATGTCCAAAATGTCCTGTCACAAACCTTCAAACCTTCAAACACACTATGCAAGTTTTCTTAATAAAAAATGTGTTATCACCTCAAAGTATTTTCATAAGAATGCAATATTTACAAGTAATTATGATCCCCCATTATTTTCACGGAACTATAATTTTAGATCTAGATCAAGAGTGGCTAAACATTTTTTGATATTTTATTATTACTTGTGTTTAAAAAAACACAAAAAAAAAAACACAAGTGAGTTAAATATCTTAATAATAATAAGGTTCTCTATATTAAGGCTTGTTGAATTAATAGATTGCATATCTACCCAAGGTTTTAAAGCAGCCACGACAGGACAGCTTTGGAGGCTTGCGATTGGCTGATTCAGAGCTTGACAGAGGGCATAATGAACAGACATTATTGGAGCCCTTATTTCACACTTTGAAATCAGTGCAGTGTGGCCTTTCCCTTCTTTTTCATTGAAGTCAACGTTTAGATCAATTCTGTGAATTTCTTTAGAAATGACACAGGATCCAGATATCTCAAGAGAAGAATTGGTCACTTTAATCAAAGTTAAGTGTAAAGTCTTAGATAGATTAATTGACATGTAAACATGGATTGCCTGGGATTTTTTGGAGAAAGGTTACCCTTTGGATTTTTGGTATTTTTACGATAGCCTGTGTGTCCGACAGGGTAACGATCAAGTTTTGGTTTTTGGAGGCGTGCAGTTTTGTCTGGTGAAAGGATGGTGCATGAGTCATCCTGGAGTGCGATCAGGACTGACGGGCCATCAAAAACTGTCAGATTCAGGGGACACTTGGCCAGGGTTATGTGGGGAGCAGCTTTTGGCTTCCACCCACTTATAGTCCCCAGACCAGACCCCAGTAACGGGGAGCTGTCCCTCTTATACCAGTCACTGAGCCCCAAGATTACTGGTGACATTCCAAAACACACACTTATCTTGCTGCTTACACAAGAGGTTCAAAAGTAAGCTTTGTTTTTCTTCTTTAGCAGTGTAATAGCTCAGCAAGGGAAGATGTTTCGGTCTTGATGCTGTCAAACAAACCTGAAAACACCAGGTACATTTGTGATCAATAGACTGACTGTACCACTTCTGTTATTCAAACCTAATCTTTCTTTCAAAAGGACCCTCCTGAAGCAGGTACTGTGTGCATCACAATTCAAAGGTGGTAAGTCTGAACATGTTGTGAGTGCATCTGTAAAATGAATCTCTCCACTGTGGCAGGCAGCTGAACTCAGACTGGGTGACAACGGTGCTAACAGTCATCGTTTTGGTAACTTGTTGACTCACATGGCTGCTTGTTTGTATCCAGAGGGACAAGGAGGAGCTGAGGGAGGCAACGGCCTTGCTGACAGCCCAGCAAACGTCCTTGGAGATCATTGTCAACATGTGCTGCTCTGATGGTGAGTGTTGCGGGCATGGACAGCAGTGCTGACCCCAGGCACTTTTCATCAACATTATGTCCTATGACACCCCACCCAGTATTTGTTTGCATATAAAAAGGGCTTTTATAACAAAACATGCATGAAATAAGTCATTTGAATTCCTGGAACCCCTCTGTTATTTTGTATTAGTTGTATTTAACATGTTATATTTCGCTGATCTATTCTCTATGTGTGTTTCCCTGTTCAGACCCATCTGACGATGAGTGGGAGGAGGAGTCGAGCAGCGATGAAAGCGACTTGGGTCCCGATGGTCTTTGTGATGGAGTGTCAAATCTAATGTCTCCACTGTGTTTGTCAGCTGAAGTTCACACAGCCCTAATCAACCATAGCATCCCTGAAAAGGCAAATACCTGTTTGTGTCCTCTTAAGCATCTGTTAAAAGGAAAGGGGGGGGGGGGGTCCCTCGAGGTGCCGGAACGGTTACGAAAGCATGTGAATGTGTTTTTAATTTATCTTTCTTTAATTACAAACATTAAATGTGGTTCTGATTATGTGTTGAACCCCACCTATCTGTTAACACAGGCTGGACTTATACAGTAACTTAGACAGTTTGATAGAGCTCTCACATATTTGCACTTAAACAACCTCATTTGATGGTTTAAAGTTTTAGTTATACTTGTTTTTTTTTTCTTGTCTTAAGATCCTCAAAAAGAGTGGGTTTCCTAGAAAGGAAGCTGTGGATGTGTGCAAACAGAACCCCTCCTGGAGAAGCCTTATAAAAAAGTAATCTTTTGCTTTCATCCTTTATCTCTGATCAAAATGTGTTCACGGTTTTGTTTTTTTGGGGGGGAGGGGGGGGTGGTAGTGTTAGTTCAGAAGGATTTTTATTTTCCTCTTTCCCTCAGGATGAAGCGCGTTCAGTCCCGGGCGCTGACATGCCTCCACAGCATCCTCTCCACCATGGATGCAGAGTCTCTAGGAGGAGCAGCCGCCCTGCAGGAGGCAGCACAGCACCTGTCAACACTGGTCTTTGGGGCACAAGGTTTGACATTTGTGTCAAATCACAATACAAGACAAATGCCACATTTAACATTTCTCTGATAAGTTTTATATTTCATTAAAATACACATACATTAAAGTAAAGGAGTTATCAGTATAAATCACAGTAGACAATGAAAGTGTATTGATAGAATGATAAGGTACATGTTTGCAGCATTTTTACATCTGTTAACTAAGAACAATTTTACTTTCTAATTTTTTCAGAGATACCTAAAGATGAGGAGTTTCTAGAGGCCGTCATCAGTGCCATGCGCTCTCTTTTACAGATGATTGCCTCCAAAAATATCCCCCAGGTACAGAACACACCAGAGCGTCAAACTTTCTTTTGGTCATTTAAAACATTAAAAGAGTTACTCAGTGCTCCCAAAACAATTTGTGTTACATACAAAAAAACTTTCCTTAATGTAACTCGATAGCAGTTAGATACCCCGATGACATCATGAGTGTTGAATTCTCCTTAGTCTTTCAATAAGCTTCTCCAACGATTAAATACAACTGTTTTTTTTACCCAGTACTGTAACTAGTTCTACCCATGACAATTTAACTGAACTAGTGTAATATTAGCAGAGGGGCCCTTTAAGCCATTTTTGTGTTTGTTGACAATGTGTCTGAGTAAATACAGAGGAAACACAGAAGCTAGACTTTTTATTCTTGTCTAACTTTTGAATCAACTGCCATCTCACACTGAATGCTGCTCAATGTGTATTTTGGAAAGCTTAATTTCTGCCTTGTTGATTTTGTTTCCTGTTAGTGCATGACCCCCCAGCAGCTGATGAGCCTGAGCGAAGCAGCCACACGCTGTGAAGTTGTTAGTTTGAGGGTCAACGCCGTCGCCATTCTGGGCATCACCGGCAGCACATTAGCCAAAGAGAAGGGCACTGCTGAAACCCTTCAGGTATGAGCTTTCTCTCTTATCTTTTCTTTGAATATGTGTTCCATCCTCTAAGAATCTCTGACTCTACAGATGATTGGAAACGCCTTACTGCAAGTTGCTATGAGGGATGCTGACCTGGTTGTGAATGGAGAAGCCCTGGATGCCTTGTTTGATGTTTTTGCTGATGGAGACGAGGCAGAGATAGCTGCTAAAAACATCCAGTTACTACCTGCATTGAAGGCACTTCAACCTGTCTTTAAGGCAAAGGTACCTAAACAGTTTGAATTCCCCTTCTATGTTATGGCACAGCTTACATTATAAATGAAATAAAATAAGGGGATCTGTTTCCTTGTTAAATTGATAAAAATGACCAACATTCTTGCTCATCTTTTCAAAATGATATGACATTTTTCATGTGCAGTAAGAATGTATTTTTTCCCTGTTAGATCCGTAAAGAAGGACGAGGAAAGTACAGCCCTCAGCAGCTGTGTGTGCTCGACAACATCAAAGTTAACCTGAGAAGATTCATCGGTTATCTGGAGAAGGTGGTGAAAAAATAAAGACTTGAAGTTCTTACCATTGGGATGAGTTAAATCTGTGTGATTCAGACACATATTTTATCAGCAACACAAAACGAGACACAATATGGTTTTGAGACCATCAAGTATATCTTTACATGGATGGTTTACCCTTTGTTTTTGGATTGGTTTCAATGTTAATATTATCTATAATTATTTTTTATTTTACAAAGAGATGTGACTGTTTATGTGTTGTGAAGAAGACATAGTGACATGAAATATTAGTTGTAAGTTACTGCTAAATGCAGTAAAAAAAAACGTTTGTTTTTGCTCTAGTTGATGTGTATCATTCATCAGAGTTGGAGTTGTATATTTTCATACATTTTGAAGTGATTCTTTGTAGAAAGCTGAGACCAGGTTTTGACAGATTTATCCTCACTTTTCCCCAATGCTTCAAAGGGCAAATCAAGTTGGTCTGCTACAGTGTCAAGGAAGCAGAGCTATTGTAAATTACAAGCCCTCATAGGAACAAATTCTGATATCAGGTACTTATTGAAAAAGAAGATTTTTTTACAGATTAAGTGTAGCAGACGGTTTTGCTGAGAAAGATATGTTTGCTTAAAAATAAACGTAGTTACTAGGTCTTTTCATTAATGTACTCATCTGAAAGGGTTTGCATCACTGCCAAGGTTGTAACAGCATGGAAATCTATTAAGACAGACCTTTACAAATGCACACATATCCTCTACATCTGCCTCTGGGCTAATGTTACCGCCCAGCATTAATTGCACACTGCAAGGCACCACTCTTATGAATGCAGTGGGAACTTAACTGTGATTTGAGTGCATTGATGAAAGCATTTTTGTTATTAACCTTATGAGGTACCATCCAAAAATAAAAATAAATAGGTGTCCCAAACACCAATCATTTGTAACAATCAATAAACATCAAACTCTCTGTTACGACTGACAGCTCTGTCCTTTGCAAAAAGATCCATAATTATGACTGGAGTAACTGACAAAGTTTGCATATTGTGCAATTCTTATACCTTTAGAATATGGCCTCTGGGTTCCCACAACATTTCGTAAATATCATGTAAATGAAATATTGCTATTAAGTAAGACAATTTAGTTCATCATGATTTTCTTTAATAAATCCTGGTTTTTCACAAGTTTCATGTGTCATTTTTCTTTTGCACTGGATGTTGATGTATTGAAGTAGAATATCAATTTTTGTCCTACTCTGTGGTATTTGAGCTAATACAAATTACATGGTGATAAATCATCTGGAATGAGTTTTGGAGGGACTGGCTGATATCAGTAGATTTACAGAAAAATCGAAGAACTTCAGGAAACTGATTAAGTTTCAAACAAATTACTTTAAACAATGTCCTCAGCCCAGCTTCTCAAATGTAAGAAAATACTGCTTATGTCACACAATTTTGAATTCAACATCAAATTGACCGAGGAGGCGGGTAAAATCCCGGGATGTGTTGAATAAGCCAATATAAATATCTAATTCAATAATTTGTTTAAAAGGCTACTATTAGGTAATACATTGGTTGGGTTAACGTTGTTGTACTATCACGTCCATTTCACATTGATGAGAGAAAGATAAATCAGACTTTGTTATGTAACAAGAAACAGTTGTCTGTTGCGTAACAAAAATATCAACCCGCCCACTTTTACATGACGCATGCGCGTTAGTAACGTACACTCCGCCATTGACGGACCCACGATCAGGAGGAAAGGGTCAGTGAAGCACTTCGACAAGCAGCTGCTGCATGAGTGCACTGTCTACAACCTCAAGTTTGGCCAGAGATACAATTTTGAACACTAGAAGTACTCTTGTCTAATTTCCTGTGGATGAATTTGGCTGACAATTGTTCTTGTCCTCGCTGCTTAAGAACGTGTTTTTTTTTACCAGATTCTAGAAGTAACGGGCAGCGGAGAACCTCTGCTAGCGGCAGCTATAACGAGGCTATAGCAGGCTAGCTAACGCTAGCTAGCGACCTGGCTAGCCGCACACGAGCTGAGCACTGCTCGTTGGTGGGTTGGGGGGGCGGTTTGCCTACAGTGTCGTTTGATGGATCCGAGAATCGCCTGGTTTCAACCAGAACAACGTGGACCAGCCAACAACCTGTGGATGCAGATTTGGGAGACGACACAGGGACTCGGGTACTTGCATGTAAATAACAGCTACACCACTGGATCTCAGAGCACGTCGAGCTTGAAAGCGATCGTAAACGGGGCGTCGGGAGCCGTCCTTACCAGCAGAAACGGGGTTCTTGACGCAAACACCGGTAGCGGTGAAACAAGGACTCGGGGGATGTCGACCTTAATGGGGGACGGAGAAATAACGGAACAACGGGACTTTATACCACTGGAAACCAATAGCAACCATAACAACCGATCCACTGGCAGGGGCGGTGTCGTTGGAGGGGGGCAGCAGCAGGGCAGCGGGGTCGCTGTGCTGTGGAGGGGGCTGACAGACGGACACCCCAACAAAAGAAAAAGAGACAATAAAGCCAGCACTTTCGGATTCAATTCCAGCCTCTTGAACAGTGGCAGCAGCTTGAACACAGGAAGCTATGACGGTTTCACGGGAACGCCATGGAAAGTAAGGAACTACTCGGAAGGAATCATCGGGTAAGAAAGAGTTACATACAATTAGTCAGACTGGCAGTCAGTAACTTTTAATCTGAATAGTAAATCTGTTAGCCATGACTTATTAAACTGTTTCCCCCGACATTTTTAAAACACATGCACACACTGAAGTGACGTGCAGGGAGACTACTCCCTCCGTATCATCCCCACCCTCTGAATCCACTGTTGGATAACTTAATACTGATATTTGCAGGGTTGGAATGTCAATAACATAAAACACATTTACTGAAGTACCACTTTTAATTGACTTATGCTTGATTTGAGTATCTGACATTAAACGTTTCTTAAAACTTCTGATACTATTGAATTCAGAATACTATTGTACTCGTTATTAAGATGAGATGAGAATTTTTCACACCATTTCTATTCAGAGAAAACAACGCGTCTCCCAGTGTGGGTGTATTGAAATTACACATTTTCTGCTAGACTCAAGTACTCCACTTCTTTTACTATCTAAAACGAACATTGGGTTTTATGGGGAATCTCTTTTTACAGACATACTTCAAAAGGAATGATAATCACTCAAACATATTAGAACATATTAGAAAATGGTACATGTAGTTAAAACTTCTCAATATCATACAAGGTTAATAAATCCAACAATAACTTTTAAACATTTGGGAGGGAGGGCGGGGCTTCCAGAGGGCAGGGCATGACGTCGAAAGAAGGAAGTGGTGGAAAGCAACAGAATCCCCAATATGAGGCTATAATGAGAATTTGTGCCTTTATATCAATGCTTCCTTTCATTCGACACAATCACAATATATAGGTGAAAGAACAGAAAGTAACGCCCTGGCTAACAGAAAATATAATAAAGCTGTTAAATTATTTGTATGGAGATGGCATTATACTGTCTATGGTCTGCATAATATCAACAGGTAGTGCCCCCAAAATACTGACCAAATCCAGCAAGGTGGGGAGTGAGATGGTTAAGCCACAGTGGATATTTGAATAGTTTTCACTCATTTCATTGATCAGAGTTTGCAATTCATTAATTAGTTATTTAATTCGGTGAGCAATTAAGTGAGTCACGAACTAGAGACTCTGCTTTATTCCGATTTGATTCATTACAGAGCATTCATCTGTGCTTGTCGCTCATACTAGAGCTCATTTCAGTAGTATTTAGTCACATGGTAAATGCAATGCACACGACATAATTACAATGTGAGCTCCTTTCCTCAACAATTTTTTAAAAACATTATAATAAGAGGAAAATATGACAACGGGTGGAGCTCTGTTTTAAAGACCTTTAAGGTGCAGAGGTTTGCCCCCTCCCCACCCCTTTCTGTTTGACATGTGTGGACAAGCAGAGCACCAGAGAGTGTAGCACTGTGTTTGGCTGATCCCCATTATAGTTATGAGGAAGCTCTGTGTTTGCATAAGGACATTCTTTAGTGATTAGCTCTGCTAATACCAGAACCTGAACCTCACAGCCTCAATCTCACTCACTACCAAAGAGGACTCTCTGTGTAACCACACCAAACATCCACACGCCCATTCACAATGCCAAGCCGCTTTCACATATGAACTCATGAGAATTTCAGCAGGACTGCACCTGAAATCCCCCTGATCAGGTTGTTTAAACATGCACCTCACAGCAGGAGACTTTCCCTGTTGTACGGGAGGGTGGGTGGGCGTCTCCTAAGTCAAGACATGATGTAAAAAAGAACAACAAGGTAGTGGTGGATGAACTAACAGAGTCCGCTATGTTGCCCTTAAACTTTACCAAATGTAAAACCATTTTACATCCAACATAACGTAATTATCACATTTAACTTAATCAAATTCTGTAAACTATATTAGCTAAGTAACTTTATTTGTATAGAACCAAGAAAGGAGGGAGGTACAGCACAAATGCTTCATGCAAGCACGCCTGAGCCCACAGCCAGCCCTGTTCTGCCCAGAAACAACGCTAGGTGGACACGGGGCCTCTGCCGCAAATGTGTTGGGCTTGGAAAGTGGGCAAGAAGGAGATACAGGAAGAAAGAGATGGATAGGGAAAGACAAATCAACAACAATAATGAATAAAATAGATTTATAGCTACAATGCCAGTAATAATGGTAAGAGTATGTGTAACATTAGCAGCGATAAAGTATGAAAATAGACTGATCAGTCTAATATTAACAGAGAGAGAGAGAGAGAGAGAGAGGGGCTGGACTTTGCCTGAGCCAGCCCTAACAAAATACTTTGTCAAAATAGAAAGTTTAAGCTCACTCTTAGAAGTAGAGAGGTTGTCTGCCTCTCGGACCCTGACTTGTATGGATAAAAAAGTTGATGTTAGATGTTGTTAGAGTTCAGTCTTTTTAAAATGATTATAACAATATTTGTCTCCTTATTAACCTCCCTACAGTCACATTAAAGATGTGCAGGTAGCCAAAGTTGCATCAGTGTGAGAAATCTATCTGCATTTTCAACAAGACAGTCTTTGCAGTATTGGCTGTTTGGTGCTTGCTGTGGGGGCAGAGGCATGTGCTTTTTTCGTGTTTTACGCTCCTAAAGTCTTTCTGGAACAGAGAAGGAACAAGCAGGCAACGCGCCTCATGATGGAAAGGGATCAGTGTTTACATGCTCCACACGGCCACACAAAACAAAACCCTCTGAGAGAGAAACTTGAACTCTTTCAGTGTCCGTCCAGTCTGATTAGGAGTACTAAGGGAATTTTACACTTAAGTTTAGGTGGTGTGCACAAGTTGTTCAGATTCTACGTATGGGCAAAGGAAGCAAGTGTAGCCTTAAAGTACAGTGTCAGTGGCCCATTTCTGTCTGGATGAACTGGGTTCTCATCCTGTGTTAGGTTGTAGGTTTTATGTTGTAGGCTAGATGCAATGTTCCCGACCTCTCCACTAGAAGCTCGCCAGTCGTAATATTGGAATGGAGAATGAAACAACCTTATGTAACGGAGGGAGGTGATGATATCAGCGAGGTCCGGACCTCAGTTAAATCTTTTTATTTATTTTTTTATTATTATTAAATCATATATTTTTATGCATCGACTTCCGTGCATGCTGCTTGAAATGATGTCAGTCAGCAGCTCTTTCTCCTCTCGTTCAGTGTGTAGCAGGCAGGTGAGAGTGAGTAACCATGGCGATTGTCTGTCTGTCAATCAACGATGTCCTGCCCTCTCTATGAATTAAACTCTTCTTTCAGTAAAACTTACTTTGACCATGTGCCACAGAATAATCACATTCTGGATTATGTGTGATCTTTTTTGCCATTCTTACCAGCCTACAAACAAAACTAAAGTGAATACAGTCATGTCATGTACAAATACATAGCCTAGGAACAAAGGCTACTTGTATGAAGCTACAGTTGTAAGAATTCTGCAGGGCTTAAATAGTACAGACCACTTGAAGTCCACATTTATTTTAATGAATGCATCACTGTGTGAAAATGTACCTGATGAACATTAAAATAGATTTAAAGACACAAAAGAGAGGACACATTACTAAATCATTATTTTAAAGTGGTGCAGAAAACACTCAAATTGTGCATAAAAGTTGAAGAGAAGCAGGAGAATACATTTTTGTTGCTAAAAATGTTCTGGGGGAGACCTCCCCCCTTCCTGATGGTGCTAACTATTGGCAAACATCTTAACTATTTCATGTATTAACAAAGTGTGGCTGCTGAAGACAAAGACATTTTTCAAATATAATATTCTCATTAGTACAGTTTATGCACTTTTAAAAACATTATACATGGAAATAAGTATGGTTGAACTGGTCAGTAACTTGCAAAATGAGTCTTAAAGGTCAGCATGAAAAAGAATCTTGATAAAATCACGATCGTGATGTATTTTTCTATATCGCCCACCACTAAATTTCGAGTGTTTGTAAAGTTGCTAGTTTACTCACACTTTTCACTGACCTTCTTATTCAGAAGCATTTAAGAACCTATCTAGAGCTTCACTGTTGTGCTGTGGAAACCTTTGCAATAGTTCAAGTGTAAAAGAGTTTGTCACCCCCTCAAGCTTTAGAATCGTTGCTTTGCTAGCTGCCTGTGATTACTTCTGCTTCTGCTCGTTTCCTCTGAAGCCTTCTTTTTAGTCTAACATGGTTTGAATGTCTTACTCTTGTGAAGAAAATTTGCATCTTTGACCCAGAATTGAAGAAGTGGCAGGGTAAGCCTGCAGTTGATTGATTAAAGCTAACAGCTAGTTAAGATTGGTGAAGCACAACATCACTTGGAGTTAAGGATGTAACGGTACAATGAGACAGTTGAAAATTGATAAACATAAGGGGCGATTCAAATTGGTGAGATGAAAAATACATTGGGATTCCCTATTTTGAACAAAATGGAAGCTATCTGCCTTTCACTTCTCTGGAGGTCCTCACGTCTCCTACACTTATAGCTGAATAGAGGCGCCGGCGTACAGACATGGCTGCTGCGGCTGAAATCTTGGCAGTTGATGATACTCTGCTAGTTTTGTATTGTATCGAATGTTGAGAATATCATTACATTCCTACAGGCAGGCATCAGGTAATCGCTTACCTATGAGTAGCCCTGGCTCGTGCTTTTATGGCCTTCTCTTATCGCTCTCTTTTGGAGATTTATGGCTAGCAGCATTAGTACATAGATAGCACTTCTGTGACTGAGGCTCCATTATTAGAAGCGTGGTTCACCCAGCCTCTACTGCCTCCTCTCTCTGTCTACCTCACTGCATGCTGGTTGGCTCTAAGCCAAAGCATGTAAGCATGTGGAGAGTGAAGCCTTCATGCTGCTCAGTTGGACTTTAGGTGAAACAGGCTCCCTCTGAACAGCACGTGGGGGCAGCTCTCCATAACTCAGCCTTGCCATTTGTAGTGAGGATTATTTTCTCCCCCCCCTTCCATCCAATGGAAACCCTTCCCATGCAGCAGGCCAATGCAGTCAGCAAGTGACACACAACAGTTTTTTTAGTGTGCAGGTCCAGACTGTGACCTTCTCAGCACGTGTTCAATACGCCAACACATTTGTAGTGTTGTGGCTTTGTTGATTTATTTTATTTTTGTGATGATGCACAAGTGTTGCCATAATATCAAGTTTCAGTTTTGAAGACCAACTTTTATAGTTCTTCCATGAAAAAGAAGAAAGCTGAAATGCTTAGTTTACTAAAAACAGTTTAGAAATACATTTGAATTGTATGAGGTGTCATATATATAAATGGTAAATATTTTCGGTAATGCTTCACATTTTATTATGCATTTTAAAGCAATAGAAAATGGTCCTGTAGGGATCAGAGAGTTTGTGCACAATGTTCTGTGCTGGTACATACTGTACCAACAGCAAAGTAACATAGTCATACTAAAGGCCTCTTTGAAAGGTGGTTGAGCGACATTACAGAAAGAACTAGTTGCTACATTGACACTTATTCAGATCAAGTAAAATAAAATAAAAACATGGATCTACGTTATCATCTTTAAGGTGTGCCTTTATTTTGAAATTCCCAATGCACGTCTGCTGCCCAGCTGCATGTCATCATGAACTTTCGAACAATGCTTTGTCGAGCACACTGCAGATGTTATTTGCACTCTTGTTTTTCTACATATGTGTTATGCATCTTCATTCAAGATCACCTGCTGTGATAACAGAACTGCGAGTGAACCTTGTTAAAATGGGAGCTATGTGTCTTTGGCGACTTTATGAAACAAACTGCAGATTAAGATTGTCAAAGGAGTAGTCTGAGGTCCAGACCGTGGTTATTATTATTTAAAAAAATCTGTGTTGTTTGACGGTAATCAGGGTGGTGTCCGTTTTTTCTGTGAATGCTTCTCTAAAGGCCCTGACACACCAAGCAGACGGTAAAGAACTAGTGGCGACGAAGGCCGCCTGTGGCGTCCGCGCACGGCGCCTTTTGTCTTGGCCAAAAAGTTGCACTAGAACACACCGCCGCTTTGCATGTCAAAACGTTGTCAAAAACCCTCTATCTTACAAGTTTTAAACAAAACTAAAGACAGTCCCATAATGTCATACAGAGCTACGTATCAGCTATATGCTACTTTTATATTCAAAAGAAATGTCAAAACATGTAAGAGGACACAAGACTGGATTGTGATTCTACTCTGGTGCAGGAAATGCATATTGGTGGACTAAACTTTACCAGAGCAGAAAAGGAAATGTTAGTGCTTAAAATTCAAAGAAGTAAAATAGACATCATAGTTAAGTTACAACTTAAGGGAAACAATCAGAAGCCCACGAAAAACAGTGTTTTTTTGGTTTAAAAAAAAAAAAAAAACTTTTCATTTCACAATAATTTAATCAAAACATATCAAATTGCTTTTCTTTTTCTTTGGTTGAAATGTAACTATTTGTGGTAAATGGATACATAATATAGTCTGAAATTGATCACAGGTCCCACGGTCTCATGGAATAGAAATCGTGTAGTGGCAGACTTTGTGATATGGACAAATATGGAATCCTTAATAATAATAATAATGTAATATGGTATCGTGATGACATTGGTGATTAACACTCCTAGTATACATTTTACAAAAATTCAAGAGCTTCTTCTAGTTCCTTACAGAAACACATCTAATGTTGATAAAAAGTCAGAAAGCTAATGACACTCAACAATGAAGTGCTAACTGTGTGACTAGAAAGCTATGAGATCATTGTTGTACACTGATTACACAAAACAATACGTGTATCCTGACACTAGTAGCACACTATTTGTTGTCAGGTGTTTTCTTGTTTTGACCAAAGTTCTGTGCAGCGTTACTCTACTCTGACCATGCCAGCAGCAGTGTGTCTGTGTAACTGAAGCTGTTTTGTTTCAGTGGCCAACACTTAGCACCCTAGATCAGTTCATTGATGAAACATTAATGAATCTGCCATCTGTGGGACAGGGACACCTCTGCTTCTGTTAGAAAAGCGGTTCATGCGGTCACTTGTTTCCCTTCCTGTCAACCTAGACAGATCAGTGTCCTATAACACACTCTACCCTCTAATGTTGCTATGGTTCACGAGGCCCACAATTTAAAGGCTTTGTGAAAGTAGGTTAACCAAGTGGAGTCTCTTCTTTGGACAATGGTCACTTGTGCTTTATACCTGCATTCATGAGCTCAAGTGTTTCAGGCAGGTGCTTCTTGACAAAAATACTGCTGTCTTCATTCAGCCTGATTTTTTAGTATTTAGTTAGTTAGTATTTAGTTTATAGTTTTGCTACACCTGCTTTGACAGATAGTTTGGTGTCTGTCAGTAAATAGTGCTCAGTTTGATGCAACAACCTCTTTCTGCTTCCTCCTACCCAACTTAACAGATGGCCCTCGTTCACATGAAGGCATTTCAGTGCCACACCCAACCATCCGTCCCTCCCTCCCTTTCATTCCTTTTCACCTTATTGTCAGTCTGGCCCTCTACCTTTTTCATGTGTTTTCCCCCTTTTCGCTGCTTTCCCTGCTTCTTTTCTCTCTCCGTTTGCCTTTATGCTTTACGTCTCATACTCGTACTCTTCTATTCCAACTGTCGGCCAGTTGAACGTTGATAATGCCTCTCTGGCAAGGTATTGCAGTGTGTTCTGTCTAAGAACCAAGGAATGAAGACTCCTGGTGTCGTACATTGTGAAGCGATAATTAACAATTCAATATTATGAAGATATGAATAATACAGTCAAAGAAAGATTGCCGCAGAGATTCACTGATCCTGACCTTTCTTTCCAAATATGGATTCCTAAAATGGATGATGATGTATGTTAAATGTATTCATTTGAACATTAAGCAACTATTATTTGAATATTGCATGTATGACTAGTCGTGGCAACATTTCAGTGACACCAGAATAATCATGTCAGAAGGAATTGTCAGGACAAGAAGTGTTTAAGGATGAGAAAGATCATCTTTTTTTTTATTTCTTGGATCCACATCTCTTTGGAAACCTGTTCCATGAGATTACATAACATTACAATGATATATGCAAGAGGGATTATCGGATAAGCAGTGCCAAGACTGCATGTGCTCCCCAGGCACAAGCACAGGGCTGAGATGTAACCTGAGCCAAGAGGGCGGGGTATGACAAGTGTTTTCTTTGGTTGCTCCAGTCATGTGATGATAAGGGTGCAATAGAGTTCTGTTTGCTGTGAAATGAAACCTATCAGTGCGGCTGCTCTGGGTGAAAGCACTCACTACTCATGATGTAGATTTTTTTTTCAGTTTATTATATAGCTTTGCGATAGAAGGCTTATCAAAAAGAAAATAATAGATTGTGTTTGAAACTGCATTGGGCCTAGAACCTGAATAGCATGCTAAAATACCTAAACGTGTAAAATCAACACACAACATGAACTGAAAGAATTGCTAGGCTTTAGGCTGAGGTGTTTGAATGATACAGGATTGAGCTCTCTTATCCATGATATCCAAACAAATGCAGATTGTAGAACTTTCTGAGTTTCATTTACCTTTAAATGGAACCTAACCTCGATGACTGACTGAGGCTAGAGTCTCTTCAGTGTGCACCAGGGAAAAGAGCTAAGTTGTTCAAAATGTAACGCTGTTGTCAGTGAACATGTTGGAGGAGTGGCCACCAGTACATACACACTCTTTTCCCCTTCAACAAAAACCAACAAACTGAATTTGAAGTCGACAAAATTGTATGGACTTGTCTGTCTCACTGTTAATACTGCCAGATTGAATACAACACATTTACAAGTCTTGGACAAAACAGATTGATAGCATTGTCTCGAGAGAGCAGAGTTTTATTTTGAAAGTTTACATGGTCAGTGGACCAACAACCCTTCAGTGCTGGGTCTCAATCCTCAGTTTCCTCTCTAGGTCCCTGAAATGAAAAAGGTGAAACCCAGTCAACTTTTTACTCTTGTCAGGTTATGACTGCTTGTTATATAAGAACCCAAAAAGAAGACATGTACATAGTTCTCCTTAAGTTGCAATCCAAACAACTGTCAATCTGTGTGTGTTGGTAGCTGTTGGTGTTTTTCTTGTCCAATGTTTTGGGGTATACCTGGGCTCTGCTCTGTTGTCTTATTTTATATACAAAAGCAGAAATATTACTTTTCTCTATTTTTCTTTGTAACGGTTTGCTCAGGGGAACGTGTAGGCTATTGTGCGTTTGGTGCTAATGTGCTAATGTGGACTCTGAAGTTAGATACAAGCCTGCATGTTTGTGTTCCTATTTGTCCACCCACAGAGACTTGTCCCTGTCTGTTTGTGTGGACTAAACTGGTCAGTGAAAGGTCGGCGCATGTGGGCGAGGTGACCTGTCCCAAGGACAAATGCAGTACCCTTGCTTAGCTTGCTTTTGGTTTTTTTGGTTTTCTGCCATAACACTTGGACACAGTAGAGCTTCCTGTTTTGATTTTGCTTGGCTCTACTGTTTTCCCAAAAAGAAAAGGTGAATTTGGGGCAGACTGCTGCTGCTTCTGTTTGGGAAAATAAAACCTTGCTGTCATAAGGGACCTATAAATCACAAGTCTACATTGCTATGTGTTTTCTTAATATTTGTTGACACCTTTCTGTTGAAATCAAGAATGTTATTGCCCAAGTGCTCATAAGCAGCTCCTATATTCTAGGAGGAAGAAAGAAAATAATTGAACCATTCAGACAATTCCCGGAGGTGCCTGCTCTCTTTTAGAGACTTTCATTTGCCAAGGAAAGGTTTACTTTTTTAACACCCAATGTTCGTATGCTGCTCTTACTTACATTCATATCTTGTACATCCTGCCTTTTTACAAATAGTTACAATAATGAACGCATTCAGCTGCCTTGCTCAGTGTCACCTTCCTCACTGCAGATAGGGAATACTACAATTAGACTTCTATTTTTCTATCACTTCTCCTACTGGCCTGAAGACTTTTACCACAGATCTTAAACTCCCATTAGCCAAGCTCATGTAAGATTTCAGTGCTTTAATTATAAGGAAAACAGAGAGTGAGGAGAAAAGTTTTAACAACGGTTGCCCTTGTAAGGTGGGATTGAATCTCAGTTTATTATTACATGCAGAAAGTGGAGTTTCGTGTGGTAATAGCTGAGCCATTAGCAATGTCCTGTCAGTCGGTGACATCTGCAACTGTTGGCACCCAGTCCCGTGGCATTGCAGATTATGTCTTTTTCTGCTTCTAGCAGGAAGTGAGCAGATTGAACAACCTCTGGATTTGTTTTCTCATTGCTAGAATGGTTGCGTGACATGTGCCATATAAATGCAGCTGTATAACTGAGGTCTCCTCTAACTTGTAACGGTCTCATTTTATTCTATCATTGAAATTGTATATAGAATTGTTATCCTCATTCCTGCATGGTTCATTTACATTTTGTTGGTATAGGTCTAATTTTAAAATCTAATGTATATTAAAGAGATGATCTGGATATTTGATTTTGTTTATGGTTTAACCATGGAAAAAAGACCATTCCTGACATGACACTGTGTTTTTTTTTTTGTGCTTTGCAGGTTACACGAGGAGGTCAATGACTTCTACAAGTACATCTCCCCGCGGCCGGAGGAGGAGAAGATGAGGCTGGAGGTGGTGGACAGAATAAAGGGAGTCATCCATGACCTTTGGCCCAGTGCTGAGGTACACATCTCCCCAAACCACAAACGCTGTCTAAATGTCCATTCTCTGAAATTTGTTTGTTTTGTTATTTTTGTGTGGATTGGATCTTAACAATTGACAGAACCGATTTTATGAGTAAGAATTGCCCCCCGGCTGTCAGCTAAAAAACATATTGGCTGTTATCTCTAGTCCATTCACATCACTAGAGTTTATATTTGGCAGGACAAATTGGATTTGTGGAAAATAACTGATCACTTATTAACACTGTTAGCTGTATAAATCTTTAAATTAATCGGTCAGGCCAACTTGGACTTGTTAATGAACTAGGCTGTATTTTATATCAAGCTGCATAGTACTCTGTTTGGGTGAGGTTATCAGCACCACCTCAGGCAATCCTGATCCTGCTGACTTAGATCCCGCTGATGGAGCTGTGTGCTTCAAAGTATGTCTGCTCTGGGCTTAGCTGTTCCTAAAAAAGGAGCATTTTACTGCCTGCATCCTGTGCAGTATTACTCCTTTTCCTATGTGGGCGTGAGAAAGGCTAACTTAGTCATCCACTCAGTGTGATGCATCTTTAATTGATCTGCTCAGATGCCTAGAAATCCTGCTGACACTCGTAAAAGTGTCTGTAGTATTTTGGCCTGTGTATATTGAAGCTACAACAAGGGACATTTCACAGGTCATGAATGTCTGTGATAGCTCCTTTATTGTAGTTTAGTTTGAGATTGAAAAAGTCAGACTGGTGAAGTGTCAAGTTAAAAAGTAGCTCACCTACGTGACCTCTTAAAGTGAACTCCAGGCTTTATATGCTCTCGTTCACAAACATGGCTTTGCAATCAGCTTAGTCTGCACATGTGACTGGGCTGTAAACCAGAGTTTACACTACTTGTAAGTGGGATGTCGGGAGATGGTTCAAGGGAGTAAAGCGGGGTCAGGGCTTAAATCTATTTTTGTTTGCACACCAATTTGTGCACCGGATGTTGATGTTGTTGTTTTTTCATGCCTGAAGGATAAGAGATCAGTGGCCAAAATGGCTGTTTTGTAAATCAACATCCTGCCATTTTTTGGGCACAGAAGAAACTTATTGATCAGGGCTCGACATTGTACCTGGTCCACTGGCCCTGACACCTGATTGAAAGACTCTGGGCCAGCTGATTGCATGTTCCACTGGCCCACTCGACCAGTTTGGTACTGCCTTAAAAAAACAAAAACAGTAACATATAATTCATTATTTAACATCCTGTGACACTGGTGCTTTGTCACTGATTCTTGTGGGATCATCTCTTTAATTACTGTTACAACATCAATGTTCCGTTAGCACGCCACCAGCTTCACTGCTGTCTCTCCTGCAAGCGCGCTCACTCTATTTACACATGGGTTTTTAGAAAAGGTTTTCTCACATAAGCTAGTATGGTAAAAATGTTTTTAGAATCAACGATGCCAGATGCCCAGGATTTACAGCCTGTGCGGCAGGAGGATGGCAAAACAGCCAACTGAGGACGAGCTTTAGGACGAACTGGATGAATTAGAGAAAGATTTTAAATAATTTGAATCAGATGAAGTTAATTTTCTTCATTTTGAGAGAGTTGAGCAGTGGTTCCCAACCTTTTTTGGCTCAAAATTATTATATATCGTATTTTCAATCATGTGATTTTCTACTGCGTTGTAAGTAAACATCCATGTTAGACCACATTATGGCTATTTCATGTATATTATTGTGGACAGAGGAAGAAAAGCCCGGAGGAGATTTGTTCACAAAGTGAGGATTTTATTTTTCTGAGTGAGCTAAGTGTACAGCCAGGTGAGCGTGTATTAACAAGGCTGGAAATTAATGCTGGACGCATGACTCATGGATGAGAGAGAGACTGCAAGTTTGTTAGCTTTTAGCATGGGCTGCGGCTCACATTGGCCCATGCTAAACTGGATGACGTCTTGTAGCTTAACTCAGGAATAATGCTACAAGATAGTTTTTATTGATCAATAATTTCAGGGGAACCCATTTAAATACCATGTGACCCCCTATGGGGTCTAGACCCCAAGGTTGGCAAAGTCTGGAGTAAAGTAATGTTCTTCCGGGGCCAGTGGTCACAATGGTGTGGCCACAAATATAACTTAATATCAACCCCTGTTGAGTCATGTATGCCACCCCTGGTCTTTACTTGAAATGCAACCTAAGTGTTTGAAATATTCATCCAACACACGGTTTCCTTTTACCCCTGAGAGGTTGACTTGCACCACACCCCTGTGGTTTGTTTAGGCATGTCATAATGCCAACGCTGAGTTTAGCTCGACCTTCATAATATTTTTACAGGTGTGAGAACAGGTTTTTGTAGTATTGAAGTGTGGGAACATCAGAGAATGATTTGCACAGTCTACTCAGCCTGTTATTTTCTGTTCAAAATAAACTATCAGATTGACATAAAAAGGACCTTAGAGGGTCAAAACACTGACACATGATAATAATGTTCACACATTTATGTAACTTACTGAATTATGTAACCATGTGCCTTATTGCTACAGGTCCAAGTGTTTGGGAGTTTCAGCACTGGTCTTTATCTACCAACAAGGTAAGCACCCGCCCCCTTTTAAACCAACCTGGAGCTTTAAACACATTTTTTTCTTGATTAATCTTTGCCCAAATGTGACTGCAAACTGGCTCTCTACCAAAAATACCAAACTACGTTAAGGAGACAGTTCTCTGCCAAGCCAGTGAATTGTTTTTAGCATGGCTGATCCTGGATCTCGTTTAATACTTTATTCTGAGAGAGCACTGTGGCAGACACCTAGCCAGTCCACCTTGATTAGTGGACTCTTGACACCGTACTGAGCACTTAAATGGGACTAAGCTGTTTGGATGCATGTTCTTCAGAGTGGGGTGTGTGTGTGTGTGTGTGTGTGTGTGTGTGTGTGTGTGTGGTTGTCTGTTTACTTCTCCTAACCCAGAAACAAAGTAGTTGTTTTTTGCCTGTGTTTAAGCTACAATGTTTTGATCCTTTACTCCGTGATTATGTATATCCCAGTTGGTGTGTGTCTTGTTTTAGTGGTTGCTTATAAGTAAATGTGTGCAGTGAACATACCACTAACATAGAAGTGAAATGTATTTAAGATCACTTCCGTCAAACAAGGAGAACATTTGTATGGCTAAAGTTTAAATACAAGTGCAGGCAACCAAATAAAAAAAAGGAAGTAAAAGTACAAAGATAATTTAGTTTGAAGGTTTTACCAAAATATAGCATCATATTTAGTAAAACCAAAAATGGTCTTACATTACTGAACAACAGTTAAGGCTGTGACGTAAGGTTACAGTAGCACGAGGCTAGTTTCATAGAGTCGGTGAACAGACTCTAATGTCAGCCCCTTTCTTTAACTTCTTTTCCACCTGATGTTTTTTTTAATAAGACATAGGGCTGTACAAGGTACACAGTGGTCACAGTTTTGTTCTTAACTCGCTTTGAGGGTCAGGGTTGGATACAACCGGCTGATGGTAGTGTGAGTTAGTTTTTTTCCCAATCTTGTGTCTTTTAGAACTACTTGTGTTGTTTGTTGCAGCCTGTTGAGTATTAAACATTAATACAAATTAGAGAGAAAAACCAAAATGATGCAAAATAAAAAGCAACACAGAAATGAACAACATCTCCTGATTTGAAAATATGAATTTAAGTACAATGTAAAATATAAGACAGAGTCAAACATGTGCCTTCTTAGAAGCAATGTATCATTTATGATTAACTTGTGAGTCTGAGAGGTCATTACAGCATTTCTTAAAGCTTCATAACGATCACTCTGAGTTATTGAAGTGTGTGGTTACCGTGAGATAGCGTATTTAAAATGAAGGACTTGTGAAACAATTATAAGCATTAACACCATTTGGAGTCATCATTATGTTGTGTGGAAAAAGAGAAATGCTATGTGTGACCTGTAATGTTGCTTCTTTCCACCAGTGACATTGACCTGGTAGTGTTTGGGAAGTGGGAGACCCTTCCCCTCTGGACGCTGGAAGAGGCTCTCCGGAAGAGGAATATTGCAGATGAGAACTCTATCAAAGTTTTGGACAAGGCCACGGTAAGACTCACTCGCAAGGGATACTGTGTTGCAGTTTCCAGTTTCAGTTTTTGGAATCATAAGTCATGGATAGTTCACAAAACCTTATTTCAATCTTACAATTTTAAACTTTGTGAACTCTGGCTGTATGACAATGCTGATGTCACAAACTAGCTGATGTAACGTGAAGTTTCAAAATAGGAAATTGTAAAACAAATCTTTAGTAGTGGTGTAAGAAAGAAGTTTGATTACATTCTTAATAAATAAACTTGCCTTGCCAGTGTCAGCAACTGATTTTAACATGTGTGCTCCAGGTTCCCATCATCAAGCTGACAGACTCCTTCACTGAGGTCAAAGTGGACATCAGCTTTAATGTGAAGAGTGGTGTTAAAGCTGCTCGACTCATCAAGGAATTCAAAGAGGTAAAGTTCGTAACACGAGATGTCTGTTTAGTGTAGAAGGTTGTAAAGAGTCATTGATTATTGAAATGTGAATTCTACTCTTTTTACAACATTAAAAACAACTGATATGTTTTTTTTTTTCAATGTGTAGGTATATTGTAAGCATATGTAGACCATATATCTTAACAATCATGAATGTAATGCTTATCACACAAACTTAACAGAAGGTAAACTCCTGAACATCTTAGACTTTAAATTCCTGTTGTCCTCTAGAGGGAGCTGTAGGCATCCAAAGCTATTCCTATCATGTCCTCACAACCTGTCTTTTGTGTTTTGTCCTGTAGAAATATCCTGTACTGCCTTACCTGGTCCTGGTGCTGAAGCAGTTCCTACTGCAGAGGGACCTCAATGAGGTCTTTACCGGTGGAATTGGCTCCTACAGTCTGTTTCTCATGGCTGTCAGCTTCCTGCAGGTAAGTTGCACATGGTCACGACCAAGAGCTCTTAATGTTTATCAGCGCACTCTTTATCTTTTATTTTTTCTCTGTAAGAGTAGCAATAGCAGTGGCCAGAGGCAATGTGTTGTCAGGTTCATTTGGGAATGAATTCTTTAGTTATGACAATTTCCCACATATGTCTGAAAGGTTAAAGTAATGACATATTTTACCTAGAGGCCAATAATCAACATAACTGTGACATCAGTGTCCTGAAATAACACTTTTCTGGCCTTTATATCCATCCTGTTTGGAGTGAAAGATGTCAGGAACTATTGAAGATGTCATTTAAAATTGGATAAATTTTAGTAGTAAAATTTCACTCACTTAACCATTTGCAGTAACTGACCTGCACTGTGTATTTTCCAGCTTCACTACAGGGAGGATGTCTGCAGTCCTAACATCAACATCGGTGTCCTCCTCATTGAATTCTTTGAGCTCTATGGTCGCCACTTTAACTACCTGAAAACAGGTATCAGGATAAAAGATGGAGGTTGCTACGTTGCCAAAGATGAGGTTCAGAAGAACATGATGGATGGTTACAGGCCCTCCATGCTCTACATCGAGGACCCTCTGCAGCCAGGTAGAAACATTGAACATAAAAGCTAGAGGGTTCTTAAAATTCCAATACTGTCGCAGCATCTATTGGCATCTTGTCTGGTTCACATATTTACATAAATCTGTCTCGTGTCCAACAGACAACGATGTTGGCCGGAGTTCATATGGTGCCATGCAGGTGAAGCAGGCATTTGACTATGCCTATGTGGTGCTCAGCCACGCCGTGTCCCCAATCGCCAAGTACTACCCCAATAACGAGACGGAGAGGTAAGGAGTGAAGTTAGGCACCTGTATAATGCTAATGAAATGTTCAGTTTTTCAATGTTTTCTCATCAAGGTTGGTATTATTTCATCATACTCAGAGCATCAGGTTGTTTCCAGTAACCTTTGCTTTTATACTGCTGAGTTAACACGTCTGTTTTTTATTTGCAGCATACTTGGCCGAATAATCCGAGTAACACAGGAGGTGGATGAATACAGGGAATGGATTAGAAAGAACTGGGGGAGCCCGACTCAGAATGATCTGCCACTCAACAGTATGTTCAAACAAGAACAACATTTTTTTTTTAAGTCTTATTTAAAAAAAATTATAAAGAAAAGATACAGAAGAGAGTGTAAAGCTGCATACTTCCTGGTCAGTCGAATCTGACCTGGTCTGGCACTACAGCAACATCTGTATGAGCTTAACTCTGGAATGTTAAGACAATTGTCCCTTTTCTGTCTCTCTAGGAAATGATGTCAAACTGTTTGAGTCCCAGCAGCTCGATGAACGCAACAACAACGTCCCAGATGATGATGATGACGATGATGACGTTGTTGTTCTGCCTTCGGCTCCCCACAGCAAAACCTCATCCAACTCCTCCTCGCCATCACCTTCACTGCGCTCCTCTCCCTCCTCCTCCCCGCTGTCGCCTTCTTCCACATCCTCAGCCTCCAGCTCTAGCGATGCGGTCAGTCTTGGCTGATAACACAGAGACACACACACGCACAATAACACACACTTACCGCTTCATGAGTAAACCTTCTTGTGACAAAATGTTTTAGTCATACCATCTACTTATCCATTTTGTCGGTTTTCTCCAGGACTCTGATGGCACACCGTGTAAGACAGCCAAGCAGCAGCCCAGCCGGGGCTCCAGCACCCACAGAGAAAAGTCTGCTGCTGTCAACAATCACCGAACACAGAGCCTCAAAACCAGCACTCCATCTGGAAACAACAAGGGAGGAAAGGTATGCTAGGTTTCACACATACAACATATAATGCATCACAAGGTTGTAAAGAAACAGAAAAACAGAAACGTTGAAATGTATATCCCTGAAAACAACACTTACATTGAATGTGAACATATTTTCAGATTTTCTTGTGTATTTTTCAAGAAGTTTGCCTGATGAAGGGTAATAAACCAGTAAGCTGTAACAAAATTCCTGCAGGTACATTGACTATTTTTTCTGTGGTTCTTTCCCCAGGCCAGGACGCCTCGTTCCCACCAAAAGAGTGGCCATCACGGGCAGCAGAGCGCCTCCTCAAGCACCAAAACTCACCAGAGCAACAAACCACACCACCAGGGCAACAGCAAAAAGAGGAAAAATGTGCGGGACTCTACACAAGATGACCTCTGCAGATAGGGGTGACCTCGTCTGCCCCCACCTCTCATCCCTCTTCCCCTTCCTTGTCTGCAACTGACTGACTGTCCTGTCCACTTCTGCTGCCAGACTCCAGCCTCAGGAGGTTGATAGAAGTATTAAAACATCTGCAGTTTCTGTCTCTCTGTCAAGCCTTTGGGGATGACAAGCAACAATTTCTAGCAGAAAAAAAGAACAAAAAAAGAACTGTTATAGGAAATGGGTTCTAATTTCTTGGACCTGAACTGAAATCACAAAGGATAAACCCACATTTGCTTCCCAAGAGCCTCTTTTATGGAGTGTTTGTTTTTCATTTCCACAGCCAGCAACTATACATCACGGCTTTTGCGCCTCCTGCTGTACAGGAGTAGACATGCCGGGTGCCTGGAATTTACTTTACAGCAATACATGGGACTGCTGGCTGGAAAATAGGATCAAAAATGTTATAAAAAAAAGAAGAAGAAATGGCTTAAAATGTACAAAAACAACAATGTTGAACAACAGATGAATATCTACACAGATTTCTTTTTTTTAAATGATAACTTCCAAATGCAATCAGTAAGAATGGGACATAACTTATGCATGAGATTTTTTTCGTTGGTTGATTTTTCCGTTTGTTTAATCTGTTTTGTTAAGTCTCAACAGGTTATACAAAGATTTGTAAAAAAAAAACACAAAAAAAACACATAAGCAAAAAAAACAGTTAAAGAATACAAGTAAGAAGAAAATGTTTCATATTACGTTTTTACAAGATATACCGATTGAAGACATGTAAACGTGCACATGTTGTGCCCCCAGCTTTTTGGCCAAAGCTGAAAGCTGGTTTGGGTCCCATTGCCAACATAAATCATCAGCATCTACTTTTACTCCTGTTTGCTCTCTGTGAGTGTGCTACAGTGTTAACAGTTAGCCTTTAGTGAGCCAGTGCTCACATACAGTCCTATAGATGTCTGGATGGAGCCCAATAGCACAGCCACAGTTTAGACGCTTTAAAGAATAGAAGTTTTATAATAAGGAGGAATGATAATGGTTTTATTGAGAAATCCTACACTTGAAAAAAATGTGTTAACAATACAAACTGTGGGTGATAATCTGTTCCTTTGATAATTTACCCAGAATCATTTGTATTTGTCAAATGTATTTATTTTTTATTAATTATATGAATATAGTATGGATAAATGTATGATTAACATTAGAGCCCATATCTTTGAGTCCTATATTTGAAATATGAGTGTGGAGGTGTGGTGGGAAGATACATTTTCTGGTACAGTAATTGTTATCTTTTTTTTTTTTTTCAGTAACAGTTGATTGACCAAGTTACTTTGCAAAGTTTAAGAGACCGTTTTACTCTTCTGAAGAGTTAAACTTTTGTTTTAATATGTGGCTGGTCTACTTACTTTAAAAGGGAGCTGATTTTTATTTTATTTTATACAACTATCCTAGCAACAAACACTTGATGCCCCCTGCCCACCCTCTATTGGTGCAGTAAATCTACTAGCCTGTAGATGGAGTTATTGCTCCAAGTCTTTAGTCCACAGAGTTTGGCCTTGTATACTGCATTTGGACGGTTGAAATCTCTGCGGGGTTTTTTGTGATTGACTGACATTTCAACTTAAAGACCAGCTGCACACAAAAAACCCTTGAGCTGAGTGCTTGTTGGAGGGATTGACTCACCAAAGCACACCACAATCCCTGTTTATGGTCTCTCTCTGAAATGCTACAAAAACCGCACACAGTAAAACAAAACAGGAGCCGCAATAAAAAAACAAAACACTTAACATAATATACCTTTACTCTACTGCACCTACAGAATGTCATGCTCGCATTTGACCAAGTTCAGTCTCCTGTGTTAAGATAGTAAAGCACATTTGATAAGTCAATGCTTAAACATACAGCCTACTAGTGTTGAAAGTACGGTTTTCTTGTCCCCCCTCATCTCTTATTGCTACAGTTGAGGTTTAAATGCAGTATATAAGCGCTGGTCTCGTGGCAGACGAACAAGGAGAAAGAAAATGAAGTTAGCCTTGCCATCTGAAAGTCCACTGAGCATATTCCTTCACTGCAGGAAGGCTTCAAACCCAACTGTATTCATCTGAAACGTTGTTTCTCTGCAGCTACAAGTCATGCAATAAAACTGTACAATTTAACATCGCGTGTTGAGACATGCTTTTCTTTCTCATATCTTTTTTTTTTATACATGTATTCTCACAGTGGGTCAGAGTGTAAATGTTTCACTTTAAAACCCCTCATAGCGTTACTGTCTGGGATGTAAATTGATGTTGAAAGGACGGTATATGAAATAAAAAAAAGAGCAGGTCGCGCGCCTGAGCGTGTGTTTGACAGAGTAGATAGGGGAGGGGCTTCCTCGCTTAGAGCAGCGCGCGGACTGACAGTTGGAGAGGAGAAGAGCGGGGACCACAGCACGCGCTCCTTGAGTGCACCTACAGGTTATCTTTGTACATTTCTGTACGGGACGGGATATAATTCTGTCAGGTAAGACTAAGCTTTTGTTTTTATTAACCGTGTCCTGGTGAAACCTTATACTGTACACTTCTATACCATGTGGCATTATACGACATAGCGCGTAAAGAAGAAAGGTTCACTGCTGCTTTAAAGACGGATTTACGAGCCAAAGAGAAAGTTTTTATTCTCTTTAAACGCTTTTGATTTGGGTCGAAGCCTTTCATTTCTCTGACGTTAAATTGTTCGGGTTTTTTTCAAATCTCGTTTTGTATTCGCCCTTCACCTGGCTCCTCTTGTCATCCACAGTCTTTATGTTGACGTCGCTGCATTTTGGGTGACTTCAGATAGGCTAGCTAAAAGGCTACTTACTTTGGTTCACTTGAGTTGAGCTTCCGTTATTTAAGTGTCACCATTGCATACGAGCAACCTCAGCGATAATTTGACGTTTATTTTTGTTGACACCCTCTAGACAGTTGTTCAATATTAATATCAGTTATGAAATGTGTTAATTTTCCTTCATCTTGTCATCCAGTCTAAACTCACAGACTTGTCAGAAGGCTATGATTTAAAATACAGGATGGAGCAGAAATAGTTTGTGAAACCATGCTGGATTTTTCATATACTGTCATAATGAGTTCAAGCTCCTTGCTTCATTGTGATGCTTTCTTTTGGGTGGGATTAAAGACATAGTGCAGAGGGATCAAGACAGGGCTACCACTCTTCATGCGTTTCATACTTTTTAAGTATGAAAAAGTGGTCCCGACTTGAAAGAGTTTATCTCTTCATATCACTTCCTAGAACATCATGCTCAGGGGCTTAGCACTTTAGCAGCGCCTGTACCCTCGCCCTTTAGAGTTCACCTCATAAAACAGGCAATTTAGAGCAATACAAATGCAAGTTCATGTTTTCAAGAGTGCTGCTGCAGTACTGGTCTTCAGTATAGGTATACTTCACAGATGACTTTCATGTTAAACAGAGTGGATTTTGCACTGCTGTTCCATTAGTTGTTGGGAGACAGCAAAGTCATTTGCTTTTACAGAATTCAAAATAAAGGTCATTAAGTTGGTCAAAGAATTTCATTGGAATTACTTTGTTTTAAAGACATTGTCCTGAATTGATTGACTAACTTGAATGTCATCAGATCACAGTGGCTGTTTTGGCTAAAGGTAAATAGGCTATATTTCTTTTGTTGTTGTTGAGTTTAGAGTGTAACTATACCTTCCATTTTATTAAACAATTTGTGCAAATGTAGTGGTGCAGGCTAGTCTATTTCCAGTGTGAATGCAGGATTTTAACAACCCAATAATTTCAGTAGGATCTGGACATGCAAACAAAATAAATCTCACATTATTGTCTTTATTCTGATGATAATACACTACTTCACCTCCTTACATAAACACAGCACAGTATCTGAACAATGTATAAAAGCTTCCTTTGCAGCTTCCCTTTGCTGTAATGAATCATGTAGCACCGGCCGTGATAATAATTATAATAATAAATACAATTTTTACAGCTGATCAATCAATTACTTTAAGTCAATAAGCAGTAAGTCCTCACATTTGAAAAACACTGATGGATATTTAGCATTTTTCAGTCAAAAAATGACTGAAATATATATTTTATGAAAAAAAAAAAAACTTATTTTACTGTCAAGCTTTAAACAAATCTAGGGGAGGGTTATATGTAAATATTATCTAGGGGTAAATGTAACTTTTCTTCAATGGATGTTATTATGGAGACTTTCTAGACATCTTTATTTGCATTTGTACAACCAAACATTGTTTATTTGTACAAATGCACAAATGTTTTATCATCAGAAAATGCATCTACTCATGATTAAATTGCTGAAGCGTAGCAGCGGTTGTTGTTTTTGCAGTGTAAACTGTTTTATGTGCGCAATGAGTCGAAGAAGGAAAAATGTGTTAACGCTGGGATTAGATTACGAATGCATTTCATAATGCATTGCACATACTTTCAGTATTTTTTATCATGTTTTTGTCCATATGGATCATACATAGTGTCACGATGGGCATAAGGATGATGGTGTGTGTGTGGGGTGCGTATCAGTGGGATGATTACATAACTAATTCTTTTGGTAATTCTGCAGTATTAAACGGGGGATGCTGCTGATGTGAATAGAGCCTCAACATTTTAATTATCCAGCCAGCATAGGATTTTAAAGTCAGTGTACTTAAACTGTTAGTAGAACAAAACAGTTATGTTAGATCAATGAAACATGTATAGAGTGTGAAAAATCTAATGAGAGGGCAAGCAGTCTATTGGTTTTGAAGTATGACGTTCAATTGCTCCAGCATAATGTACATAAAAGAATAGAGAGCGGTTCCATAGGAGGCTGGGGTTAAGTTCTTGGTCATGGATCAGTGGATCAGTGCTCTGCTGTGAGGCCTAACCCCTTCCATAGAAAATGAGATTGTGACACCATTCACTGGCATTTGCCCTTAGTTGTGCAATTATCCATTATCATGCTGTGATGTATCTCATTCTGACATGATGAGAACCCTGTTATAATTGTGCATTTTATTAGAATAAATGTACACTTTGATGAGTCCAGATAAGGACTGTCCTGTGGGTTGTGCATAGTGATACGTGCACACAAACAAAACAGCAACCCTGGAATGTATACATGCTGCTTCGAGTGATGCATAGTCTACTGTCTTTATAGTTTTTTTGTCATGAGTCTCTTAATAACCAGTGGTGGAGTTGTTTTGTGTTTCCTTTTTTCCTATGTCATGCAGCATCATCTTACCATGACGGCAGCTTAAAACAGTCTCAAAGTCAGGATTAAGTACTTCAGGGGTTTGTCAGCTGGGGTTTTTCCAAAAACTTAACATTTATTCCAAAGAATCTTAAATGAACTTCCTGGAATGATGAATTGTTTGAAGTCAATGATACACAGTTAATTGGGTAATGTTGGCTTTTTGGGACTAATGCACATAGATTCAAGTGTCTTTTCTATCAGTGTGTATCCCTTGCTTCACTGTTGATCTGACCAGACTTTTGCTAGGCTCCTGACTAAATGGTGTTTTTCTTTTTGAACCAATTCAAGAAGCAGTGTGGAATCTGTTTGGTTTTACTCTTTAGTTTTGTCACTATTAGGGCTGGTTAACAAAAAAATCTCAATATGAAATGGTGATCACATTAATATCAATTAATGGGAATAAGCTTATTGATATTTTTGACTTGGCAATGGTGGCACATTGCTTAGCGCTGTTGCCTCTCAGCAAGAAGGTTCCTGGTTTGAAACCGCTGTCGGACAGGGGCTTTTCTGAGAGGACTTTGCATAGTCTCCCCATGCATGCATGGGATCTCTCCAGGTTCTCTGGCTTGCTCCCACAGTTCAAATACGTATTTGTTAGGTTAATGTGTGACTCTAATTTTCAGTCGATGTGAATGTGAGGGTGGCTGGTTGGTTGTCTCTGCAGTTATGCTTTCACACTTGCACAAAACTCCTGAAAACGTCCTGAAATCCTGAAATTTCGAGGGTGAGCTGCAATGTAGTGGTGCAGGCTAGTCTATTTCCAGTGTGAATGCAGGATTTTAACAACCCAATAATTTCAGTAGGATCTGGACATGCAAACAAAATAAATCTTACATTATTGTCTTTATTCTGATGATAATACACTACTTCACCTCCTTACATAAACACAGCACAATATCTGAACAATGTATAAAAGCTTCCTTTGCAGCTTACCTTTGCTGTAATGAATCATGTAGCACCGGCCGTGATAATAATTATAATAATAAATAAAAAATTTTATTGCCAAGTTGTCTCTGCAGTTATGCTTTCACACTTGCACAAAACTCCTGAAAACGTCCTGAAATCCTGAAATTTCGAGGGTGAGCTGCATGTGAGTAGTTAGACGAATTTTTCATTTCGACTTAACCCCGAATTTTGCAGATGCTAGGGTAAATGCCCACTTCCCCACTGCAAAGAATTGTTTTAGCTGCTGGTGGAGAGAGTACATTTCCTCTTTGAAATAATAGTGAAAAAGTGGGTAGTGCTTAGGGTCATGAAAGTGACAATGAGAGTGAACTCCCAGTACTCTTCTCAAAAGTCGAGGAAGTTGTTGACACAAAATTGTAACAGGATGTCAGTTATATTGACGTTACTTGCAGGTTGGTCAGCAGTCCCTTCACCTGACATCCTGTGTCTGAGTTCAAATTAAACTAATGAACTGTCTGGTTTCTTCAGGCCTACTGAAGATCATTTTAAAACCTAAACTGAAAGATTGTGAAATTGTACATTGTGATAAATTAATGTTTTTTCTTCGATACAGAGTACAAAATGTATCTTTTTTGCCATATTGCCAAGCACTAGTTACAATATTCAAAATGAAACCCATAAATTGCCAAATGTATGTTATATTTTCATCATCACTGATGCTGAAGAGGTTCTGTGGCAAACCTGAAACATGCATGCAGCACGTACTGCATATAGTCTTAGATTGTGCTTTACAAGGACAGTGACCTTGACAGGAAATATGGGGAACCTCCACAGGAAATGTCAATGCAACTCGTTGCAGGTTTTCTTTAGAAATGTTGTGACACATTCTGTTTGGCAGACAGACACATGCTCTCTTCTTTTATTAGCTTTAGTATTTTTCTTGTTCTAATTTCAGTAATAAAAAGAAGAGTATTTAAAGAGTATTTTTCAAATCAATAATGGTTGAGGACACGATGATTAAGGAAATCAATTAAACCAGATCAAGCAAATAAATTGACAATAGGACCAGCGCTCAAAGAAATAAAGATAACAAAGTGAACAATGTCAGATGAATAGAAATTAAAACAGCCAAAAGTATACAGCACCATCACAGTAGTGCAAGAGACCGTGTACATTAACACATTTGTGCATGAGCAGGCGACACTCAACACCATCCACCTCCCAAACAGCATTTTTCCTTAGAATTATCCTGAAATTAATGTGTGATCTTCCCTCTACAGTTTTACTGTGGGTCATGGTACAGGGTGTGTGCCAGAGTGAAACTACTGTAACTCTCTCTTAATGTCTTTTGCTAGTATAGAAATCTAATGGAGGTTTGCCTTCTTAGTGCGCACAAACACACACACACATCGTGTCACATAACAGGCATTTTCTGTTTTCATTATACCCCATGATGTTTTCCAAAGGCTTCTAGCCACTCATAAATCGGATCATTGCACCCATTGGTCCCTTCTCTCCCATTTTCCCCATCTTACCTCTCTTTGTCTCTCATGTTTCACCCCCCTCTTTCCAGCTGGCTCTGTGCTCTCTCTCTCCTCTTTAGTCTGAAACGAGACGGGTTCCTCATGGTGGACAGTGTGCTAATCCCTGAACACTCACAGGGGACTAATCGGACTCATTAACTCTGACTCTGATGCTTCCAGCGAGAGATGAGCACTAATCCTCCTTCAGTGCAGCCTCTGCTGTGGATGTTATAAATGCTCTTCTCCTTTCCTGTGCTGCTTTATTTATTCAAGTTATGAAATATATCACAGTTTTCAGATGTATTTTAACCTTTTTTGATGTTTGGGTAACAAATATGAAAAGCCTTTAGTCTGGGAGTATTTGTTTGTTGGTCCAATACCAGTATTGCGAATGCCCCAGCTAAAGGATTAAATGCAGGCACTGTGCATGCACTGATTAGATTTAGATACCATACCTTTCTTATCTCAAATTAAGACAGCTTTTTAGCAAATCAATCTGTCTTCACTGCTCCAAATCAGTGCAAAACAAAGACAACAAGTTGAGCTGTACTGCTGTTAAAAACAGTTTGGATTTATGCTACTGCCAGAAACAAGCAACATCTTCCTTGCCATGATGTCTTCAATGCTGCAGTGGACACAGACAGCATGTCCTGAATGGATGTGTGCCAGTTTGCTGCTAGTGTTAGCTCTGCTTGCCTCTCAGTCCTCTGCTTGTCTTAACAAAAGGGTCCCTTTAGTGTTAATGCATCAACATTTTAAATACAAACATATTGTTCAAAAAGGATTCCCCTTCAAAACAACTGAGCAGGTGCAAAACAAGTTTTTAATTATTAATTCTGGATGACCACCAGAATTAATAACCTATTTAAATACTTTGTTTTGCATTTATTGTATAAGCAGGAGGTCAGAACATAATGCCAACAAACCAAAACAGAGTTATGCAAGAAACAGTTCTGACACGCAGCAATCCCTTTTCATCTGCATGCCTTACCCTCGGGGGTTCGATCCCCATCTCCGGCAGCCCCATGTGCGATGTGTCCTTGGGCAAGATGCTTAACCTTAGTTGCTCCAGCTGCTTCAGTGGCAGGTGAATGTGTATGAATGGGAGTCTGAATGGGTAGATGTGACCTGCAGTGTAAAAGTGCTTTGAGAAGTCAGAAGTTTAGAAAAGCGCTATACAAGCTCGAGTCCATTCACCATGTGCCATTTACTACTTGCCAGATTCCAATGGAAACTATGGTTGTTAGATATCATAAATACAACATTTGATACTACTTGTAATTTTCAAACAATATGTATACTGTCACAGCAACAAGAGTGGAATTTTTTGCACCAAAAATGTGGTAATTTTTTTGTCTTCATGCTGGTACAGAAAAAAATCACTGAACACATACCAACATTTGACATACTGTTATAAAAATGAATAATTTCTGACTTTGGAACTGAAGGGTTGGTGGTAAAGGGGTTGTTTCCTAAAGATGTATTGTCTCCTGGTGCCATGCACCATGTGTTTCTTACAATGATGTTTTTCGTGATATTTTTAAACTTATTGACATTAGCTGGGTACAAGGTCATGGAATGGGCATTCTAATAAATAACATAGAATGACGTCGTTTTCAACGGCCCAGCCCACAAGAGAGGAGAAAATGATGTTACCTGTAAAAAGGAATTTTAAGAAACCAGCTAAGCTGTATTAAAGGACACCATGGTCCATGTTTAGCTTTGAATACCACCTTTACATATATTTTTTGCAATGTAATCATAATGCACTTTAACAGTATGTGTCACTTCAGAGTATTTAACATAGCAGGTTGTAAACACCTCTCCCAAAAGAGAGCAAAAACATTGGTCATTAGGTCATCGGTCAGTGATTCACACTGACTTACATCTCTGGATTGTTTTTACACTGGCTAAGCTTCTTTGATCTGTTTAAAGTGAACCGAACCTCAACTCAATACACACACTGGTGTAAGTGTGTGAGCCAGAAGTTAAGGGTGGAGATGACCTTTACTTGGATTTCCCCCCATATTGTGCTTTGAAATCTTAGGAAGCTGCCCCACTGTACTGTATAAAAATAACAAACACAAGGAGGACGCTGCTGGGACCAGGTTTTCTAAAGTCACTTAGGGTTTAAAGGTTCCTGTCATTTACGTTATCAATCTGCGGGAGACTAAATCTCAGTTTTTGACTGTCCACTGCCATCTAATTCTATTCTTAAGGCTGAACGCTTATTTTTATTTGAATTTTTTTGAATTTTGAAATACTTTATTAATCCCTGAGGGAAATTCAGGTTTACACAGTTATTTTAGAGACATGCTTCTCACACACATAGGCCCGAATCACACACATGCACAAACAGGACCTGTGGGCATGCATTAGTGGAGAGATGTCAGAGTGGGGCTGCTATGCTACACAGGGAGCACACCAGAGCGGTTCGGGGTTCAGTGCCATACTCAAGGGCACCTCGGCAGTGACCGGGAAGTGCCCTGGCACCTCTCCAGCTACCAGATCAACTTCCGTTTTTTGGTCCGCACCGGGACTTGAACCGGCGACCCTCCAGTTCCAGTAAAATTAGCTGCTTAAATGTCTTATAAATTGAGAGAAGTACAGGTTGCGGAGGTATTCTTACGGAAGATGACTCGCTGTTATCATCAGTAGTTGACAAGTTAAGGTGGAGGCAATGCTTCTCTCTCTCGCGGGTGAAGGTCATGCTTTGTAAATGTGTATGTCTACTTGACCACTGACAGTCCAACTTGACTACCTTGCTCATACTGTCTGATTTGGTTGGCTGAGTTTCCTGTGTGGAGTTTGGAACTTGTCCCTGTGTCTGGGTTTTTTCAAGTGTAGACATGTTGGTCGGGTCTTTAGAACACTCAAAATTGCCCCCAGGTGTGAGTTTGAGTGTTAGGTATTTGTCTCTATGTGCTTGTCCTCTGACAAAGTGGATACTTGCTCAGGGCATTTCCTGCCTCTGATCAGATGCACTCTGGATGCATCTGCAGTGTCTGTATGTCTTGTCTGCAGTGTGTATGTTTTCTTTTGTATAACAATGATGTTGTTTTTATAGCAATGACAATATAGATCTATTCTATGTGATGCAAGTCAGCTTAATTACGAATCCCGTAATAACTTCTGTGCTTCAGGCATACACAGTTCCCTTGGTGAAAACAATACATTGTTTTTGTTAGTTTAAACTGCTTTCCTCTTCATGGAGTGACTATAAACCCAGTTTAAAGGTCTATCTCCACCAATTCCCCACCATTGGTTTACTGGAGCAAAAACTGTGTTTTCCTCACAGGTCTGACAAAAGTAGTGTATGAATCATCATGTTGGAGATTGACCTGAATAACATGATGAATTACAGAATATACATAGTAAATGTGTTTTTTAGTATCATAAAGGTTTACTAAAAACACTTTTACATTTAATCAACAATAATGTTTGGATTTTAAACAATTTCACGGGAAGCCAGCAGTGAAGAGATGACAGAAGTTTGCAAACAACATGTAAACAACTTTTGTCCAAGACTACTAATGTATCTTGCTTGTGAAAGCTCTTTAGGGGCCAAAAAAGGCTATGCCCTGTTTTACTTTTGCTCTTCAGAGAAAGATCAGAACCATCGCGATGGGATGCTTTGGAGTGCCATTAGTGTTTACCTTCTTCACCTATCGTCAGTTATACTGTGTCATTTCCTGGGCAACTTCCCGGCGCACAGCCTCTAAATAATTACAGTCTACCTGCAAAATTAAGTGATTCAAAGCACACACTCAAAGCAAATCACATGAAAACATATGGAATCATTAATTTTGAATACATTCAAATCTCTGACACAAGATGCCTATAATTCACATGGGTAGGACAACGATTAAGCTTTAATGTTCTTTGAGCCGCATGGATGTAGGCCTATATGAGATAACCTTGTGTGGCTTACTTCCTTGTGTCCAATATTGAAATACCCCTCAGCTGGTATGAAACGATGCAAGCCTCTTGTGAATGCTGGTGCTAGTGTAGATGGTGCAGATGTGTGGGTGTCTTGTTCTGTCTCTTTTCCCCATTTCAATATCAGTGCTTTTTGTGCTTTGCTATAGTTCAAGGACATTATGTAATGCTTATGAGAGCACCCCATACGGAGAAGAGCCAATGAGACGCCAAGTTTGCAGAACTGACTTCAGAACTGAAAAATAGCTGACCTGTAAAAGACGTCAGTAACTGAGGACACAAAATGAAAAGAGAAATCTGCAGTAAAGCATGTAAACAGCCATTAGTCAGGGAGGATATTTGCAGCTCTGTGATTACACATTTTGAGGATTTTTTGATAGTTAATTGGTAAGTGTTAAAACATTTTTATCAATAATACGTACCTCTTACATTAAGTAAAGATCTTGATATTATCTATGTGGTGTTTGTGTTTAGTGGGTACCCAATGGGTGCACTTTGTGAATGTTGTTTTGTAATTACGCTCTTTCAGAAATGTTTAGTTTTTATTTGACACGGGAGTCTGTGGTACTCACCAGATTCAACAAGCCAGTCATTGTGCTTGACTGGTTAATGAGTGATTTGCATGGTTTCGCTCTTTGGTAGAGGACCTATCCAATGAATACAGTGGAGAGGGAGATATGCAACCAGGTAGAATCAATGAGAGCACTTAAAACCATTTCAAATTTATTGTATAAAAAGATGTCCAGAGCCAATAAGGATCGCTCTTCTTTCTGATTATTCCCCCTTGGGTAGTCCCTCACATAGCACCATACATCAACACCCATGTAACTGGATTTGCATTCACACATAATGACCTTGTGAGATATAGATGCATATTATGTAGTCTTGTTATTGGAAGTGAGTTTCTCTTTAATAATTAATTATTATTCTGATACATTCAATCATTCAGAGTAAGGTTACATTTAAATGCTGAAAGATAAATAAGAGACATTAAATAGTTGCCCAACACATTATCCGATTAGTCGATTAATAGTTTTAATTATTGACGACTATTCGACGATCAAAATAGTCGTTAGTTGTGGGCACGGCTGCCCATAAGGAGGGATGAAGGGGAAAGCTTTCTGGGGTCCAGTCCATGGGGCGGGTCCATGGAGGGTAGACAAAAAAACATGGTTCATCACAATTTAGAGCAACAATGACCACATTTTATTTTACATCTAAATACCTTGACCTCTTAAAGCAACAAAAACACACATTTTATTTATTGTTGCTTTAGTCAAACGTAGCCAGTTTCAAAATATACAAAATATTAATTCTCTCTTCTTAAAATGACATGAGCCTTTTTTCTGGTAATGTTAGCGATGTAAGCGGGCCCAGTGAACAACATTTCAGGACCTGCACAGGGTTAGGATTCCAAAAAATAGAAAAAACGAAAAGGAGGGAGCCTGCTCGGGCGTTTGACCCCAACAAGAACTTGTTGACAAACATATTTCAGTTAACTCCAAAGGCTGATGGGAGCCAGGCAGAGAGCTAATGATAGCCAGGAGGCTAGGCTAACAGTACTGATCGCATGTGCATACGTTGATTTAAAGATACAATATGTAGATTCCGCCGCTAGGGGTTTCTCAATCAACACTACAATAACAAAAGATGACGTCAACTCAGAGTTCTCTCTTATACTCTACTCTCCGTTGACACAGTGAAGACGAACGGGCGAATGTATGTTCATATCCAGTCAATATGTTTTCCGACGATGCATCCAAATGTAATTTACATTACGTTTTTATCAAAGCAGCACATACAACAACAGTACGGCAGCTTTCAGTTGCAATTACCGCCTCCTTACGTAGCGGTCTTTGACGGCACATTCAGTGTTTCAACGGCAACGATAAACATTCTCTCTGTCATGTCGCCTCATCATGGCGGCCGCCTCGACAAGACACGTCCCATTACAACTATAAAATTACGGATTTCTCTGGCTGTGATAACTGTTGGAAATATTTGAGGTCATGTAAGTACTCAACAGAAACAGTAACAGGGGTATAGTCCATTTTTCATTAATTTAGATAGTTTAATGTAAACATTGTCATAAAACGTTTAAATCATATCCTTGGACAGCCCATTCACTTGACCTTTCAGGGGCCCAGCCATTTCTGCCTGGTAGGTGAGAAACAGTTGTCTCTCACCTACAGGGCAGGGGACATGAGCCATAGAGGGATAATGTTATAATCTGTTTAAATAAATTTACATTACATTTAGTCTCCTTTCTAGTTTATCCAATACATACTGAGTCTTTACTACTTTTGTTGATAGCTTTGTTGTTTACAGGCATCTCCTTGTTCGGTGTACAAGACATTCAGAAGGCTCATTGTAAGGTTTTTGTATTTCTCTGTAATATAGCACAGTTTCAACAATTGTACTCATCAGATGCTTTCTTAGTATTAAAATAAGAGAACTATTCCACTATTGTCTTAAAATGACTGCTATAGTAGACTGAATATGGGTGCCATTTGATCCTCCAGTCAGGGTTTTATGAGTGGTTGGTAAATTTGTTTTTGCACTGATGACAATAACTTTTTGAGCAAGCTTTGCAGTGAGAGCCAAGAATACATCGGCCTACTGTACTGGTGACCTTTAAGTCCTATACTATACAACATATATTTTGTAGGTTTAAATGTTCTGTTCACAAAAGCTGCTGACAGGATAAATATGGCGGTGGGTGCTCAGGTTACACCCAACCTCAACTGTCAGCTACTCAGATTTGTTTTGCTGGTCAGATGAAGCCTGTGCAGAACTTTAAACTCTGTTAGGCCCTGTGTCCACCTGGTGTTTTTTCCAGGCAGAAAAGTGCCAGTTGTGTGTGGGGGAACACTTGGATGTAGCGCCTGTGCCATGAGATTAAAAGCGCTGCAAGTGCATCTTGCCTTTATGTCTGTTGACAACGGCTGCTGTATGACCAACACTGCTCCGCTGCTGTATGTTTTATATTTTTCCTGAACTATGTGTATCATAGGGAGGATGTTTGCCCTCCTAATTTGTCTGGATGATCAGCTTAATTATAATGACGACCACGCTATCACGGCTCCGATCAGACACAGAGCAAGGACCCAACCTATATACTATATGATTGGCTGATTGAAAGAGTGCCGGTGACATCAACAGCCCTTTTGTGAAAAGTTGAAAGATTTTTGAACCTGAAGCACTCAGAGCCTGCTGCTGCAAACACTCTGTCCTCATTGAAAACAACTGCTAGGTATAGTCAGGGCCTTAGCCTACACCTGGTGAATATTAATGAAAGATTAACCATTACACTTAGTATTTGCTTTTCCTTTTTGAGTCTTTTTTCATATTTTAGCAAAATTACAGCAACATTGATTGGTCCGTTGCTTATGCACATTTTTTAATCTTCCTATGGCAACCACTGTTTTAAAAGATGTTTGTTTTTGAGTATATTTTCTGCACCTACGGCACACTACATTGGCAGGAACCATTTTCCCATAAATCAATACATTTTTGTTTCTTACCTTTGCCTCTGTTTATCTATCCTTACTAGATCTGTGTTTGACCTGACTTTACTAAAAAAAAAAAAAAAATCCGTTCTTTTCAGCGTCCATCTGTGTCTTATTACGCAGTGGCTGTGAGTTCCCTTTTTATTAAGCTGTCCTTGCTGCGTTGCTAGGGAAATGAGTCACGGTTGCCAAGGAAGTGAGATGTTGTGTGCTCCACTACATGTGACAGGGTACGGTTGCCTTCACTTGAAAATGTCTCGGAGCTCAGACAACCTTCAAGTTCTGTGGATATTCAGAGAGGAATGTAAAAAAGGTTAAGTCCAAAAAGAGTGGGAGAGGGATAACACTGAAGAACTTGAGTTTGTCTTTGTGTTATTCCCTTATTCATTACACTCTTAAACTTTTGGATTTAAAAAAGTTGCAATTTAGATTGTCAGTCAATGGTTGTTAACAGCTGATAGCTTAAAGAAAAAAAAGGTAACGTTTAAAACAGCTAAGCTAATGGGAGAAAGAATCCATGTGTCTTAACAAATGTGGGTTGAGAAAATTGAGAAACGTTTATTGACATTGTTCCTATTGTGCAACCTTTCACATGTTAAGCAACAATCTTGACTGCATTTGTATTTAAACCTTTAAGTATTTTTTGCATAAAAGGTGCACATAAGATTCTTATAATGATATTTATTTACACATTTTTCCTGGCTCAAAGTGAGGCCGTGGATGTACCTTGTACATATTCATGTACTGTGCATACTGGCTGAACACTTTCACAAGCATCATTAGGAATGCTAATTTGTAATTTAATAAAGGACAAATCTCACAGTAAAACGTATATATTATACAAGTTAATGTGCCCTGTTCAATATTAAAATCATTACAACATAAAAGCTAATGTATTCATTTCCACGGTTAAAGCAATGTCTTTGAATTATGTTAAGCCTGGGGGGTCTGGGGGTTCTCTGCCTGGAAAAACTTAAGCATCAAACAATGTCATTCTTGTTTTCTGAGGTATTTTTGTGCACCAATTTGGCAAAAATTGTGTATTTATTTTCCCTTTATTTCTGTTAAAGGAAAATGATTTAAAGTAAATAATAAATATCTGGTACTTTCTGCATGCATGTCAAATTTCCCATTCTAAGAGTTTTAAAGTGTGACCATTCACATGGAGTCTGATGATGTAGTAGTTGAAAGACAGAGAGAAGTTATTCACCTAAGTTTTGCCTATCACTCACTCACTCAACATAGTTCACTTCCTCTATTATTACTGCAGTTAGAAACTTCTTTTTGCAAGTTTCTCCTCTGCAGAAATAGGCCTCAGCCTTTTTTAAAACCAGGATTTAAAAAAAGGTTTTTCAAATGTCATGCAGATTCCATGACTTGTTAATCTTGATTTAGTAATTATGAATTCTTTGTCTCTCTTTATGCCTCAGTGTGAACATAATATCAAATGATCATCAAATGATGAGTAAGTCTGGTGTTATCCTGTAAAATAAACAGAGATTAATTGATCCTACAAGCGGGGTATGTTCAACATCCAAAGTCAGATGTTGCTCAGTGCCCTGCCATCCCTCCCTGTACGCAGGACACATGCTGTGTGTATGCCTCATCATCTATCAACATTTTCCCTCTACTCATCAGGCTGGTGTCTGTAATGCCATCACCATTCTCCCTGTTGAAAATGATTGTGCTATTTAATCAACCTTTGAAACTACTCTTTCAAGGTGGAAAAGTTACATATTATTGCTTTAAGCCAGTACAGTCTTCCAAGACAACAGCTACATAGCTCTTTTTTGTGGTTAATAATAACTAACCATGTTAAATATGAAGATAGCAACATTCATTGTAGTCCTGGCTGGGTTCATACCCTTAAACACACACAGGATTAGCTCTTCCCACCCGGATGAGATTTCCTACATGAAGCACAGAAAGAGACTGTGACTCATATTTGGGAGAGGCCACAGTGAAACTCCAGCCATCTTCAGCTAGTCCCTTTAAGAAATCAAGAGGGAGTAACCATGCTTTCACTCTACTCAGCCAAAAACTCTCCTTCTCCCTCAGCCGCAGAAACCGCAAGAAGGGTGCTGTTGCCTACTGACACTGAGACATTCCTTACTGTAAAGCTTTGAACAACAAGGCTTTTCCGCACATTCCTTGACTGTCAGTGGCAAAACATGGGATAGCTTTCACAAAATGTGTAACTTAAGCCGTACCCCATACTGTAGGTTGACATAGACAAGGCCTACTTTTAAAATCAGGAAGAGTAGCAGGCCACTGGAGAAGCCCGTTTTAAAACCTCCATGTGATTGAAAGAAAGGCTCCACTAAAGTTGTTCAATGCAAGTTGCATGTATGAAAAGGCTGCACAGGACCACACATGTTAAGTGTGCTAATGAAGACACTCAGTAATGAAGGATGCAATTAGATAAATCCTCAGACTCCATCCACTCTAGTCATCCATAGCTCTCAAGAGGCATTTGAGGTAATGAGATCTCTCTGTGCTCCTCATGCGTCACTCCCACCGTCTGACCTCTATGCTGCTTCACAGCTATAATTGAAGGCTCAGCAGAATGTGCCATACCATGGAGCTCTTATAGCATATATAGTCAGCCTTTTTTTTTCCCTGTCTTTTCCCCAATCCACAATTCTACTTTAGGTGGTTACCAAGCAGAGATTGTGCCTGAGCAGCTGGATATTAAATATTCGGCTTAAGTGAAACTTTTACACTTTATACTTTTACTTACTTCTATGGGGAAATGACTGGCGAAACTGGGACCAGTAGGGCCCTATGATTTCTGCGATGCCAACAAAACATGCACGGACGGAATCATAGAATTAGACAATAAAAATTAAATCAACTGTAAAATGTGGAATACGTTGAAATGTGGGTTTGATTTATAAAAAAATAGATTTTTTTCCTTCCAATCTAAGTGTCCTAGACTAGCTGCATTTCTGTTACTTGGTCCTTGATTAAGTGCAAAACAGTTGTCAATACCTAAAAGGAAAACATGGTAAGTGCTCATGGTAATGTACCACTGCATCACCAATCTAAGTTATTTACTGATGGCTCTGAGTATTTTTGCAGGGGCACTTAGGGTTTAAGTACTTAGCTGAAGGGCAAATAATCAGTAGTTTTTTGAGGGATAGGAGAATGTGGCTTAATGCCTTGTCACCTTGCCTCACCTCACCCCTCTTGTAATAGCACTTTTGGCTGCGATCACAGTCTGTGCCTGAACCATGAAGTTTGGCTCTGGATGGATGGTTTAGTGTATGCAATTATGCACAAGAGTGTGTGCACAGGCTGTGTTTGGCAACACTCACTGGTGCTTTATGTTTAAGCCACATCCAGGCTGCTGTTATCCTATTATATATATGTATGTAGACCAAAAGCCAAGCAAGGGCATACATATGGTTGCAAACAGCATTTTCCAAGATTAGATAAAAGGATATATGTTTTTTGGCAAGGACCAGATACATCCACAGACATCCACAAACTACTACCTCTTAGTTTTTCCCACACCCGTGCAGTATTTTGACTGACAAAATACTAGTGCATTTTTCCTGACTCTCCGCCCACAAATGTCTGCAGCAGCTGTAGCAAAGAAAATAGGACTTCTAGCAAACATTAGCAAGGAGCAAGTTCAGACAGGCCCATGGTGACCGCAGTATCCAAAACACAGTTTATTTAAGTCACAAGTCCTGAAAAAGTTTATAAACTGCCACAGAATACAAGCCAGAGGTTACGCTATAAAGCAGAGTGTGATGCTGACATTTGGCCAAATGTGTAAAAAGAATTGCAGCCTGTGTGTCAGTACAAACTGCCAAATATATCATCTAAAAGCCTTGTTTTGCTCAAGAAACTTATTCCCTCCCTTGTCTGAAAAATATTTAGTGCCGATTTATTTTTCGTTTATCTCACACAGCTGCTTGTTTAAGGCCTAACCTTGTTTTGCTACTCTACTCTATAGCTATCAATTCTTTAAAGAGTACAAGATTGATTGTTAGATGATTGTCTTCTTGTGTTGAAACATTTGACTATTTCATCAGCTTCATTTTCTTTGTTGACACTTGTTTTAAGACAGTAGCTGTTTGCAAATATTAATTCATTTTCATAATGAACTCAATTCTGGAAAGGCCAATTGTTTGCAGCAGTAGTATTTTGTGATGTTGCCTATGATGACTCTCTAGTGACGGCTTTAGTCATAAGTTCCTTCACATTTTATTCATTAAAACAATGATTGCTGTGCTGTATCCAAAATATTGTTTTAAATTCAAATCTAAAATCTTTCTTATCTAAAAAGTCTGGGGATGTAGAAGGAATGTGATGCTTTTGTTAAAAGGTGACAGATTTGGCCTTTTGAGATGCAAACATTAAAGCACCGCTTTGATTTAGATGTTATTTTGTCACTGTATTTGCATGGCTTCTGTTGAAGCACCTGGAAGATGGCAGGAAGAGAGGGAAGCATGATGTGCATCAATCTTTGGAATGCCATCCCAGCCAAATAATTTGATGTATAATAACAAGAATTAAATAATTTGGGGAATGATGTCACAGTCTGCGCATGGACTAACTCAGGCCAGTATGAGAAATGCAGTGTTTGTACACTGTGGGGATTGGTGGTCTTATCTGTCTAATGCAATGGACCTCAATAGTGTAGGCTACTACTTAGGTAGGCTGTATGTTTTATATACCTTTATTTATGTTTCTGATCCTTGTTTGGTTGCTGACATGACTGCACATGGCTTAAGCAGAGCTGAATAACAGACATTGTTGTATCATATGTGATCATATATCAAATATATCATATCTGCTTGATAAGTGAGTGATTATCTTGACATTTGGTGTATAAGATGCACCTTTAACACCTATTTTTTATATCTAAAATTGGGCTGTGTCCTATACCGGTGCGACCGCATGACAGCAAGTGCAGCCGCCACTATCCCCCACTGCACACGACCTGAAGCGATTGCAAATTTGTCCCCATTCATTGTGTACTGCAAGCGGCCGCTTCGCTGCACAAATGTTGTGTTACATTACCACATTTGCTGTACGACCAGGCTGGAGGCTCCACCTTTTTAACATCTTTTCTCCCTCATTAGGTCGTGATCATTCATTTAAAGAAAATTGTAGTATTTGTTAAAATAAACCTTGTTGTGGAGTGCTGCTTTGATTGAAAAGACAACATTTTTAAGACTACAAGTGACAAACCACTCTAGGCAAATTGATCGTTGGCAGTGGGTCTGTACCTTACCCCGTTAGCGTAGGCTCAGCTACCATACAGGTAGCTAGCAGGATTGCAAACTCCACATAGGGAAAACAGATGATTCTTGAGAGGGCTACACAGCTGCACAATCACAAATATTTCAGATTAAGGACTTTGCTGAACACAATAAAAAACATCATGCAGGCCGCATCCTACATACCAATGTGACTTCTATCCTGGAGTTTATAGACTAAACTGTTACAAAAATGTAATGATCGTTGCATCATGCATGGTATTCCTATACATATTTCTCTGAGGTTAAGTATTTGGCCAAATCATTTACACAAAGGATGATTTCTTCACCAGTGCTGTCCATAAAGAGCCAACCTTTTTGAACACTGTTCATGTTGGATTCTAATTTGAATTTCTCTTTTCCTGTACAAAGAAAGACTTACAATATATATTTCTTCACATTTTTAAAAAAGGCATTGTGAAAATCAACTTTATATCAGCTCTAGATTACGAGTGGATCTTGGTCTTGGTAACACAGGAAGAGTCCACTTATATAATAGTGTAATTTAGCTTAAAGTAGTCACACAATCTGGAGTGAAATGATGCATCTTAATTTACACTGTGACATACATTAAATAGTTGCTAGACATAAGAGAGAACCATCATCTTCTGGTGTATTCCTAATGGAAATGCACACACACACACACACACACACACACACACACACACACACACACACACACACACACACACACACACACACACACACGCCCACGTTTGGTGTGGCCTCTATTGTTGGTGCTTCCCAAAGATAACAGAGAACATGTTTAATAAGGACCATCATGGAATATGTTTCCCTATAGTGCCCGACAGTCATGTGTGGAGAATAGTTAATGCTTGCTTCTGCAGCATCAAAGGGCCGCTCACTAGGCCGGCTTGTAAACCTATTGTAAACATGTTGCAGTGTTAACCAATATTAGCTACCTCTCTAACCAAAGGTTGTTTGACAGTGAATGTCAAAAATTGCAGTTAAAAGGTTGCAAGTACAGTATGAATCATGAAAAGTGTAAAAAAAAAAAAAACATAATAATGACTGATTGATTTTAGAAAACATGAACCAGATGGCCCTGTCAGCAGCCAGGGCTCTATGGTAGCCAGGAAAATTACCATCATCAGGCTGATATGAAGCTGCCACCCATGTCTGTGGTTCAGCTCTGCATGATCCCAAAGTTAGGATTTGTTTTGCTATGTAAACATCTCTCCGCTGTGCTGGTTGCAGACGTTTGAGTTTTCCCTTTGAATGGCAGAGCCGGCAGTAAACTGGCTGGCGTACAGAGGGGTAATTATGGTTTTCTTATTGGTGGTGGTGGAAGGGGCTGGGCATGCAGAGGGGCCCTACTGCTCCACATGTAGCAGGATGGAGCAGGTCCAGTTATGAAACCTAAAATGAGGATGTGGCTGGCCACACCAGCTGGAAACAATGGTCCCTTTCACTGAAGCAGATTCTTTCCACCCTGTTTTTCTTCTCAAGTTTGTTTCCAAATGATTTATCATTTGAGAATTAATCTTACAAAGACAAACAAAGCATGCCACAGTTTCTATGTTTGTGCATTAAAAATAAGTTTTATACTCTTATACAAAAACCAGTTATGTTTCTAGAAAGAACAGTATTCCCCCACTGCATTTACGGTGAAGAAAAGTTTGTTTTGTAAATTAAATAGAACATGTAAATTAAAGACTAAAACGGGACATACACATACACATCACAGAAAAACAGGCAAAAGATCAGATATTATAGAATCCTTCTGGATGAAGTTGTTGATGAAATGTCATTACTGCAGGAGTTGTTCTGCTACTAATATTTATCGATATTTTTTTTTCTCCATTTTACACAGTTTTAAATTGTTTTCATTGATAAAGAAACAACTCTTCCAGGGCTCGGCGATATGGCCTAAAAATGAAAATCTAGATTTGTTGTTGTAAAAATGACAAAGAAATGATTTAAGGCAAGTTTTGCTTTTATGTTATCAGTCAAATTTAACAAAAGCAAACTGAATTTCCCTTTAAGATGAATATTATAACCTGAGGGTTAAATTGCAAGCTGTAAACTCATCGTTAAAAGTGCTCTATGCAGTTTCAGGGTTCAGAAAAAGTTCAGTTGAGGCAGAGCAACTTCAGCAAAATATTGGGTGGCTGGGTGGCACATACCTGGTGCGATTTTATCGTTATCGCTATATGAGCCATAAACACATTGCGAAAGTCTGATTTTATCACAATAATTAAAAAAAAAAACACTTTTAATGTAGCCAAGCATTCCTTTATCACTCAGCATACATGTACCTATTGGATGGAGGCCTGGGTGTCATGGCCTTGCTTTCACACCATGTTGATGCAGCTGGAGGAGAAGATAGACATAGAAACTTATATGCACTCCTCATTTATTATTTATTTATCGCAATAGTACATATCGTTATTTGTTATCGTTCATCACATATTTGTCTCATATCGTGCAGGCTTAATGTCACACAGAAAAATGGATGGTTTCACTTGTGGCTGTGTGACTCAGCTCTGTTATGTGGAAGTACACTTCAGCACTAATGGCCAGCTACTGAGCATGTGGTATTGTTGCTTGCACTTCCTTTATTTATTAAAAGCTGTGGCATTTGAAGCTTAAATCAGCACTGAGATAGCATCCTGTTAATATCATTAGCTTTCAGCAGCTCCTTCTGGCAAATGGGGCTAATTCAATACCAGTACACAGTACTGGGAGAAGAGAAGGGAGATGGGAAAGGACAGGAGGCCTAATCTAATCAGCCATGTGCATTGCTGTACATACATAAGTCATCTGTTTATGGAAAGGCTCTGTGTAAGGGCAAGCTCCTGCGAGATTACATAGTTGGCTTTCCCCTCAACCCAATACAGACTGGGAAAGAATTTGCCATTTGTACACCCTGAATAACATATTCTTAAGACTTGTCAAGCCAAATATGTAAACTTTAAATATGGTATGCTTTTCAAACATTGTGACATTAATTTCCCAAGGCAGCCCACTTTTTTCAGACCAATACAATTTTTGTTTCATTTTCCGTGCACTGATTGGATTACAGGAGCAGCTCCCCTCTCCATGTCCTACATTGTGCCCTGTTCTATCCCCAGGTATAAGATTCCTGGCGTATAAACCAGATTGATAAGTTCAGGGGTTTTTCCTGGTGAAAAATGAGGCGGAGATGCTACCTTTCATACTGTGTACATAATGTGAACTAATCTTACTGGCTCAACCAAACACTTTTACAAGACACGTATAGAATTGAATAAATTCTCACTTCAAAGCCTGTTTTGTTACATAGAGAAATATGCCTTGTCAAAGCTAATTTGTTAATTTACAAAGTTAAAAGGAAAGTGTTTGAAATTGGCTCTGGGGGATATTCTGGCATGATTTTGTGAATCAAATTGTTAAAAAGCTGTCTTTATTTTTGTAAAGGGAAACTTATTTAATTTAATAAATATCTGGTACTTCATGCATTAATGTCAACTTTTACATTCTAGCAGATTTAAAGTGTCATAATTCACAGACTGATGATGTCCATGACAGACAAGAAAACTCCCTTCCCTAAGCTGTACTCTCAATTTACAGCATTATAAATTAGACAATTGTTTAACATACTTTTTCTATATTTTTCTGTCTTTTTCAAAACCACCCACAGGCCTGGAAAACAGTTTTTGAAGTGACAAACTGTTTCTAAGACTTTTTGACAAAACCCTTGTGTATAATCATGAACTGTCTCTCCCTCTGCCTCAGTGACTGTGACTGTTATTTGTGGTATTAACAAGTAGGAATACCGATTCTTGGAAGTTCTTGAGACCGACAGATTTGCATTTACAGTAAAAATTAAAATCTTTCTTTCAAAATGGAGAATTTGGAATATTACCAACTCCAACACGAGACTAATTTTGAATGCTCAAAGCTCAACCGGAGGCTCTCCTACTGCTCCAGGCTGCTCTCGTCTTTGTGAATGTCAGTGGCATCCAGTGTTGATAGACTATTACTCGTTTGATGTCTAGCCAATCAGATACTGTTGTGGTCAGGGGACATTTGGTAAGACAAAGTGGAGTGTGAAAACAGATCCAGAGGGAAAGACACGAGCAGGGAAGCCAAAGTAGTGCACTTTTGATTTCATTTCTTTTATCTGCGAACAGTAGAAAAAAACGCTGATACAGATAATTGGACAAATAGCGTCCCCAGATAATCCCCTATTCACAACATTATAACGGTTTATTATCAAATTGTTTTTTCTTACTTACTTTCATACTTCTACAACACCTAGGCATGTCGAAGCTTTTTAGTCAAAGGCAGCAGCGTTATAAACAAGACATGAGGACACTGAATAATCAATAAATAATATTTAAACAGTTCCGATGGTGCCGGAGAAAGACGAACAGACAGAGAGCTTGCATACGTACAAACTGGGACATTCAATGATAAAGCCTGTTGTTGCTCTGTATATCTCTGGTCTATCTGTTAGGTGAAAGAAATCCACTGCAGTCTAAGGTCTCTGCTAACGATGACAACTGTGACAGCTGTCTCTATAAATAATCTCTCCACAGCCTGAACATGCATTCAGAGATCAGCATAGATCTTTTTTATTTTTTGGCAAAATAATTGGTAGGGACAATTCAGTACCGCTGAATTGTTGGATATTTGGCATACAGGTTGCAATAAAAACATCACAAAGACCCTTCATTTTAAACAGAAACCCAAATGTGGCAAAGGCAAAGAGAGCCAGCATACACAGAGGACTGAAACTCAAATGAACTACATTTGGTAAGTCTCTTACTTCGGTATTTATTATGTATTTCTTTGTACAGAAATGGAGCCATCAAAGTTCACTGCGTAAGAGTGTTCTTAAGTGCTAAGTAACTACCAATGATTAACTTGCCACACATGAATGGTTTCAGTTTGAGGTGAACACACATTTACAATACAAGTGTTGGATGTAGAAATGAATTGGAGCCCAAAGCTTATCTTAGGGTATTTTGACCTAAGTGTTTGATGGGAATGAGCAAGCTCAACAGCTGATGTTCGTGAGCCTGTTCCTTTACGTTAAGCTGACCTTTACCCCCACTACCTTTCACCCTGGGCTGAGAAATGCGATTCACTGTTTTCTTTTACAGAGGTCACTCTTTGTCCCTTTTTTTATGTCCAAGCGTATTGAATGCCAACACAAAGAGGGCCATAAAAGCAGAGTGATTTGCTGAGGAAAGAGCCCTGCCCGTTTGCTCTCACTGAAAAGGCTTTGAAGCCCCAAGGAAGAACTGACCAGATCTTTAAAAAAGATTGGTTTGTTACCTATGAGATGATTACATGGAAGACACATTAGACACTGGTTGACCATTCTGGTGCAGAATTCAAACAGAAAATTGACACTTTCAAAATATATGGCACTATCAGGGATGAGGAAATGATCATGCTATTTTAAGGTAAATCTCCTAAAATCATTTAGCCCTTTATCAGACACAGGTGACAGGTACATTCAAATGTACAGGCCCAAAGTCAGCACTTTAACCTCAAAGTCAACACAATCTTAAGTACAGAGCCAAAACAACACAAATTGTGTTACCTTTGAAATACAGGGGGGACTGGATTGTATCCAGCTGAGTGACAGATCTCCCCCATCTGCCTTGTTTCCTGCCAGGCGTCTGGCATTTTTAGGCTGCCCAACAGATGCCCATCCCTGCTCTGTTTCCTGGAGGCTAAACATGTCACTCTGCTGTTCAACAGAAGCTAGTGTTCTTGGGACCACACTTGGTTTTCAGAGGATAAATATGATGTGTATCGATTATAATTAAAAGATCTCATGTAGATTAGATTTTTGATGAATAAATAAAGTGTCATATGTGTTGCACCCATGTTTCTGTGGTCATAGTACGCTTGGCATTCAAGTGATTAAGGCTGCAGGAAACAGGAATATGAATGCCAAAGACCATAGAAGACTAGCAAGCAGGTTGTGTAATGCAAAACATTAAAAATCATAGTTTGATGACACTGATGGGAATTTCAACATTGAACTTAGACAGATTATGAATTAAAGATAACTAAATATGACTAAAATAACAACATACATTAACTGACCATCAATCCATATACAAACTTATGACCACAACCATTTCTGAAAACATCAATAAACACGTTGTACCTTTCAAGCTCTTAAGTAAGCAAGCATGTGGTGTTTTCATATGAAGTCATCAAGTAAACACAATCAACACAACCCCATTTGAAAGCACCATCAATCTTTCACCAGTACTTGACGGCCACATTTTTTGTGAGCACTGTTATGTCACTTAGTATTAACTTTTACAAAATGGGTGGGGAAATGAATTAATAAATCGACCCTTTGTCAAGCCCCGCCCTCAGCAGGAAGTAACCCTCTGTGAACCCCGCCCTCCTTAGTTACTGTAACTATGTTAGACAATATCTCTTGTCTCCGAGCTCCTTCCCATTTGAAACATTTGAAAATGACCCTGACGTTTTGACTGACTTTTCTTTATATTTTATTGATTTGATTATTTTCTATCTTGGCCTAAGCGAAAGCGTAAAGACAGAGATAGGGTAGGGTGTATGAGGATAACTCGAAATCTCAAAAAATGTGTTAGAATCATTTCAAATATGACAAATGTCTGATGCTAGGGTCGTCAGGTTATATTAGCTCTCCTCCCGTGCTGCTAGCTGTCTCACCTCTACTAGGTCACCTCTATGTTAAAAAACAACAACAACCTTTAAGCATGTTGAAGTAACAAAATTAAGGTCTCAATTTCACCATGACGCACTTAAATCATATGGCCCAGGGGAAAGTTTGTTTAACCGGAAGTAGCCCAGCAACGGTTGCAATGAGAGGGGGCTCTTTGATTGGTGAGTAAGCGGACCAATCAGAGAGCTAATGAAGGCTCAATTGAGAACTAAAACACTTATTAATGTTCTCTGAAAAGTTTATATTTTTATCCACCAGTCTCAGTCTATTCAGTGAAACTCCCCTAGCATTGTTTCACACACACACACGCACATGCACGCACACACACACACACACACACACACACACACACACACACACACACACACACACACACACACACACACACACACACACACACACACACACACAGTTCCCAGTTTCTGACACACTTCTCCTTCTCTATTCTTTGACATAAGGGCCTGCATGTTGGTTCCTGCATCTCAGTAGCATTCGCGCAGTGACCTCAGTTGGTTTTGTATGGCTGCTGTGCCAGGATTCAGTGACGCCAGTTTACAAGGCTGCTGTGTGATTCCCTACATTTCCAAGCTTTCAAAGTAAAAGACCTGGCAGTCAGTGCGGCACAGTTTAAGCTATTCATCAACACTTGTTGAGAGACTTGTCTCTATTGAAGCATACATCCCTTTCTCTGTGTTCAACCAAAACCACAGGTCTGATAGTTCTGCTTATTTGCCATGGTAACTGTAGGGGTAGAGCATAAAAAGCCTGTTCAGGGGAGGATCTTAAACACTGGGTAAATGAGAGTTATTGCTGTGTCAAATGACAGTCTAAAGACCAGACAAACCCTTTGAATTCCAAGTCACTGAGTGATCTACTCCTGATCAATAATTATTGGACATTTGAGTAACCTTTTACTTCCTTGACATGTTGTATTCAGGCGTAGTGGCTTTAGTCCATGATTACACTTGGGCTAGCTTCCTAGTCATGTCCAGTCTTGTCACTTACCGGTTGATCTGTGTGCCAACGAGTCTCTGAGACATAATACAAATTCAGGCAGTATTTGTCTGGAAGAAAGGTTAAAATCAAAAATATCCACATTAGAGCGGTCACACTGAAAGAAACAGCTACTAGTTTTACTCCTTTTTACTTCCATGTAGTTGTTTCTCTAAGTAGTAAGGTGGATATGGATAGAAAGAAGTAACACTGTGGTCCACTGGTTTCTATGGCTGGGTAGCTCCATTGTTCATTCTCAGATGCACTTTTTTTCTTTACTGTCTCAGTTTAAACCACTTTATGTACAATATATAGCTTACTTTTCTGTTCCTTAATTTATATAAATATTTTTTTTTTTTCATTGTTATGTTGCATTTATGATTTGATTTAAGATAACTTGTCCTCAGCACTGCATACACAAGTTCAGAGTTTTAAGATTTAGACATGGTATAATAGTTATTGGGAGTAAATGATTCCTCCAGGGTAAACATCCACTTAGGGCTCCGTTCTTGCAGGCTGCAGATGGTTTTTATTGATGTGAGAGGAGGACACGATCCCCCACCAGAGGTATGTTTTACCTCCCTGCTCTCTGTCCTGCTTTTACTGCCCTCACACTGCTGCTGGTGTATTATCTGAGGCTGGGGAGAGCTGGCTGGATGCTGCTCCGTCCAGCACCAGTAGTAAAGGGAAAGTTAAAAGTGGTTGTAAACATTTGGGCAATGTTCCAAAAACGCTCACTGCGATGATGCGTTTTATCACTATGTGATGGAAGCATTCAAGCTTGCTATTCACTTGTAAACAATGCAACAGGTGTGTGTGCGAGGCCTTTCCTTTTTCTGCTCTAATCTTTAGTTTTTATGGCACACAGCATACGTTGCAGTTGCTATTTGAGAGACAAACACGAGGCAATGACTCGCACACACTGCACACAACGATATTAGCAACTAGAGGAAATTAGGTTTCTATTGACAGCAGTGCGAAGTTCACATTGTTTCTATTGAACTATAAGCCAATAGAATGTCTCCTCTGGAAATTAATACCTTTAGCTCTTATTTGCTGGAAAGGGGCAGTTGTACATTTTCCCCTTCATTGTTTTGTTTTTTAACAATGGGGTGTCAAACCCTTAACATTTTCAGAAGAATTTTAGTACGATTTTCTTCACCATAATGTTCGCCTTAGCTCACTGCATTTGCCCTTTGATGGATCGTGATTGTCAGGTCTTCCTGCAGCTAAAGGGCTCTAATTGTTTAAAGAGATATCCACAGTGTATGCTTCCACAAAGCCTTCGTGGCATGGTCTTTCAGGCTCGGTAGTGTAAATACAACGCTGGCCCTCATGAGGCAGAGAGAGGATAAACTGCTCATATTCCAGGTTTTATAATTACCGTTGGTTCGTATTCCTGATGATAAAGGCCAAAGTAATAAGGGTTATGAAACTTCATTGGGATTGTGGTTTGACTGAAAATGAAGAACAAAAGACACTTGTTTGTGTATGCTGTGACTGATTTGAAATTGATTGTCCTTAATTATAAGCAGACAATATGCACTTCATGATAATAAAGCCGATTATAAAACACTGTCTTTCAGTACACATAAAGATGCATACAGTTATGGATTACATTATATTCTTACACCTTGAGTCTGCATATATTCTCAAGTGTATTTTTCTGCGTCTGTCGTCTCTTTTTATTCCTGTGACCTCGGTTGAGGATCTGTCTTGTTTGTTGGTTCAGCTGAGGAAGATTTAAGTGTTTTGTGTGGTTTGTTGTGACTGTATGAAAGTTCATTCCACAACGTTGTGTTGTTCAGCAAATGGCCCAAAAAAGACACTGGCTCTCATTAGCAGTGCTGCCCATTATTATAGTTGCTTTCTCTAAAAGTTCTGGCCAAAAATGAGCCTGGACCCTGGGGTAAACAGACAAGTGGATTTCTGGATTGTGGAAATTTCAGAGTTCGGGTATGAATAAGCACAAGCTCATCCCTGGATCTGGACATTTGTGTCGCATTCCCACAGTATTCTCAGGGTATCATCATTGACTTGATTGTAGTCTGCTTTTTATTGCCACTTTTTTTAAAGGCCTATGAGAGTTTTTGTTATAATTTGATAATGATATTTGTTCATTTCAAAGTTTGACCTCGGACAGTGTCTGTCTTGTCGGGGTATGCCTCTAAATCTTTCTCTTTCATGTCGCCTCATTTCAGGTACCTTGAAGAAGTGGAGCTGCTGACCTCCGCACTTCATGACAGCTATTGGGATCACTGATGACCTTTGTTTCGGCCCTTACCAACTCCTATTTTCCTCCAGCTCTTCCTCCATATCCCTCTCCTCCCCTTTCTTAAAGTCCCCTCCCCTCCTCCTCTGTCTCTCCCAGCCCTGGGCTTATTACTCAAACCCAGTGAAGGGAGCAACACAGTAGCTGGCAAATGATGAAACAGGCCTGCCTGCCAACTCCAGACAGAGGATAGACAACACAAAAGGACCAGCGAAGGGAAGAGAACTGGAGAGAGAGAGGCTCACACAGTAAGGTCTGGTGGATAGAGCTGCAACATTCAAGATGTCATGCCGAAGGAAAAACAAAAGTTGAATTTGTGCGTCATGAGCTTGCTCGGGGTCCCTATCAGATCTTAAACTGTGGAGCTCTTACTAACAAACTATTGGCATCCCCTCCACGTCTCCATCCCCGCAACACACATGCACTCAGAAGTTGTGGAGACATACACGGCTCTCCAATGCTTAACACTTGATATGCCTCTGTAAGAAATTCGAGCCATGCCGGCTAAGGGGAAGTACCTGTTAAATGACCAGGAGCTGAAAAATGAGGCACTTTACCGCAAATTCTGCTGCATTAGCCAGTATCAGCCGCTGGTCCTCCTGCTGGGCCTCTCCATGCTGTCCTGTGTCATCCTCCTCATCATCTTCTTTGCACTTGGACTGGTGAGTCTTTACTTTCACAGAGAGAAATTTACCATCTTTTGCAGATTCCACATCATTCACACATTGAGTAATTTATGTAATTGATACGGAAATCCGTTAATTTTTTATTTAACTTCGACTCCTTAAAAACTTCAAAACGGACTAAAGTTCACTTGACATTACCCTCATAATACACAGCAATTGCGACAGGAAGTGATCCATCAAGGCTTTGATTTGTAATTAAGTCCTGCACCTACTTTTTCCAGAGAGACATTAAACAATAGCCTACTAATGACACACATTTTCATCTCATTTGATGAAGAAAGTCCTTGAATAACAAAGATCTTCTCAGTTGTCACTTGGCTGTTACCAGAAATGAGGAACTAACACTTTCTGTATATGGACCCTTATGTGTTTGTACAAATGGCCCATTCAAAGCTCAGCCAAGACATATTTTCCTGAAAAATAATATGTTCTTAACAATCCACTCAATATTTTGGCCCTTACAACACAAGTGTTGCAAGGGTGAGAAGCATTGCAAAACAAGATGATGGCTATTGAAAGAGTATGTGTTGAAATGTTCTACAATCTTTCGTCTGTTACAATAAAAAACAACATTTGTGGATACTGATTTAGATTTTACCAACCAGATTGACTTACCTTGTTACAATTACAAATCTATCAAAACACCTTCACTGGTGTTCTTCCACCTTGGATTCATGTCAACACAATGTTGTTAATGTGAGTTAAATCCAAAGTGATTTTGATACAGTGCAATATGAGGATTTTGTGAAACTATGGACAAAATTGGCTTAAGGCTGTGCTGACTTGTCATCAGCAGAATTTGTCCGGCTTACAGATCGTGTAGACAGGTTTTAAATCAATAAGTTAAAGTGAAATACGACATTAAAGGGATACTTCACCCGTTGAAACATGAATCTGTATTGACTTTGGGTCATATATGTAGTAGAAATGTGAAATAATTTTTGAAGTTGGTGCCTTCTTGACCGAGAAAAGGCAGAAAGTGTCTTTTTGGCTCATGTGGATGAAAGACAACTCCCAGAATGCACAGCACCGCAGGCCACTCCCACTGAAGCTACGGTGCTCTATTTACAGTCTATGTCTACAACACATACGACCGTTTCCTCAACTGATTCTGAGATTTTTTCCAGAAGGAATTGGCATCTTAGAAATTCCTGGCAGCAGCCGCCTCCTGTTCCTCCATTAGCCTGAACTGCTCGTCGCTATATTGCGGCTCGTAGAGATAGCCACGAACATCCAATTCGAGCACAAGACCTTCAAAATCCCCTTCATCCATATCAGTTTGAAGTTGAAAACATACTTTTTTCGCTATTGTAGGTTCTTCTCAACTTTCTCCACAGAGCCTGTTAGTATAGCTTCCTAGCAAGATGGCGGACGTTGCTTTTAGATTCTGGCAGTGAGGTCCCACCCACTGATCTGTAATAGTTCTGTAGCTTCAGTGGGTCGAAAACATGAGGAACTAGCGATGTAGTTTCACCCCCTCTAACCAAAAGAAGCCTCCGATGACGCAGAAATCGTCATTTCGCGTCATCGGAGGCTTCTTTTCAGACAAGAAATACGGAGCTCTCCCATCTCAGGGGAAAATGAGGGCGGGATGCACGACCATTCAAAAATACTACCAGGTTTCTAATGATACAAAGCTTAATGCAAATGGGTGAAGTATCCCTTTAAATAAAATATATAAATGTGAATTAAATTGAAAGAGTTAAGTGAAAGTAGATAAGATAAAGACTGGACTTACTGGAAAGCAGCATTGCATAGAAATCAAGAATTACGTGATAAAATAGTTTTTAAGTCCCGTCTTAAAAGAGCTTACTGATGTAGAGAGCCTCAGGTTCTCTGGTTGTTTGGTCCACAGGTGAGGGGCAAAGAAACTAGAGGCTGTCTCACCCTGCTTGCTTCTGAGTCTGCGAACATTGAGTAAACCTCCTCTAGAGGACCCGAGGGGTCTGGATGCCTCATAAGGGACTACAAGATATGATAGGTATTTTGGCCCAATGTAGTTTAGTGCTTTGTGTAAGTGGAGCAGGATTTTAAAATCTATCCTTTGACTCACAGGAAGCCAGTGTAGAGATCTGAGGACTGGTTTTATGTGTTCCACTTCCTTGGTGTTGGTGAGGACTCTGGCAGCAGGGTTCTGGATGAGCTGCAGCTGTCTGATGGATTTTTAAGTCAGACCTCTGAAAATAATGTAACAATCATCGAGCCTGAATAAAGTGTGGCAAATGTTGTTTTGTTTCTGAACTAGTGGTGTTGAAACAATGATATAAGGATGTTTGTCAGAAATGTATCATTCTTTTCTTCAGAGCAGGTGGTGCGTTGTGTTTTTATTAAGATGATTAAGAAATTGATGGACGTGACTTCAAGAAAATATATATGAATCACAAAGAAGTATTTTTCTTCTACACCAAGTGTACTAATAGATATCACAACCCTGCAGCAATGTTATTGCTGCTTTAATGGTCCAAAGAGGATTTTTTGAGATACATTATGGAAACTAATGTGGTGCATGAGGACGGCAGCATCAGCCTAATGTTCCAAGAAGAATGCCACTAGATGGTCAGGTTGAATCCCCAGGTTGTCTCTGAAAATGTGACAAAAGACAAACTCTAATCTCCTCAACAGCTACTTAAATAAAGCACTTAATGTAAGAGTACCTCCCCTTCACCACCAGTGCAGCTGCTCAAAGCAGAAATGAGTGAGTGATTGTGTAACAGTTTGCATGTGAAGGAGGACATCGCTGAAGTAGAAATGGAAATAGAGAATGCATTTTAATTTCCACAGAAGAGAAGAGGGTGAGGAGGCGGCTAAGAAAAACAGCTATGAAGGAACATAAGGCTCATGTTAACTATTGATACTTTGAATACGGAAATTGTCTTTTCTTTCCTTGCAGTGAGGGCAAAGGGTTAGCTACAGACCAGTAGCCCTGCAGCTACAGTAGTAGCGCTTCAATTTTGCTACAGAAAATAAATAAATAAACAACGGATGATGCTGACATGGGGAGAGAGATTCTATCACAGTCTTTATCATCGTCTCTCTGCTTAATACACAACCCTGCTGCACAAGTAACAAAACACACGTTTAAAAGCTTTTTTTGAAAGATGAAAAGAAGACACAATGTAGCTGTTTAAGTGTTTAGAGTTTAACTAAGGTTCTGACAGGACAGGAACAGACATTGACTTTGACTGATCAGCAACATGCAGTTGATTTTGGCAAGATGGCAGGTAGCAGATTGACCAGTCCGTTCATACAATGAACTTGCAGTTTATCATCAGAGATTATTTTACTTTCCCCTGTTGAGAAAACCTTCTTAACCTTCCTGCTATTGTGTTGTTGCTGAGTCTCTGGCACACTCCCGCTCTCTCATCATTGTATAATAAGATCTTTCACCCTCACAGAGCCCTTTTAAAATGGCTCAGTCCATATATTTACACTTGTTTGTTTATGTGTATTTTTAGTCCCTTGCTCATAAAAAACAAACACAAACACACAATTTCACTTTAGTTGGAGTTATTCCTAGATTGTTAAGTGGGATGTTTTTATGCTAATTCCCTTCCACACTTACTCCGACTCCCCCCCCCCCCCCCCCCCCTCCCCCGTCCTCTTTCTTCTCAGCTGTCTCCCCGCACGCACAGTTGCCAGGGGTACAGGAGAGGTAGATGGAACAAGTTGGGATGCTTATTGTATAAAGGAGATGTTAAATGTAAAGGGAGGGCCGGATTCTTGTTAAAGAGTGGTTACCAGTGTCAGAAAGTCACTGTCAACTTATATAACTCCTCTCCAATTCACATTAGATGAAGAGCAGTGCTGAGAGGAAAACAGGCTGAGCCTGCGCTGTCAGACTCTGATTGGATGTAGTGATGATGTTGAGCAGTCTGTTGTTTGGGTTCTTAACATTTAATTTACATACAATGAGTCTTTGGACTACTAAGTGACATATATGTTGTGGAGTTTATATTAAAAGAAGTCAACCTTTTTTATTTGTGTAGAAGGGACAACAGGAGCATTTAGTGTAAAGAGAAATGGAGCTGCAGTACTCAGAGATCTATAGTAGTGTTTCTATGTAAACAATGCTTTCTTTCAGAATGCAGGACACTAGATTAAAAAGACAATAAATGGTTTATCCTATATTTATAGTAATGAATGAAAGGAAGAAGTATGCAGATATTACATAAGAGTACGCTGATTGACTTGTTTCTTTAGTCTTTATGTGCCACAGATTGAACAATACAGTTGTATCTGCACACACAGTCTTTAGCTTCTTTTCTTTTAGAATAATTGTTCTTTCTCCACCTACAAAAATCTTTTGTCAAGACTCACAGCAGTATAGGGAGTAGAAAGTGCTTCAGTTGAGATCTGGCATTTTCCAATGCTGCCATGGTAACCAGAAACTCACCACACAATACAGAGATGGCCTTCTCTGAGCAAAGCTGTATTAACACTGACCTCGTGCATCCGTCTCACTCATGAGCGCTCTTTTAACCCCTTCGTTTCTCTTGTGCTTACCCTCAGCCGCCCACTCTAACACACCCACCTACCCAAGACCTCACAAACATGCAGTTTGCCTTAACGCATTCATTAACATACACAAAATAGCACTCAGTCTCACACACACACACAGATGTGCAGACAAACATGCTTCCATACATACACATGCACACAATCTCTTCCAGTAAGATGCTTGCCTCTCACCGTACAGTAACTCAATCAGGAAGATGGTGGCCTGGTGCATGGCGCTCAGACAAATGGAAGAAAAAAAATCCTGCGGAAGCCTCACTGATCTGGCTAAAATATCAGCTTCAGCATCAGGAGATTCTTTTACTTTAGAAACCTCAGATGTACTTGTTAATTGTAGTGTACAAGATTCATCAGAAACACATGCAATAAACTTAAAACAGATGAAGAAGTCTGCAGTGTTTTTATAATTTGACAGTTCCTTCTATATACGTAGGTTTGGACTCATAACAGATTTGTCCTGATTAAAGGTACACTATCCCTACAGTACAGAGTCTGGCGAAGCCTAAATGTGTTTTTTGAGACTTCTTCAGGTATTAATCAAAACTAATGGTTGTATCAGTGGGTTACCTTGTAGTGCAAATATCCTGCATATGTTTTTTCAGTTTCCCTCTTCATGCATCACATACTTTTTCAGCATTTGCCATCGATGTACCTGATTTACGCAAGAATTGCATGGTCACTTTGTTCCTTTGCAAGGGGTGCAAAATTGTCTCAAAAACTAATTTATAAAATGACAACTGTTATATCAAAGCATACATGTACTTGTAATATGACTTAAATATATACTAAAAATATATACAAATTGCATTTGCTGGTAAACTGCCTGTAGTAACCATCATCTGTATTTATAAGATCAGACAAGTTAGTATGACTGTACAACTGCAATAACGCCTGTTTATTGTTTCCCTCTCCCTTGCTGCTGGAGCAGAGTGCAGAAAAACACAGTGCCTTTGTGAGCGTGGTGAGCGGCAGCCTGTGTGTGTTCCTGGCAGTGTTTGTTGTGGTGTGTACAGAGATGCTCTCACAACGATGGAGGCGTCTGCTGGGCATGATTATCTGGGCCACACACCTCACCATGGCTTACACCTTTATCTTCAGTGGGCCCATTATCCTGCCTTGGGACCAGGTAACCTTAACTTTTACAATATAACTAGAAAACTTGCAGACATAGAAGTCCTACACGGCAAATACATTATTCACAGAGTTTAAAACAGTAGAAGAAACTCTAAACAACTTTTTCATTTTTTTGTAACATCTAAAATGTAGTTTGTAAACTGTAAATATTTTCCATCTCAAATATTGGGATATTTTTTTAAGAAAAACTTGCATTGCTTAATCATAAACTCCAGAGTGTAAGGCTATGATTTAGTGCTGTATTTGATGATAATAGGTCTACAGTATACATGGAACAGGTTATACGTAGCAAATATTGACAACATTTTGAGAGATGTGTGACACACTTGAGAGGCCATTGATTTAGTCATGATACAACAGAGGACTTCTTAAAAAATAATCAAACCTTTGTTTTCCAGGTGCCTTTCTTCCTCTTCATCATCTTTACTGTGTACACCATGCTGCCGTTCCAGTTGTGGTACGCTGTAATGCTGAGCATCATCACCTCACTGTCCCACATCCTGGTCCTCACCCTGCGCCTCACTGTTTACAGCGATGAGACCCCTCCATACCTAGCCAACCAGGTAAAACCAGTAGCAGAAAAAAATAGGAACATGTTGTGGAAATACTTCTGCATCACTTTTGTATTCTCTGCAGCTCTAAATTATGACTTTAAGCCAATATGGGTTATTTTATGGACAATTGTATCCTCTTTATAAAGCTACAGTTAAAAAATTTATTGTTTATCATTTTCTAAATGATTATTTTATACACTCATAGTGAGAGATAGTAAAGGCCAGGATGTTTTATTTTAGAAGAAGGTGGTATATACATTTGTATAGTGGTCTAATTTCTATTATAGTAGAAGATTTTGAATATGCATCTATATACAGTAACAGACTTCTAAATCTGGATTTACACGTCAATTTACACACAAAAAAAAAAGCTTATTTTCTTAACTCCTACTTCACTAGGGACACACACAGATCCTAGACATGCATGTTTGTGTATATTTGTGTTTCCATTTAAGCACTAAAGTCTGCTGCTGTCTTTGTTTCTGTAGCTGCTGTCCAATGCAGTGGTGTTTCTGTGTGGCAGTGTGGTGGGAGCCTTCCACAAGGTCCTGATGGAGAAAACCCTGATGCAAACCTTTCAAGACACCTCGAGGTGCCTGAGCATGCGCATGAAGCTGGAGATAGAAAAGAGACAACAGGTAAGTGTACTTCATTTACCATCAAACATTTGTTTATAAAAGCTACACTTAGTCTGAAGAATTAGATATGAAAGCAAGTTGTTGAACCCTTGAAACGTTTGGCACATTACATACTGTGTGTGTGTGTGTGTGTTCTAAAAATAAACATCTTTATATTCAACGACTTCAAATTCATTAAGAAAGACTTCAAAACAAATCACATGCAAGATAAACACATTTAACACATAAATAAAAGATACAACTACACTGAAGAGAAAATGAAAAAAAAAAGTCTGAATAGTTAAGATGTATGTAATACACATCAGGAGGTTTAATAGGGAAGTGTATATGTTTGACTTTAGGAATTCTAAGTCGACCCCTCTCCGTAAACAAATTCATTCATTGTTGAATTAGGCCCCAATACTTTAATCAAACTCTCGTTTATTAAAGGTACAGTATGTAAGATTGCATGCTAATGTTTACATTAAAATATCTAACTTAACTTTTTTTTTTTTTTAACTTAATTAAAAATGGACTAAAACCATGTTATATATATTTTTTAGTTCAGTACTTAAATCACCTCAAATATTTCCAAAAGTTATCAAAGCCAGAGAAATCCGTAATTTTATATTTGTAACGGACCGTGTCTTGTAGGCAGCTGCCATGATGAGCCGCAATGACAGACATGAAATGTTGATCGTTGTCAAGGAAACACCGGATGTTACGTCAAAGACCGCTGTATTAGCTAAGCGCTAGCTGCTACTGAAAGCTGCCGTTCTGTCGCTGTATGTGCTGCTGTGATATAAAACGTCATGTAAATTATACTTGGATACATCGTCAGTACACATATTGTCTTTGTCAGTACGTTTTACCCATTTGTATTGATTCAACACAGAGTTCGTTCGTTTTCGGGGGGGGGGGGGGGTATCCCATGAGACCCTGCGAGGAGCGACGTCATCTCTTTTGTTATTGTTTTGATTGAGAGCCCCCTTGCGGCAGATTTTACATACTGTACGTTTAAAGATCTTGAATTAGCTCTGGAATAAAAAACAGGTTGTATTTCATCATATATTAAAAAAATAGCATATAAAAGGTTTACTGTAAAATGTAAACAAATTGTGATCGCATCTTCTTTTTCTTTTTAGTAGCTTTGCTTGATCAAAAAATAACATTACACACAAATAATGCAACAAGCTCTGTACTAACTGTTATTGCCATACTCTTAATCATTTGATTTCATCTTTAATCTCTGCCTTTGGCTGGCCTCATGTTGACTCTCTCATGGATGTTTTCATTGAGAGTAACAAATCCTTTTCAAATTAGATTTTCCTGTGATGCCTTTTAAATTAAATGCATCTCTGCTCACTTGCTTTGACTTCGCAGACATTTTTACAACAAATCTTCCTCCTTTTGTCATTTGTTATGATTGTTGCTTAGTACGGTCATAAAATGTGCTGACAGGGTAGCTGTTGTGTTGCCTAGCAGGATACAAAGAAAGGAATGACATAGTCGTTAACATTCAAACTTGCTGTTCTATTTGAATTGGGGCTGAAAGAGGGAGCCTGGTGCACAAAGTAAGCCAAAGAGAACCGTCAGAGACATGAAAAAAAATGGTAAAAGAAGCGCCAAAGGAGCAAATGAAGAACTCACATTGTGTTCCCATGTTGATTTCAGCAAGAGGAGCCTAGTTTGTTCCTGTTAAAATGTGTCTTGGCAGGGTGTGAAGGATGTCAAACATGTCTTTTAAAGTCTGAGACTATAACACTCCCCTTTGGAGCCAGTGCTTTTGTTTATTTTACCCAATCAAGTTGTGTAATATAGATAAAGTGTAAATAATTACAACCCTGTTCCAATAAAAAAAGAAAAGTGGGTTCAATGTGTAAAATGTCAATAAAACAGAATGTGATGATGTTCAAAACAATAAGCCCCTTATTGAAATAAAAATAGCACAAAGAAAACATCTCATAGATTGATATGAAAAAAATCGTTGTTTTTGTCAAATCAATTACCCATTTTAATTTAATACCAGCAACACATTTGAAAAAAGAAAGGACCGTGGGTCATGTTTACCACTCTGTAGCATCACCTCTTCTTTTAACAACACTTAGTTTAGTTTATTAGTTTATTTGAATCAGGGACATTGTACAAAAAAAAACATTAGTTTCAGAAGAGAAGAGATGCTTTGTACCAGATTTAGCTAACTAGCTAATTTCCATCGGTTGTCCCTGGGCAGGTGATGGCAAGAGTAAAATACAAATCAACCAGTCGTGCGCACACACACAAACACGCTGTTACGCCCCACCACAAGGCGGCCCTATGGGGCTAACAACAATCCACACCTTGACCCCTATAAAACACATTACCAAAGCCAAACCAATGGGATTTATTACTATTAAACAAACATAATGATAACAAAGATCAACTTAAAACTAATGTAATCAAACACGACACACACAATCCCTGGCTGAGAGGCACAGCAGTCCCCACTCCAAATGCCTCCCTTCTGCTGAAGCCAGCTCTGGCCTTTTAAGCACTGAGGCCAGGTGTGCCTCGTTGTTCAATCAGTGACTTCACCTGGACTAGAGACAACAGAAAGGGAGAAGGGACAAACAGTACAGGGAAACATACAGCCGTAACAACGCACACACACGCACACGCACACACACACACACACACACACACACACACACACACACACACACACACACACACACATATATATTTCATAAGAAAGAAGAAAGACAGAACAATATACAGATAATACAACATTATGTACAAGTTTCCCTGAGATGTAAACGGTTGTTGAGATGACACATTAATGCTGACAAGACTGGTTACTTAAAATCCATTTTTTGACTTTGCAGGTGAAAGTGCAGAGGTTTGTGCAAAGTTTAAGACTAGTTGGAAGATTATTCCATTCTTTAATGGCTTTAAAAGAAAAAACAGATTGTGCTAAAGCGGAGCCACGTTTAGGAATACTGCAATCTCCGTTTGAGGCAGACCTTGAAGATCTGCTTATGTGCTCAGAGCGAAGTTTCACAAAGCTCTTCAATGGTGGGGGAGCAGCATCATGGATTATCTTAAACACTAAGCGGACATCGGAATAAATAATTAGATTGTAAAAGCTTAGAATTTTATATTTATCAAGTATATCACAATGATGATACTGTTGTGGTTTCCTGTCCAGAGTTTTAAGGGCTTGTTTATGAGGTGACCTAATGGGTTTTAAGACAGTCTTGTTTGCTTGAGACCAACATGATATACAATAATGAAAGTAAGAAAAAATCATAGCATTCAAATACATTCTGTAACTTTTTCCATTGCTAGTGACAGTTTGGCAGCTACTTGTTCAGGGTCTTTCCCACATGCATATAGGACCGTGTCATCTGCATACATCAAGGTCCCCAAATCATCACACACAGATGGGAGATCATTGATGTATGTGCTAAACAACAGCGGTCCTAAGATGGAACCTTGTGGCACTCCCATAACGCAGGCGTTTAGTGATGATGTTTTATCATTTATCCGTACGCACTGGGAGTGGCCAAGTAGGTAAGACTGAATCCAGTTAATAACATTAGCAGAGAGTTTAAATTTAGAGAATTTGGAGATGAGTACTGAATGATTAACTGTATCGAAAGCCTTGCCCAGGTATGAGAAATACAGCACCCACCACCCCTCCTTTATCAAGGCTACACTCTGTTCGTGTTTGGGAATTTTGAAAGTTGAATGTTACCATTCTTGATTCATGTAGGGTTTCCGCTGTTCAACAGTTCAGTGTGTCATTTGTAATGTTTTACATTTCATATTGGCCCAAGCATTATCAATGGGTGACAAGTTGAGACTGCAGACAGGCCTGTTTAACACCCGGACTCTTTTACTAGTGACAATGCTGTTGTGATATATCCAGTACGTTATCTGGCATTGTCTTGATGAAATGGTTCTTCTCCTCTTTAGATAGGAAAACGGGGTGTCTATGATTTCTAAACAGAAATAAAAATTCGACTCATCAGACCTTAGGACAGTTTTCGATTTTCGCTTCAGTCCATTGTAAATGAGACTGGACCCAGAGTCAGCAGTGTTTCTGGTTTTGACTTATTTCAATCAGGAGAGACTTAGGCTAATTGAGAATGAACAATTATTTATTAACAATGAAATGTGCGACAATTTTAGAATGAAATGTGCAAAGTCTTTGGGGGGCTAGGCTCCATCGTGACGACTTCCTGTACACGGAGGGGTCGTGAGGCCGACGCCTGATAGGATACCCCCCTATGGAGTCTAGACACTGGTGGTGGTGAAGAGGAATGGAGGCTGTGATGAGGAGTGGGATTCGCCAGAATCTGGACTCTGCTGAGCTGGATGGAGGTGACTGGGGCGGAGGAGGGTTGCAGCGGCTGCACTGAAACAACAAGGTGGCTGTGGGAGAGAGAAGCTGTTTTACGCATTTGACACAGCAGGGTGATTGGTTGAGAAAGGTTGAGGCTTAATTACTTAATTGATACACGCCCGTGTTCAGCTGATCACCAGAGTAGGAGATAGAGGGAGTAGTTTGAAGTTAAGTGAGGAGGTGAATGAATGAGTGCACGAACACCAGTCTTCCTGTCTGAACTTACGCTAAGCTCCATATAGGGTTTCCTCTTTGCACGATAGAGTTTCACCTTGCATTTGTGGATGCAGCGAAAAACTGTGTACACAGACAATCATTTTTGGAAGTGTTCCTGAGCCCATGAAGTGATGTCTACTTCAGAATCATGTCTGTTTTTAATGCTATGCCATCCTGAGGGACCAAGGATCATGGCCATTTAATATTTTTCTTTGGCCATATCCCATTGTGTACAGGGATTTCTTCAAAATCTCTGAATCTTTTAATGAGATTATTTACTTTAGACAATGAAATCCCCAGATTCTTTGCAATTTCATATTAAAAAACGATTATTCTTACATTCTTGAACAATTTCCCAGCACAGCCTCTCATAGAGCGATGAATCCCTCCTCATCTTAACTCCATAAAGACACAGCCTCTCTGGGATGCTCTTTTTATACCCAATCATGTTACCTACCTGTAGTAGGTGTTTTTTAAGCATTTTGCAACTTCTCCAGTTTTTGTTGCCACTGTTCCAACTATTTTGAAGTGTGTCATTTGCATCAAATTTGAAATTGGCATACAATTTTCAAAAACAATGACATTTCTCCATTTTGATGTATGTTTTTCTTTGTGTTAACTTCTATATGGGGTTTCAGTGTTTTGCGAATCATCACGTTCTGTTTCTATTTACATATTACACAGCGCCCCAGATTTTCGGAATAATTGACTCCTGTTTGTAACAAAGAAGGAAGCTTACACAAACTTTATCTTTTGAAGTGTTTTATTTTGGCCACTGACTCAATCAAAAAAGTCAGAAAAATATGAAAATCTGTAAGATCAATAATGTAATGTGTGTATGGATGAGTGGAACAGCTTGTGTGTCAAAATTAGGTCAAAAACAAAAAGCTTCAGGAAGGGAACTGGTGTGTTCGCTGGCAGTCACAACTTGTGAAAGAGAGAATGAGATCTGGTTCTGCAGCTTAACACAAGTGACTCTTTCTCTATAATCGAGCAGTTTAACTGGTAAGTATTAAACTTGCGTGAGAAGTAACTGACTGGCATACCAGATCAATACCAGATGTATCATGTTGCAGCAACACAGCACCGGTACTAGAGCTGTCCCAAACGATTATTTTTCAAACGACTAATCTAACGATTAATTTTTCGATTAATCTAACGATTAATTTTTCAGTTATCGATTATTTCACATTACTTGATCAATGTAACTCAGGGGTGCCCAACCTTTTTTGAACCAAGATCTATTTTTAAAGTTGCCAGTCCACATAGGGAGCCGTAGCCATTACAGACAGCCTTCAAACACATTTAATACGCTCACAAACAGAAAATACAACAATAAATAGGCTACAATAAATCTACTGACACACTTTTTCTTTTCTTACTCTAATCTTAGGGTTTATTTTAATATTACGTTTGTATTTATATCAAATATGTTTTTCTCTCTAAATTAATTTAGTTTAATGCATGCTCACAGACACATACACAACGACTACGCCTCACGTTTTGAAAAGTTCTATTCAATATTTCGTTATTTAAAGGAGTTCAGAACCGCATCAGCAGCAAACAGGTGTACATTAACATTATTAAAACGAAGCAGCATGAGAAGCTTCAGTTTTGATTGGAGTAAGGTGCATTTAAAGAGAGGTGTACGGACAGAGGACCTTATCGCTCTCTCTCTTTCTGAAGCTGATGTGATTCTGCACTCTTGGTTTTTAGTCTTATTTCTCCGCAGGAGTCGAGAGGGAATTTGTTTTTTAACGGGAGTTTTGCTCCTCACGGCTCTGTTACCCGCGCGCCTGCACTCTCTCATGCGCTCTCTCTGTCCCCTGCTCTCTCTTTCTGTCACTCGCACTCTCTCTCTCTCTTGTTCTCTCGCGCACACAGCAATTATGAATAAATTGTATTTTATAGTGACTAAACATCTCGCGATCCTCTGAAAATCAGTCCACGGCCTACTTGATCGCGATCGACTGGTTGGGAACCCGTGATGTAGTTGTTTGGGACGACCCGTCGACGCAAATTATTCATGTTGACGAATTTATGTCGTCGATGACGTCGACTACGTCGACGCGTCGTCCCAGCTCTAACCGGTACCTGTATTGCTTGAATCTACCTTTAACTGAAAGGGCTCTTCAAAGCGTGGAACTGCAAGCACGGGAGCACAGCTAAGGAGAGTTTTAACATCATCAAAAGCTTTTTGACAACGATCTGACCAATGAAACTTTCTCACTAAATCAGTCAAAGGGGCTGCGACTACAGGGAAGTTTTCACAAAACCCCTGTAATAACCTACCAAGAAATCTGATGACCTCCTTCTTTGTAGTGGGAAAAGGAATATTTTTCAATGGCCTCCCTTTTGGCAGTCACAGGGGAAACTTTTCCCTGCCCAACCACCTTGTTAACGTTATTTTCCAGTAACGTTTGAGGAGATCAAACTTAAGTCTTATCTGGTTTTGTGACTGACACACAAGGAGATACACCTGAGCAGCACTGGTCATTTCATTAACAGGACAAACTTGAGTCAGAAGCTCCTTCAAAGATGGATCCTCTTGTTGTTGATGTTGACGTACTCACTGCGAGAGACGGACAGTTGAGAAACAGGCAGCGAAGCGACATCTTCTACATTCACTTTAACCTCCTGTTCTTTACAGGTTTGGGCTCTCGTTACAGCACAGGCTGGAAATACTTCTGTAACATTCTGCTCAGTGTTGGCAAGGTCTCTTACCACTGGCTTGGAGGACACAACCGACAAAGGAGGAACTTCATAGCTATTGCAACACTATTGCAACACTACAAGACTATATCATACATTTAAACAGGGTGTGTTCTATTCAAACAACTATCAGCATTAACCAGTCCAGGAAAACATAGAAGAGTTTGATTTACTTACTACAACTTGGCTGTAGTATGTAAGCCAAATTACAAAATGGCTCCTATTTGTAACAGGGTAGTTAGAACATTATAGACAACACAAAATGAAGTGTCACATCTTGCACTTTTCCATTATCATATTTTCTCAGACTACTTAGATAGGGGTGTTTTTGTGTTTTAGGGAAACTTAAAAGGTCATTTGTACCCTTTAAGACGTCCGCCAGAGTGAACCAGAGCAGCTCAGGTTGCAGCACAGTGGCTCAAGCTCTCGCTCACAAACACATGTTCTTATAGTCTGAAGGAATCATACATACACATGTATCAACACCTGGATTTTTGCCACATTATGTGCATACTGTCTGATGTTTAAAAAAACCATGAAATTTGGTTATTTTGTTTTTTTTTGTTTGCCTTCACTAATTCAAAATGTCAATTTCTATTTTTGTGTTGTTTTTTACTTTTCATTAAAGAATGAAAAGCTGGAATGTTTTGAGTCAAAACACATTCATCTCTTTGTGATAACACCCCAAATCAAATTAATATGCAATTTGAAAAGGGTCCAGAAACACTCTAAGGAAATAAAAGGCTCGTGCAAGCTTTAACAGGAAGAGTCTGACGGAAAATGATGACATGTTAAATCATGAGATCCTGTGGTCTGATTAAAGGTTATCTGAACATTTGCTTTCCTGCAAAGCATCATGTCCAATCAAAACTGGGCACAAGTTTATGGCTTTATAACACAACTTGCATACCATGAATTGTGGTGGTGGACCAGGATCAGTGATAAGGGTAAAATACTTGAGTTGTTTTCAATATCTTTGATCAGCAAATCATCTGTATCGCAAGAGGACGATTACCTATAGTTTACAGCCAAATGAACACATCAATGGCTTAAAAAAGCTATGAGAATGTCCTTATATGGGCCAGTAGTTCAACTTCACTTTACACAAATTCAGAGTGTGAACAATTTAAAGGAGATGTTTACTTATCAAATGTTTTCAAATAAATCGACACCTCTTACATTTTTTTTTTTTTACACAGAAACACACAAACATCTACCCTGTCTTTCTTTCTTACTGACGCACATCTATAAGCACTGACACATCCGTACACACACAAACACACTGCTTTTGTTTCATCTCACCTCTACAGTACATTCATCATTTTTCACCTCATGCCTTGATCCCATTTTACATCCTTTAGAGAAGTTTTGATTGCAGTGAGTGTATTATGTAAAAACAAAATTCACAACAGACTTTGACTCAGCCAAAGTAGTCCGATGATTTTACCTGACGGCTCTCTGTGAATTTGAAGAGGGATTCATTATTTCTTCAGAAGTTTCCTCTTCAGATTTTTGTCTGACTCATACCATTGAACAGGCTTCTGGCTATTGTGGCAAACACACCCTTATTAATGCAATGTGTACCTGTCCTGGCAGAGTCTGTCGAATTATTCCACTATTTTGTGATTCCCACTGCGGGCTATGAAGACAGCATGTAGATTTTATTGATACCGAACTTTCACCCCGTAAACAGGTCTGGTCCTTTTTTAACCACTAATGCTCTCAATTCTTATGAAAAACATTAGTATGGCCTTAACAGTGGAGCTTGGTGCAAGTACTGCAGTATCACTACAATAGCCTTAAAGAAGAAGAAACAAGTAATACAAAAAGAGTAATTATTTATTTTATGAAGATAAAAAGATACTAAATTGAACTGAAAAGTGTTTTGATAGTTTATTGAAAAGGGAAAAGTTCATATCAAAATATGAAAGAGTGAGATGTTGATTGGGGGGTCTGAGAGTCTTGACTTTTTGAATGTTGAGTCATGCAGCTTATGTTTGTTTTTGCAGGAAAACCTGCTGCAGTCTGTGCTGCCGGTCTACATCTCCATGAAGATGAAGCTGGCAATCATGGAGCGCTTACAGGACTGTAAAGACAAAGAAGAGCAACAGCGATTGGTCAAAGATAACAACTTTCACAGTCTTTACGTCAAGAGGCACGAGAATGTCAGGTAATACAGCACAACCACTTTTAATACCAGAACAGCCACAGAGTGCCATTAGAAGCAGTGATAGTTAGAAGTATGTCTTATTGATCAGCAATCAAGACCTAGAATAGACACTTAGATGTCTTTCGACATAATTAGGATTTTTTTGTTCAAAATTGAAGGAAGTATTTTGACTGTCCTGTCTGAGATTGATAACATAATAGGATAGTTTAGATAGTTGATTCCAACTGATTGAATGGAATAACATGTGACTGTAGAGGTTTTCAATGTTTATATATGCTTGAAGAAGAAGAAGAAGAAGAAGGTTTACTTTATTAATCCTGTGAAGGGAAACACTTTCTGGATGTCTAAATGTGTAACTTGGTGTGTGTTTTATTTCTAAAGCCTTATAAATGTGTTGTGTAAATGTGTCTGTAAAAAGAGCCTTTAAATCTTTCAATGTTTTTGGAATGATCTGAAAAAGATTTTTATTTTTGTTGTTATAGTAATACAATATATACTTTGACTTCACATTGGATAAGGCAGAAAGCAAAGACGTGCACACTAAAGTAGATTTCTCTGCTTCTCGTAATGATGGAGATTATTACCGTTATTGTCTGTCTATTTTTTTTTCCAGAGCAGTGACCCAGTTACAGCTCTTTGTTTTATGATTTAGAAAGTGCTGACAGATATTGGGTCAGCTTATACTGAACTTTGGCAGATGGCTCACCAGCTCATTTTGACTGATAATTGTGGGCAAGATTCAGCCTCAGTGTTACGTCACAAAGGGAATTCCTTTTGAGAGTCTCTTCCCACGGGCACTGGAAAGATGGTTAGCTGTTCTTCATGGTTTCTCAATGTGAGAACTTTGATTTTAAAGAGCAAACTTGGTTCTTATCAGTTTAAATTAAAGTAAGCAAAGACATAAACAAAACGGTGCACTGGCATCTATTAAGTTAGTTTGCGTTTTTCGACTTGCTAATCAAATGTTCATTGTGCAGGCAGCAGTCATCATGTTCAGTAAGGCCCATCCTGAGAAGGTGTTGAATGATAGGCTGCATCGCTGACCTCTCCCTATAATTACCCCAGTCAGATCAGTCATTAGCTCTGTTGTCTGTCTCATGAAGCACCTGGTAATCTCCAGCCAGGCAGGTGGAGTTTCAGGGTCCATCTGCTGGTCAGCAGACAGTCGGTCATTCATGTCATGATACAAGCTTGGCTTGTAGATGTAGTGTGCCTTTATGTAGTGCACCTTGGATAACTGTATCACACACAGACACACATCGGTGGATACTATGGTGGTGTTTTTTTTATCCAGTATAAAATGTTGTGAACTCTGTGAATGCTTGGATTTTTATCAAACTGTTGAGAAAACAACATGTCAGTGCGATCCAATTGATTTCCAACTAAAAACATATTCAATATATCCCCTCATGCTGTGATTTACATGCACAGCATTCATCACACCGTTTCAAGATGTTTGACATTGTGTGGCTCAGTGACATGAGCATGGTGTTCACAGAGACTTTCATAGCAAAGGTTAGAGTTTCAGTTCCCATGCTAAGACAGAGAGGCAGGTCAGGTGCTCTCAGTGGGTTGGGCTTTTGCCAAACTTCCAGCTGTTCTTCTTAGTGTTCTTGGGGTCCTTCAGAGGTCAGATGAGCCAGATATCTGTGTCCTTATATGGTCTGCTGACCAGCAGCTTAAATAATGACAAGGCTATGATTCAGCCTAAAACCAAGCAGGCATTTTGAATCATTCCCTGATCAGGTCAACAAGAGTGAAGGGGAGGTGGATCGAGAGGTTTTGGGGGGGTTTTATGCCATTATGAGAGTGACAGGACAGTGGATAGAGCTAGTAATCAGGTAGAGAGGGGGTGGGGAATGACATGGGGAAAAGGAGCCACAGGTCAGATTCGAAGCCAGGCTGCTCGCTTAAAGACTGTAGCCTCTGTACATGAGGCGTGCAAATCATCGGTCCTAATTCTGTGGCCATAACTGTCTTATGGGTCATAATGTCATAATGGCAGGAGAGGCTGTTCAGAGAAATAGGAAGAATAGGAAGATACCATGTGTAATTGCCCATTCATACAGACAGAGCACAATTAAATCCTGCCCACACCGGTGGAAAAAAATAATAATGAGTCTTTAAGAAGGAAAAAATGACACAAGCAAAAAAGACATGAGGCTTCAGGAGGGATTATGGGAACACCAGACATTTGACCAGACAGACCATAGAGGTTCAAGCTCAGCCATGCAAGACCATGTTTAGATATGTTGTACATTAAATAATGATCTTACCTGCGGAGTTGATCAAAACATGTTGAGTGCCAAAGTATTTAATGTCTGGCCCTTCAGGGGATCGTTTCTTAAAAGGTAAGGAGGCGGAACAATGAGACAAGCTGACACTATAGAGTTTCTCAGACCTTTATACTTCCCTTAAGGAAAGACAAAATATGCTTAATGAGTCCTTCAATATGCTGATATATAAAATGCTGTAAGCTAGCTTCAGGAATTTTAAAATTAAAATGTGCCTTCTCATTGTGAAGCAGGTTTCTTTTCTTACTAGTGAGCATGGTTCACAGAGTGTGAGGTGCTGTGCCCCGTCTCTATACTTCAACACATTTATCAAACATTTCATTCAGTCAGTTGGTCTTAACAGAAAAAAATGATTTGAGTATATAACCATTGCTTTCAGGTTATCAAATCTGTTCTTGTGAAACATCACGGCTAAACCCATCATGTCTCTTCTTAAAAGGGTGCAGATTCAGTTAAGCTTCAAATTATAATCTTATTTCTTGAAAGGTCACATTTTCCATGTCAAGGCTGAGACAGTATTTCTGTGTATGGGAGTGTGATATTGTGATATTATTCTCACTGCAGTCGGTCTTTCTTTCTCTCAGTATTCTTTATGCCGACATTGTGGGCTTCACGCGATTGGCCAGCGACTGTTCTCCTAAGGAGCTTGTCATTATGCTCAATGAGTTATTCGGGAAGTTTGACCAAATTGCCAAGGTGAGTCATCATTTAAAATGGTATTATTGCAAACAGCAAACACCCTTTAAGGTTGGCACCTCACCTTTTTAAACTTCACGAGCGGTAATAATGTCAAGAAAGAAGTTGTGAGGTCCTTAAAGGAAGATTTCTCTGAATCCTCAGACTATAGTTTGCCTATCCCCATAAAACTGTTTTTTTTTTGGTAATCTAGTTTCTTGTCTTTTTATTTTTTGTAGGAAAACGAATGCATGAGAATCAAGATCCTTGGAGACTGCTACTACTGCGTGTCCGGGCTGCCGGTCTCTCTGCCTAAACACGCAAAGAACTGCGTCAAAATGGGCCTGGACATGTGTGAAGCCATCAAGTGAGTTTGTGCCAACCATAACCACCAACCCTTACAGAAATATGCAGTAACTGTCTCCTAGTTTAGCTTTGAAGCACTAAAGCTATTGACCCAAGCAGGTAGGTTAAGGAACTGAAATAGACACACGTGAAAAGGACAGTGGACTCTATGGCTATGTTAGGTCATGTTAGGTCATCAGACTTTCATTGTACCTTAAAAGACTATTGTGCACAAAGAGACAACCTTGAACACCATTGAGCTGATGTGAAACTCCTCTAGGCAAGTCCGGGAGGCCACAGGAGTCGATATCAACATGAGAGTGGGCGTGCACTCAGGCAACGTACTCTGTGGTGTGATTGGCCTTCGTAAGTGGCAATTTGATGTCTGGTCTCATGATGTCACGCTGGCCAATCACATGGAGTCAGGAGGCCTTCCAGGGTAAGTGGCACTACTTTTGTGACCGTGTCTTTTCTTTCAGTTTTGATTCAAATTGTAATTTCAGGTTTAGTCAACCTTAGTGTTACTGTAAAACAGTAACATTGCACACAACATTCATTTCTACTTGTCCGCTGACAATCAATGTAATGATATAACTGGTTTCTATGAGCGTCAGAATCTCCTTGTTAGTTCAATTGAATTGAATTAGCAGTATTTATAATGTTCAGCCCGATATCTTGAAAATGTTTAGTCTTTTTTTCCGTGTATAAAATTCTTAAAGTTTTCTTTTTTCTTGTGTTTTGTATATTTACCAGTGGCTGTAGCACAATTCAAGTTGTACATTTGTTGACTCATTTGAGAGGTCAGAGGTTGATACAGTCATATCCTGATCAAACTTTGTCACATAAAACCAACATCATCTCCGGACAAAGGCTGTTGTCTGTTTAAAATTCAAATGTCATTTGATACAAATAAAGAAACTGCAATACAAAGAGTTAATATTCAATTCAGATTCAGACCCAATCAGCTACCTCCATAGTTCACTGTTTCAATCATGTGACCAAAAGTAAAAATGCTGTTGGAATAATGTATCAACTTCAATCTTTTTTAACTTTTAACTCAACAATTTCAAACTCAATCAAGTCAGATCATCTTTTTACACACCATGTCAAGGATTTCATTGCTTGTTCCCACTGTTTCCATCAATGTTAGGCGTGTTCACATCACAGAAGCCACACTCAAACATCTCAACAAGGCTTATGAAGTGGAAGAAGGCAACGGCCACTCCCGGGACTCCTACTTAAAAGAACTCAATGTCCAAACCTACCTAGTCATTGATCCAAGGGTAAGTTCTCTGTCTTCTTTATTGAAAATACACCCAGTTAGGTAGAGAGTGAGAAAAGCTCTGACACATACTTGCTGATGATGTTGCATCATCATATCATTTAAAAGTCAATGAGTACAGACAACACATTGTGTTTTTAATGATGAGTTTGAGTAATATAGTTTAACAAATGTTGGTTTTCATTGAGATGAATCATCTGGTTTACAGGTCTTAATGTGTGGGAGGCATCTGTCATTCTAGGCCACATCCAATACTGCATACGCTTTTTTTCTTTTATGTTTATGCTTCTATTGGCAAGAAATCCCTCCATCACTCTCAACATATTCCCCTCACTCCTTACTACTTTTGGTACATAAAACCAAATTTAAATAAACCCGTACACCTGTTGACTCAGAGCGATCATGCTAAAATCAATGGCATTTTAACAAGTACTTACAAAACTCATCCACAACAAGATGCAGAGCAGGTTAGAAAGTCCCATTACAAAATCAAGAGGACTGCACAGCTTTAGTGAAAGCATTCTAACCGTGAGTGTTCTCTAATGACTTTTATGATTAGGAGGGTACTCACTAGTTTTCAGCCTTAAGAGCTTCAGCTAAATGCCCAAAGTGTCCTGTAAATGGAATATTAATTTTGTGTTTCTTTCTCAAGTCCAAGGACCCATCATTGAATAGTCGCAAACCTCGGGTGAATGATGGGCTGAAAATGAGGGCGTCTGTTCGTATGACCCGTTACCTGGAGTCGTGGGGGGCAGTCAAACCTTTTGCCCACCTTCAGAACCGAGAGGGCTTCACCCCAGACAGCATTGTCAACGGCAAGCCACGCTGGAAGGTACACATGTTGTTTTTTAGTTTTTGATAAGATAGCAGTTACTCATCTGCTGGAGACCATGTCAAAGAATAGTGTGCAGATTTAAGGTGAAGTCTAGCTGTTGTGATTACAAAATAACAAAAGAACAACACATTGTTCTGTCATGAAAGTGTGTGTTTTAACTGTGTGTTTGAAGCACTGTGCCTTTACACAATCAATTAAAAAAAGAAGGGAGTTTTCTTTTGCTCTAAGATGTTAATGCTTCAGGCAAGAATGAGAGACTTTGCTTTAGAGTGATGTTCTAATTTCATAATAAACAACAGCATAGTGTTTGAGAGGTTTAACTAAGACAAGTGGAAACCAAACAGTGACTTACAGAAGTTTAGTTCTGAGGTCACATGGAAAAGTTAGATGTATTGAGCTGTGGTGGGTTTGGCCTTCAGGACTCGTATTTTCATGCATTCTTATTGTGTGAATGTTGTCCATGTTTATTCCAGGACATCCCTCTACGATCAACCCCTGGCAACAAGATCACTGAGAGGTAGGAACCTTGAAAGGCATGAATGATGATTTTACATATAAGGTCTACATTTGGTCACTATTTAGAAGATGTTCTGCATTTTAAAAGAGTGAATCTGAGCGTGCACATATTCACACTGGAAGTCGTCCAGAGTACAAACACTGTTGCTTATCTTGATGGCTGGAGAAAAATGTTTTCCATCAACTCTCCCTGCCAGAACTTTCCCATATGTTCATAAAATATTAACTGGTCTTTGCTCTGTCTTGTTTCATTTGGGTAACATTGTAATACATGATATTGAAGTATTCATTTTCTAGCAGCCATCACATTGTTGCTGACGTCCAGCTAGACACACAGAGATTGTCATAACATGAAATATGTTTTAATGTAATCTTAGATTTAAGAGAGGCTGCACAAGGGGTAGGTTTGTGTTCTAGCTGAAATCATAATTTCATTCATTTATGCACGGTCCAATCTAGCAGAGGCAGCAGCAGGTGGTGAACAGTCTGGAGTTAAAATAAGGTGCACCGCACCCACTCAGGCCTGATGACATTAATGAAGGAATATTTTGAACTGATGTTTTAAAGTTAGAGTAGTGACATTTCAAAAGTGTGTGCCTTTTGGCTCCTGCTGTGTTCTGATACATGTGTGTCCTATTGTTGGGCCCTGACAGCTTTGATGAGTCTCTAGAAGAACCGTTCTCCTTGCCCACAGCTCCATTCAGCAGCTATAAGTGAGTGGGGCCTTCATGGCCCACAAGGTCCACATACGCTCAGGGCAGTAGTTCTCATCCTTTGGCCTTCTGACCCCAAAAATTAAACAAAACCTCATGGAGCTTGCTAATATTCACTTTTTTTAAGAGTAAAGGAGGTTTGACAAACTGTAAATAACAGTTTTTGAGTTTCCATCTTTCTTTTTAAACTACAGGTTAGCTCCCAGCAATGACTGCGCTTAAAACTATTTCCAAAAAATGAATTATTACACTCATGTTGAAATTATTCATTTTTGTGATAGTTTTGGCTAAAATTACTCATTTATTTGGAAAAGAAAAACACTTTAAAATTCCCACTAATCCATACCTACCTTTTGAAACATTGTCTGAGGGCCTCTCAGGGTGAGAACTACTGCCTTTGTGAACGGCCTTGTTGTTCCAACACTAACCTAAGAAGTGGTGTAATACTGGTCTTTTATCATTGATTCTCACTGCTACAGCCAACATGTGAGCCTTAAAGCCATCAGAAAACCTGTAACCTCTGTAATCAGACTGACATGCTCTTATTAACACTGATCACTGACTGGGGCTTGTGTGTATCTGGATCTGTGCATCTGTGAGAGTGTTTCCTTCCTGATAGGGTAGGGGGTTTCCAAGCAGAAGCACGGCAGAGACACTCCCGCTGAATCCTGCAGACAATGTCACATTTGCATCTGGCACACTCCCTCGAGGCAACTTTCTCACAGGCACAAAACCTTAACTTTTTCTCACTAATGCTCAGAATTGCATTAACCAAGTTGCCTGTATGCACAGCTAACCTGGACACTAAGTAACCTGCATGACCTGATCTGTTTGTTTTTTTCAGGCATCTGTTCCAGTCCTTTTGTGTGTTTTAGCCTCTCGTTGTCTGCTTTTTTCTCACTCTCTCTGTTCTCTCCCGTGCAGGAACAAATCCCAGAAGAGTAAATTTGATGAAGAGCTGCACAATGAGATGACGACTACTATAGATGAGCTCAGCAGCAAGTACGCCCATGTTTACATTGAAATCACATTTTGTGCCTGTGATATGTATCTCAAAGTCTTTTTACACAGCAGAGGACATCCAGCAAAACAGGTTACACTTTGATGGTAAGAGGCACTTTATTGCTAGACCACCTGCGATCACTAATGACATGCAGAGTCCTTGAAAATTAAGGTAAACCAGTAAGACAAATTTCAGGAATGAGGGGTATAATGCCTGCTTCACATTAGCACGTTAACAGCGCCTTTTTAGCCAGTTACTGTACTATAGTGAGCATTCAGCTTAAAGCATCACTTTGCTTAAATACAGCCACATAAAGCAACAAGCATAACTGAAGACAGATAGTCTTATTGGTTCAGATTTCTGTAAGAAAACTCAGAAGCACACAAGTGTCTTCATTATTCTTTAATATGCATATACTGGTTTTAATACTTAACTCAAACACAAGAGGAAAGTCTGAGGTAAAGGGGCCTAGACTGTCCTTCACATGAGATCTTTATACATAAGGGAATGTGTAACTCATCATTAATAAGGCAAATTCAACCTGTCCTTTATCATTTTCCAAACAAGGTCTCCCAGTAGCTTCCAACATAATCAGTTCATCTGAATTAAGAACCTGCCTAAATACGCTGTATGATACAGTGAAAGAGCAGATATCCATACCCATCTTCAGGTTTGATTTCTATACGTTACGTAAGGTCTCTGTGTCTCTGAATTCATCACTTAACATATACTGCCACAACATCCTGGTGCAAATGCTGAAGTTGCACATGCAATAAGTGGTGGGTTTTTCCCTATGCTTATGGTTTGAACTGAACAGAAACATTGAGTATAATGTCACCTCTCTGGACTCCAAATGAACTTCAAACAGTAAGCTGATCACGTAGTTATTAGTGTAACGAGTGAACATCATCAGAAGGGAAATACATTGTTACTTTATTGTTACTTTATGAAGTTATTGTGTTCATTGTTAATCCAAAGAGATCAGTGTAGCAGCTGTTTATTACCTGTGTGATGCAGAGCTGTTGTCTATTTATAAGAAAACAAACTCAATACACTTTAAATGTGAAACCTTTTTTCTCCTGTCTTCCTTCTTTTCTTCCCTCTCTTCCATTATTTAATTGTTGCCTTCCTTCTTCTCTCTCAGGCAGTGGTCAAAGTCTGAAGAGACCGGCAGTCTAGCTCTTTGGTTTCCAAAGAAAGATCTAGAAAAACAGGTTGGGTGAAGTCAAAGCTACAAAAATAGAATTGGAAACATTCTCATTGTTGTACATCTGTGATCAAGCATTCTGGTGCTGAACTAGAGGCTCATGATCTGTGTTTCCTCCTCTTAGTACCGAGCCCTGGATCTGCCGATGTTCAAGCACTATGTAGGCTGTGCCACCTTCATCTTCCTTTGTATCTTTGTGGTTCAGATGTTTGTTACAAAAAAGTGAGTATGAAGACATTTGATCTGTTATTTCAGATCAAAACTATATCACAGAATTGTCATTTTTGACTTACCTTTTGGCTTTTTTCATTTTTAGTCGACAGATGTTGGGGATCATATTTGGAGTGTTAGTTTGTGTGCTGCTGCTTACCATGGCTATCTGTTTTGCCAGTCACCTTCAGGTCAGTATGAGTGGAGTCTTGCATTGACCTTTGACTTTCTGATATTCAAGTGACTAAAGTGCAAGTTTCAGCTGGTCCCAGCTAACATTTAGACATGTGGAAAATGAAACAGAAAAGGCCTCAGAGGGAAAGTAAACCTGTCATAGCTCTTACAGTCACCCACACTGAATGTAGATCAGTGTAAATTTTCCACCTTGTATAATTCTGGCCTGGCCCTGAACTGAATAACTTGTGCATGACTCACATGTGTTTTTGCGTACGATTGGTATTCATAAATGTAATTTCCTTCTAAAGTAGAAGAGAAAAATAAAAATTTGGAATTCTTTTTTGTCTTTAATTTGAAGGCCATGCATGAAAAATGTTTAAAAGTTCAGGGAGCCACGTTTACTTACTGTCAGTAGACTTCCTTAAACTTACTCCTGAAATGTTTGTCTGTATTATGATAAGAGCAGAGATTTCTAATCTGAAAAAAAGAGTATTAAACCTGAGATATTAAACTGGTAGGACTGTGGTTGCTCCCAAAATGTCAGGGAATGACTTAAAAAGAAATCCATTTTGGCTTAGGGTGCAGGAGTCGATTTTTTTTTTTTTTTTAATCTAACATTTTATATTTGGTCTTATTTTAGAATATTTATTTTTTGTGTAATTGTATTACATTTTATTACTCACAAAACTATTATTTTTGCATTCTTTACATAACGCCATGTTTAAAGGGAAGTCGTAAAAGACAACATCAAGGTGTTCTTTCCCTGCACTTGTTTTTCAGTTGTGAGATATCCAGCATCACTTACAGGCACGTGTAAAAAGGTTTGTAGATCAAAAATAGCACAAACATATTATAAATAGTAAGTGGTTGGTCAAAGAAGGAAGCTGGGAAAGGATGTGTATAGTGCACATAAGTGTTTCACACCCAGAATTAGTCTGTGTGACTAGGAAACATGTCATGTAAGCTATTCCTTGCATGTAAGCTACACTCTGTAGCTTTCTATAGCTAACCTTGGACTTATGGATGACTTCTGACATTGGGTCCTTGACAGGCAGTGTTTGCTCCTCTCAGACAGATTCCTTCACTCAAAATAGCCAGCACTGAGTCTCTCCCACGTGATGTCTAAAGACTGAAAAGTCACATGCTCGCTCCTCATACCTTTTCCCGACTTTCTCCTCCCATCCCTTTATCTTCTGCAGCGCCTGTTTCCAGAGAAGCTGTCAAGATGCCAGTGGCTCCCTGCTGTGTCTGAGGCAGTGGTAAAGCGGCCATGTGTTCGCCTCCCTCTTGCTACTATCACTACTACGGTCATCATTGTCCTGGCAGTGTTCAACCTGGTATGACCACACTCACATGTTTAGCGATAAGAGAGGCTCATTATGTACTCTATGCTATTTCTGGCTGTGCTACACTTAATAGCTGACATGCTAGACTTCAAAGCACATTGCCTGTCAGTAAATTCAGTTTGATCCCCCCCCTGCAGTGCTTCGTCCAGAATCGTGTGACAGAATGGTCCGGTGATAATGCCAACCTGTGTCCCACAAATGATTCCAGTAAGCAGGGATTAGGGGACGGTCTCTTCTGTCTGCCTGTGAGTGATGGATTTATTAAATCTCAACTGTAATGACATTTCATTTTGTATATTGGACTGGATTAAATAGCGTTTACAAACATGTTCATGTGTCTCCTCAACTGAGAGAAAAAAAATTGGTACCATTGAGGGTGGATTTGTGCATCATCTGATGTGCATACAGTGCATAGATTAAAACAGCAGAAAACCTTTGACATGTTAGATGTGGACCCTGCTCAATAGGTCATGTGTGGCCCAATAATCACCATCATCAGAAGCTGCCTGTGGGGAAACACTAAGATTATTTTTTAAATAGACTTTGATCCTGATCACACACATTCCTTCTACAAAGACATCTGTACACAAAAATAGTGTTTTAATATTCAAGTTCCTAACATAGACTGTATAAAACATGGACGTAGTATCAGTTACGTGAAGCCCATCGGTGGCGGTGGCCATATTGGAAAGCTCTCCCAAACTAACTATCGGTCATCCTCCTAACAGAAGAAGAACCTCCTGACAAACAGCTGCTACAACCCCGCCCGTCAGTCAGATCAGCCACACCTCCTGTTATGAAAAAACTCCTATCCTTCATAAAATAATACATTGGCACGTTCAACACATCTTAAATTGTATATGTACATATTAAAATACTCAATTTGTATCAATTGATTGTATTAAATACCTTATGGTTATAAAAACAAATAGTTTATAATGAATGCAATCATTTAAGATGACAAATAAAGGTTATTTACGTTCATACATTATAGTTTGTTTTTAAAAAGCAATGTAATGTGATATTGATGTTATTGAAATGAATGTTAACTACAGTTGTTTTTGCTGTCCTTCGACCCCGGTCTAACTCCATCCCTTTCCTCTCTCTTCCTCAGTACTCTGTTTACTGCTGTATCCTCTCACTCATTGCATGTGGAGTCTTCCTCCGGGTGAGCTTTGAGCTCAAGGTGCTCTTCGTCAGCGTGGCCTCTGCAGCATACTACAGCATCATCCTCAGCATCAGGTGGCAACTGTTCGAGGACTACAAAAATGTCCTCTGCGGTCCGTTCGGATCAGACTGCTGTAACTGCAGCAGGTGGGACTGAAAATACAGTTTATCAGTTCAACACAGCAGTTTAGTGAGAAACGCTTTTTAAATATGTAAGCTATCAGTGCTGGTGGTCAAAGTCTCAGTTCCATTTAGGGATATTTGTTTCGATAGGAATTATTGTTTATGTATAGACATGTAATGGACTTGAATGTTCATGTTTGCTCTACAGCACTGATGAGGGATCTGTGCTGAGATGTTTGGGGCTGGTGAAGCATCCTCAGGTGATGAGCTGCATATATATCACCCTGTTCCTGGTCACTATGCTCATCATCTCACAGCAGGTAACGTCAAACTTTACCTCTCTGTCATTCTCATTGCTTCTACAATGTATTTCCCTTTCATCACAAGCCCACCATTTAAAACGAGTACTAAAAGATCATTGAAATGTACAAATGATGCAAGTTCAGAGGAACTTATTCATCTCTTTCATAAATTAAACCTTGTTTTTCTAATATTTGCCTGTTTGGCCCTTACAATTATTGTAAAATGGTAATTGCTCCAAAGCTGACACCTTTAAACATCTTAAACTGCCTGTTAGCTTGCATCTCAGTTGGGAGAATGAGAAGCGAGGAGAGAAGGCAAGAACTCTAAACTCTCTGTGCTCCTTTATGCTAGAATGAGTCGTGCTTTCGCCAGGACTTCCTGCTAAAGTATAAGAACCGCACAGAGCAGGACGAGATTGAGACCAGGGAGAACCTGAACCGGCTGCTGCTGGAGAACGTGCTGCCTGCCCACGTAGCAGCACTCTTTGTTGGGGAGAATAAAAAGAACGAGGTGAGAAAAAAAGGATATTTCATGAATCATATTTACTTTTTCACAATATGATTTGGAACACAAAGAGAATCGTAAATAGCTGTTTAATGAATATGTATGATTATATAAGTACTATCGGTGGTTTCTTTTATTGATTCTTAGTAAAACTAACTGTTTAATATTATTCACTTTTTGTTTTTCTCCCCAAACAGGACCTGTACTACAAGTCCTATAACTGTGTGTGTGTTATGTTCGCCTCGGTTCCTGATTTCAAAGAGTTTTACACCGAGTGTGATATCAACAAAGACGGACTGGAATGCTTGAGGCTCCTGAACGAGATCATCGCTGACTTTGACGAGGTGAGAAATCCAAAGGAGGGGGAAAAAATCCTCTTTTTAATTCTCATCCTTTTAGTCTTTGTCAAGTGCATCAAAACGATACATGATGTTTGAGTCTTAAGAGACACAGCACATTCTTGTTATCTAAACTGAATCCCCATAGAAAATACTAAGAATGATGAAATGAGGAATGATGAATTCCCACACATCTAACACTCTTGTTTTTTCTCTGACTCTAACAGCTGCTGTCAAAGCCCAAATTCAGCGGTGTGGAGAAGATCAAGACAATTGGCAGCACGTACATGGCTGCTGCAGGGCTCAGTGGGACGCCTGGTCAGGAGAACAATCAGGTGGAGTAGCTGTCACCTCAGACCAGGTTCAGGCCTGGGTCAGAACGGCTGTGTTAACTTGGTTCTTTGCATAGCATGATCACAATTTTGAAGTTGTCATACAAACATGAATGTTTCATGATGAATCTGTTGAATCAAATGTTCTGTTCAGGACAAAGAGCGACAGCAGGCACAGATTGGGATTATGGTGGAGTTTGCCATCGCTCTGATCGGCAAGTTGGACGGCATCAACAGACATTCCTTCAATAGCTTCAGGCTGCGTGTGGGTGAGTGTGCTCAGCTGTTTGGCAGCTTGAGCAGGAACCTTTCATTGATGCTGTACTGCACTGTATCCAGCTTACACGATAAGGCGGCAGGTTTCCCTGGTTACACTGTGCAAAACGTGACTGGCATTAGTGTTTTTTCTTCTTCCTTATAGCAATCTTTTAAGCTAATGTACCTTCTCATTTGACATGCATGTATAGCCTGTGCTTTATGACTGACTGTCATGTTGAGGATCTTGGAGCTGATTGTAAAAGATGATGATTTTAAATAATGTTACAGTGGCTTTTAGGGTAGAGACAGAAGTCAGCAGAAGAGGATCTGATGTTGTGTCTGAAGTCTAGACACACTTATTTCCACACAGCTGATCTGGATAGAGTTTTTGTTAAAGAGAAAAACTTACTTGAGACATAAAAACTTAAGTTTTGCAGAGTGCAGTAAACCTTCAACAGAGCACTTTCCTTGTGATCGGCTGGTCTACACACTGTCTGACTTTTGAAGCCAAATCCTCAAACTAATACTTTTTGTATACATGTCTATAAGAAAGGAAACCTTTTCTTTGACCAGTGTTGAGAAACGTTTGTTTTCTCTGCAGTCAGGTACATTTGGCTTTGAAGTATAAAAAGGAACTGCTCTTCAAGTGACTCCATTGTTTGCTTTAAAACTCAGGTTAGAACTGCTCTGCACCTTTTAGAAAAAACTGAAAGTAAACGGTTCTTCAGCCCTACCACTGCGTCCACAGGTGACAATTACAGCACAAAAATAAAGGAACATTATGTAACAGTAGTGCAACAACAAGATGAGTTGAAACATAGAATATGACTGTGCACTCTATGCTCAATGTTAGTCAGGTGTGTGGTAGTGTCTTCTTGAGTGGTCCTTGTTATGTTTGATATAAATAATCACATGACAATGATTCAGCTAAATCTAAGTTCAACAAAATTCAAATGCAGTTGCAATTAAAATACTTCAAAACTTTCTATTTATGTCTGAATATGTTTGAATTGAAAGAAATCCAATTGTAGCCGGCGATATCTTTTGAACTTCTCCTGCTCCTTTTTTGTTTCTCTCTGCAGGATGTTTTTTGTTTTTCTGACTCACTCAGTGTTGAGTGTTTTGTCGGTGACTTTTGGTTTTATTTATTTGAAGTGTTTGAAATGTGAACTCACCCTCATGCCCTGAGCAGCATTGAGCTGTTTCTCTCCTACTCTGCTCTATTTTGGACTGTTACATTGTGTACACATTGTTTCCACTTCTCACTGTTTTATTTTCTATTGGTTTTGTTGTCTCATCAGCTATATTAACCTTTTGGGGGCATCTCTGTGCATACAATGTACTGTGTTTCCCCCCTATCTCACCAGCAATATTTAATTTAGCTAAAATGAGCTAACATTAGCAACCAAAAGCTACTTCTCATACACAAGAAAGTAAGACTGTAGCTGCTTAACCTCTGAATGCAATAAATAATATTTGACTCTTTGTTTCTGAGAGGGAGTTGTTTGTTTTCGTCTATCAAAATCTCAGTTTGCTGTATAGTCCTGTGATGTCATCGTGGTTGGAAGTGTCAAGTTAAGCAAACCCAGAGAATTGTTTTCACTGAATGTGAAGTACGCTGTGAAGCAGATATTTCTTCCAGTTTTAAAACTCAAACTTCTTAACAGATGCAGTGGCAGTTATACTTTACTCTTTGACTCCTCAGGGAAACTTTTGATTTAGTTTGCAGATGTCCTCTCTGTCTCTCCAGATATCTATGGTGTTAGCTTTTTCTTTACCAAACAGAGAATGTCCTTGAAAAATCAGGGACTGTATAGCAACAGAATTGCATAAATAATTGAAAACATTTTTCTTAAGGTTGTCCATTCTGGCTTATATGTTGCTAACTACCAACTGTGTGGCCTGAGCTCTTCAGATGACTCTTCAATCTGATATTTCATCCTGTCTTTCCTTTTTTCATTCTTCTCAGGCATAAATCACGGCCCCGTGATAGCTGGAGTGATCGGGGCGAGGAAACCTCAGTATGACATCTGGGGCAACACAGTTAACGTGGCCAGCAGGATGGAGAGCACTGGGGAGCTGGGAAAGATCCAGGTACAGAGCCCAACTGTAACACTTCACCTGTTGTTGATACAGGTCAAACAGTGTCACAAACACTTCTCACACTGATACACCTCTGCAGCTCTGTGTTGAAGATCTCTTCACACTCTGTCTCTATTTTAATTTGTATCTGCTTGGAACAGGGACGAAAATCCTTTCAACAGCAAATCATATTAATACTATTATGTCATCACACTGAATATTTTCCTCTTTGCTTTGTTTTACATTAAGTGTGGATCCAAAGACACTCATATTTCTTCCTTACTTATCTTCTATAAGAGGAGTCAGGTGTTTATTATACTGCAGGGAACTTCTCAACACGTCCTCAGATGGGCTTTTAAATCAGACTGTTTTCTTAGCAGTAGTTAAGCGTTCTTTGTCTTCCAGGTCACAGAGGAAACAACGAAGGTGCTGAAGAAGCTAGGCTACTCCTGCGAGTGTCGAGGACTCATTAATGTGAAGGGCAAAGGGGAGCTGAAAACCTTCTTTTTGTGTACGGACATGAGCAAGCAACAGAGCATGGGGATGAGTTGAGGTCAGGTTGCTGAAGAAAGCAGAATAGGAGCCAGATTGTGTAAAGGGGTCGGAGTTCAAACACTCCTGGACAGCACAAACTGACTGATGCAGCTGGGTTCCTGTGATGTCACAATGAAGCAACACTTGAAACTCTGGACCTTTCAGACGGATCAGGACGGTGGAGAGGTGGTCAGAAAGTACAATCATCTTCTTTTCCTTTCACAAACAGATATATGTCCAGTGGTCAGTCACTTTTGTACTTCTTTTGTCTTTAACTTGTTTATCGGTAGTTAAAATATGTATTGTACCAATGCCAACTTCAGTTGTTATTTTTGAAGACCTCTTCGGTCCTTAAAAAACTAAACAATGGATTCTGTTTGGATCATCATTTGAAACTCAAGTCTGGACCCACTGCTCTGTTACTGTGTAATGAGCATTATCAGAAATAGATTAAGGAAATCTTCTTTCATGCCTTCATCGGAGATATTCACGTAATAAAAACGTGTTCTTTACTAAACCTTTAATAGAGGTCCAGCTGTGTATTAAAACCAGAATAAAAAGTGTCTCAAATGACATTTCTTACAGGATATTTGATGCTTTCCAGGAGGAATTAGACTGTCACAAATCCATGTGCTGTATGTCTGAGTGCTGCTGCTTGTCTGCATATATGCTGCAAAGAGGGAAACCTGTGATGCTCTTTAGTCTGTGTGACATAACAACCTGCCTGCTGTGAAGTTTTCTCTGAACCCAGCTCAGACTATCTCCTGAACTGATACGAATCGCTCTCTGTGTCTCTGAAAACTTGATCTGTCTCGTGGCCTTATCTTTTTGAGACCATCATGTTTCTGTAATTGTTGTTAAATATGAATAATAATTTTTAAGTATTGGCCTTTATGTGAATAAAAGTGGCATTGACTTTTGTACAGTTACAGAATGTAATAAATGTTTTCCTAAGTCTGCATTCAGTATTTGACAAGAGCCAAAGTGTTTATAAAAAGAAGTTTATTGAATGAAATGCATAAAAATTACACAAAAACACTTTCTACAAAAATTAAGTGACCAAACTGTGAATGTGGTTAGAGTCAAATCATACAGCGATGATTGGAGCTGTATCCTGACAACTGGACATGGTCTCCATTGATTCAGCCGTCTCCCGCACTGAAAACATTAACAAAGTATAAATTAGATGTTAATGACGTTTCTTTTGATATAAACATACATTTATTTAAGTTTCAAACAGCATTCATTAAGTTTCAATATGTCCACCTGTAGTGAGGTCAATGAATGTCTCAGGCAGTCCCGGAGGTAAAGCGACCCCCATGGCCCTCCTGATGCCATACACACTGCTGACATCACACGGGGCCACCTGACCTGTTAACTCAGCCAGGTTCCCCGTCACCTTCTCAGCTGCAGACAGAGAGATGGAAAAGAAACAAGAAATTAAGAAATCGTTTTTTCAATTGTTTTTTTAAAATAAAAATTCATGGCAACGCTCTTGACAAAAAAAAATAAATACAACCCTGTATCTGTGGATAAGAAGCCTGTCCAATAATGCCTTTAAGTCAACTTGTTTACCTATAGGCACATAAGCTACGCTCACCAGGAAATAACTGTAGCTTCAGATTTACCACATCAGTAATAAAGATTGGTAGCACTAGCCAGCTTTCTTCTTTGGAAATTTTTCCATGCAAAGTCATTGTAAGGAAAAGGTCCCTGTGGGTGGGGGTTGGTTATTTGAAACAAAGATCCATATAACTCATATCTTGAGCTAAAGACGAACAATATGCACAAGGTGGCAATTCAAGATTTAACTTGGGTGTTGGTAATCTTCAGCTTATAATGCAGAACAAAGGGGTCTACGACTGAAAGGTTCTTACCCAGCTCGAGCTCCTTGGCAGTCGGGGCGAGCAGGCAGATCATGTTTGGCGGCTGCTTGGTGCTCAGACGCTCTTTCTGAGCTTCCTGCAGGTCTCGCAGGAGCTTTGTAGTCTCGTCCAGTTTCACCTGGAAGTGCAGAGCCTCTGTGACAGAAAGAAAGACAGCACACATTCAGTTATTGCTTTTTTTCCCATCTGAGTTCCTCGTGTTACTTGGTTGGTAATCCCACCTGTCCTCTGTGTTGAACAGTACTTCCTTTGTTCCTTACTGTAACATTACTGTCTGAGGTCTGAGAGAGCATAGGAAGAGAGAAAAACTCTGATGGGCTGTTAGAAAGATCTAAGAGGAATCTTAATGGGGCGCTGAATGGATAAAGGCTCGTCTAACTGCTTCAGAGCAGAGCTGGAGTTTTTGTTGTTGTTTTGAATTACCTAAATGACAGCTTTTAAACAGTTATTATGAAATTCTTTGTTCACATATTCAGGGCTGACCAAATCTGTGTCCAGCTCTCCCATGAGAGTGGGGAGTCAATAACTAGCATTAATTACTAAATGACTACATTTACATTTTGGGGGAAACATTCTTACATGTGTATACTTTAGTAACAGTTTTTATGAGGTTAATTCAGATTATTATTTGAAGACCTGCAGATACCCTGATTTATTATGAGAATGACCTTTATGTTACAAGAACTAAACAGGACTTTTACCCTGTGAGAGTTCCGCAGCTTCTTGCAGGCCTGCAGCAGAGCGCAGGACGTTGGGCCTGTTGCTGATGGGTGCTTCAGGTTCAGCTACCTACAAGACAAAAACAAAGGGGGCATGTTGAGTGAGATTAAAAAAAATGCATGCCACAGCAGACAGCTGACGCTTCAAGAGAACATCCAGGCCTTTAGAAGTCTCTTTAGTCACGCCGCTTCTTCGCTGATACAAATTCAAACCTAATGAAAAGCTGCAACACCCGGGCAGGGGATGAGAGTAAACTGGAGAGCAGCCAAGAACAGCAAACGGGCAGGACAGAGGGTTGCTGTGTGTCTGGTGGAGGGGGGATGTGCTTTGGTTTCCTGCGTCACTCTGAGGAGTAATTCAGCTCCAACCCAGCCAGCAGGCGCTGGAAGAAAACACGGGCCCCTTCAAATTCTTCAACAGCGAGCTATGAGTGACTCGCAACGCTGTGCTTTGAAGGGAAATGTTCTTTCCATGTGTGGATGGATCATGGCTAAAGGCAGGCCCCTGCTATGTTGACACAGCTGGTTGATGCAGCAACCATCTGCAGAGGCCGTCTTTAATGCCAAATTGAAATGAAGTATCCACACATGAGGTAAAACACAAGAACACGAGCTGTACAGCAGGAGCTCCTCTTCCTAACATCACATTACATAAAACACACACAATGGTTATTTCATTGTTACTGCACGGAAAGGCACAGATGCTGTTTATCATAGAGGACAGCTTTTCGGTGGGCATCAGATCCGGATTTCTACAAACACTCACCTCCATGTCATTCTTCCCCGCTTGTGTATTGGTTTCCTTCTCCACCTGCTGATCGGGCAATGAAGAAAAAAAACCCATTACATTCAGAAACACCCTGTGCTGTTTAACTTCACCTGGATCAGGTTAAATGTCACATTAGGTACTTACCTGGTCTGTCTCCTTGAGGGTTTTTGAATGCTCTCCATTCGTCACCGCATCCAGGATATTGTCTGCCAGTTTGTAAATATACTCGTCTGATTTGGCCAAAAACTCTGACAAACTGTCAAACACACAAACATAAAAACTAATCATTTTTTTTAAAGCAGCAGGGGGAAAAGCACAATCACTTTATTGGCCAAGAATAATGAGAAGTTGATATTAACTTGTCAAACGATTTCTAAGGAATTGAAACTGAACCTCCTGAAATCTGTTCATAAAGAGAAAGAGCGGCTCAGACATTGAGCAAGTATGAAATGATTTTACCACAATGATATAAAACATAAAGGTGAAACACACAGGTTTCTGAAAGGGCACATCAGAAGGCAGTGCAAACTCTTCCTTAAAAAAATGTGTGCATCCAGAAAGTATTCACAGCGCTTCACTTTATCCACATTTTATTATGTTACAGTCTTATTCCAAAATGGATTAAATTCATTTTTTCCTCAAAATTCCACACACAACACCCCATAATGACAACGTGAAAGAAGTTTGTTTGAAATGTTTGCAACTGAAACAGAAAAAAAAAGAAAAAAAAAATGAAAATATAACATGTACATAAGTATTCACAGCCTTTTCTCAATACTTTGTTGAAGCACCTTTGGCACCTATTACAGCCTCAAGTCTTTTTGAGTATGATGCTACAAGCTTGGCACACCTATTTTGAAATACGCTGAAAAATATCCCCACAGCATGATGCTGCCACCACCATGCTTCACTGTAGGGATGGTATTGGCCAGGTGATGAGCGGTGCCTGGTTTCCTCCAGACATGACACTTGGCATTCAGGCCGAAGAGTTCTATCTTTGTTTCATCAGACCAGAGAATTTTGTTTCTTATGGTCTGAGAGTCCTTCAGGTGCCTTTTGGCAAACTCCAGGCAGGCTGTCGTGTGCCTTTTACTGAGAAGGGGCTTCTGTCTGGCCACTCTACCATACAGGCCTGATTGGCGGCGTGCTGCAGAGATGGTTGTCCTCCTGGAAGGTTCTCCTCTCTACACAGAGAAATGTTGGAGCTCTGTCAGAGTGACCATCGGATTCTTGGTCACCTCCCTGACTAAGCTATTATCGCTCAGTTTTGCCGGGCGGCCAGCTCTAGGAAGAGTCCTTGTTTGTTCCAAACTTCTTCCATTTACGGATGATGGGGGCCACTGTGCTCATTGGGACCTTTAATGCTGCAGAACATTTTCCGTACCTTTCCCCCAGATCTGTGCCTTCATACAATCCTGTCTCGGAGTTCTACAGACAATTCCTTGGACTTCATGGCTTGGTTTGTGCTCTGACATGCACTGTCAACTGTGGGACCTTATATAGACAGGGGTGTGCCTTTCCAAATCATGTCAAGTCAACTGAATTTACCAAAGGTGGACTCCAATCAAGTTGTAGAAACATCTCAAGGATGATCTGTGAATACTTATGTACTTCCTTTTTTATTTTTAATAAATTTGCAAATTCAAACAAACTTCTTTCACTTTGTCATTATGGGGTATTTTGTGTAGAACTTTGAGTAAAAAATGAATTTCATCCATTTTGGAATAAGACTGTAACATAACAAAAAGTGAAGCGCTGTGAATACTTTCACTGTCGTAAAGCACAAATGACAGTATTCACAGATATTAAGTACAAACTGTAAACGATCCTTAATAAAGTATCCAAGCTTTTTACATGTTTATAACATTAAAGGTTATTTGTAGATGTTCACTCAATGACTACACTACACACTAAACATCCAGTCACCTTCAATGTTTAGTCTGCATACACACACTCAGGGAGTGACATGGACCATGCAAACACTTCAAAGTAACTCAGCAGTGTTTCTGGGGGAGATACAGTAAACTGATGCTGTCATTAGTGTACCGTGAGATGATTATACAAATGAAACCAGAGAGTTAGAAGTCAGCACTCAGCAGTCAGCCCCTCCTCTGAGTTGGATGAGCTCAGTGCAAAAGAGAAACATCTGGAGAGTAATCAGCCAGGAATGCCTCCAGTGACATTCTGTGTGAATACCACAGAGCTGGAGTGCGTTTGTGGTCGTGCTGCACATACCTGTCTGAGCCCTGCATGCTGGACTCCTCGCCATAGGATGAGCAGATCAGGTCAGAGTCCTCTTTGCTGACGTTGGCAAAGCTGGAGTCATAGGTGGGGGCATAGGAGGTAAACGGGCCGTAGTTGACGTAGGACACTGTGGAAATTGTGATTATCAGCTCATTGTCTGTCACATAAGTTAGGACATCAACAAGGGGAGGTCTCTGATTGCATCAATGTGCAGACAATGATGTACCTGGAGTGATTCTGTTCCTCTTGTCCTCCCTGAAGCCCTGCAGGGAGTTCATCCCGCTCTGCAGCCGATTGGACATCATGCCCAGTTTGACAGGACAGTAACCAACATCTGCAACGGAAACGCTTGAACATTTCACCAACCATCACAAATTCTTTCCCCCATTACAATGCCATGAGAGATTAATTTGCATCATCAGATTCCAAGGGGATTCTAACAAGGTGCATTCTTTTGTGTCCTAGCAGCTCTCCTTAATCTATAAGCAACAAGTCCACCTCACACATCAGAGCTGGAACCAGTGAATGATTTATGTTTTTCATGTTTTAATTTTATGAACTGCAACAAACCAGAAGTAAATACAAATCAAATTAACTAGACATATGAACATCTATACCAATGCATTTAATAGACAACATGTATATTCTCAAAATGACTCTGAAGTGTTTTTATGTTGTATTATTATTATTATTATTATTATAAGATAAATGAGCCCATGTGATGAATGCACTTAGGGATATATAATAAATAGGCCTCTATTTGTCAGTACACATCTGAACATTATTATCAAGATACAATCCTCAACCAACTGCTGTTGCTTTTTTGTACTGATTTACCAGAACTGCTAGAAAGAAGACAATCATGTATTCTTGTGTGATATTTACGTAAACTAATGTAGGTGTTAAGTTGTTGTCAAGGTATGAAGGATTCAAGAATGAATGTGTTATTTGTTTCAGGTGAACTAACCTCCAACTGATGGATCTGCTGGGTTGAGGATTGCCAGAGTGGTGGAGCCATCAGACTTCCGTCGTGCAAAATCCAGCTACACGACAAATCAATTATAATATCAGAATTCAGAGCTGTGACCTTATTGTGTCTCAACATGGATTTACTTGAACATGAAGAATTACGCATTTCCACCAAAAAATCCTCCATTATACTAAACAAGAATGGAGATGATCTCCACCAAGGTATTTTACATCCCAATACTTTTCTTTTTATGTCGTCAACTCAGAACAGGAGTTGTGATATTTTTCATATCGAATATGTCCGTTTGAAAAAAGGAAATAAATCATTTGTTCAACCCTGTTTTCTCACATCACTCTGCAGCATCCTGTTGGCCAGCTTTCCACCAGACTCTTCGATGACCTTGCGAATTTCCTCAAGCTCTTTCTCTGCCTTTGCTGCTTCGTCCTTGGAGTCTTTGTCGTGTCTGTAAATGAAACACGAATTGAAAGACAGCGGAAGAGACACATTGACCATGAATGACGAGGCTTTTCCTTTGAAGTGAGAATAAAAAGCTAAACACCTGAATCAGTGACATCAAACTTCTACGTGCAACCTTAATTCATTAGATAATCTACATGAGAGCCTTGCTGACTTCAATAGATGCCATACAGCTCTCATATGCAGCATCATCTGATGTAACCCAGACGGAGGAAAGCAGCTGAATGAAAAAACATTAAAGTAAAGGTTTCTCTGCCGTTTCCTCTGACGGTGAGTCATATCCGACACGCGACTGTAATCGCAACAGCATTGATTTCAAAGATTCACAGCCACGAGAGAAAACAAGACCCTGCATGCTGGGAGGCATTCCTCAGATTCTCTGCCTACAGCTCCACTGCTGGAAACGTATTTCATGTGGTGTCAGGTGAAAACAAACCCACAGATCTCACACAGGAGAAAACTGTTTCCACCAACATGCTGAATTTTGACTTCTATATGATACTTCATCTCCAGCTTAACCATGCTGACGTGAGGCCAATTGTTACTTAATATATTTCCGTTATTTAAGACTTATACATTTATGTTTTATTATGTTTTCACTCCTCACATTTGACTCTGAGCTCAAGAGGCATAGGACTGTGATTAAAGGAAAAAAGCATCTGATAACAGCAGGCTGAAGGACCTGGGTGTGCCGGGTGTACGACAGCTCTCGCTGCTGTCTGTGGCAGTGCTGGGTCTCTCTCCACTCTGGTCCAGGCCGGTGCCTCCCTCGTCCTTGGACTGCCCCAGCTGTTTGGCAGAGGGATCTAGGCCAGACATGAAATCTATGCTTTGCTTCAGGCTCTCCAGCCTCTCCTGTAGACAGATGAGTTGGAGAAACGAGGAACTGCCTGTTAATGATGCTGTATGTAATCACTCTAAGGCTATCTACTACCCCCATGTGTTGAATTATAGAAAAAACAAAAAACACTGCAACACTGTGACATCAGTACAGGAAGTGAAATACTTACATATTCTTTCAGAGAATAGTGAGTTACACTTTTACAGGCCAAACTATGTGGGTTTAACAGGAACTGAACTTCAGCTGAGGATTGGGTTTGTAGTAGTAATTATATTGGGACCGTATAAGTTAGTCGTGTGTAACTAAATCTCTGCATCCTACATGGTTATTTACATATGCTACGTCATTAATAAGCCTAGTCCACAAGCGGATCACAACAAACCTGCTGGGAACATTTCGTAAGTTGTTGTTTTGAGGGAACTTCATAAAACGCATCGCTGATGAGAACGGTCAAAACAGTGTAGCTGCAGTGTTTAAATGTTGACCGCACCCACACCGATTTCTTCATATATTGTCAGAATGCTCACGACAGTCAGCAGTCACCCTCACTCAACCATATATATAATCAGAAGTTTAGTCAATGTACAACAATGTTTAATTGTTGGCCACATTTGATCGTGGCCTGCACTGTGACTAATTAGGAGGATATTTAGGCCTAATGATTGTGTGAGAGATGCCCCGATTTAATTTCCACATTTTTCTCATTGACACTTATATGAAGCTGCCAGTTTGAATGATTATGATGACTAGGATCTGTTGGTAAAGTTTGATATTTAGTGAAATAAAATGTGAGAGAGGCATGAATATACATTCTGCAGGCTTCAGTTCACCACCTTGCCATCTGTGTCACCAAATTCCACTGCCTTCAAAATGTACTCACACTTGGGTCAGAGTTAAATTACTGGTGTGCATATTCTACTGTCAGGTCTGTGGTCTGTTTTTATAGATCACAAACGAGAATGCGTGGGAAATGGCATACGCCAGTTTCAGTCCTGGTTTTGTGCACACTCAGCGGTTATAAATGATACCCCAGAACATGTATAAAGTAGTATAATTAAACGGAAAGAAAAACAAGCTGCTGTCATTTAATCATTTATATCGCTAACTCTGAATCTTTTCCATGGAAATTGTAATCAAATGCACTTCTGGTCTGCGAGTTGTTACATCCTTCATGTGACACTGATTCAATGGCAGTGATCATTAAACATTAAAATACAAATACAGAAATAATCCATATTCTTCTGATGATCTGGTTTGCTTTTGTAGGTCACGTGGAGGCATCAGCATTATTTTTAGTCTGTTATGGATACCAGATTACAGCTACTCACTGTATGTTTATCCATCATAGCAAACCCCCCCAAAGAAGAGAATATGGAATATACTATATACTGTATATCGTATAATGAACTAAACAAGAGAACAAGACTATTTTCATACCTGGCTCAAGATCTTCATTCCTGAGTGTAACAGTTTCCGAGCTGCTTTGTGGTAAATGGTCTCAGGTTTGTTGTAAATCATGGCGTTCTCACACATAATCCTGAAATCCACCTGCATCAGTGACACAAAATCATCAAACACTGGACATGACAAAAACAAGTGATTCATGTTTGTTGAGCATTATTCTTACTCTCTCTAAATGCCTTTATTTAATCCCTGATTTTAGTCCTTTAATATTTGTTATCTACTATTATTAAGTCTGATTGATCACTTCCTGATACTTAAATGTTAATGAAGATGAATCTTATATATTACTATAGCAGCTTTAAGCTATAACAAGATGTACTGGGAAAATTCAACTGTGAACTTTGAGTGTGAAAATGGGTGAAAACATTGACTCTGTTAGGGCAGTCTACACAACAAAAACACTCATCTCAGTAGGTCTACCTGTTGTTGTTACAGGCCCGGTCAAGCATCTTTGACTTCATAAACAATGTTTTGCAAGATACAGACAGTAGCTTGCAGAGAACACACAAACATGACAACTGCCTGTCATCAAGTTACTCGAAGAAATCTAAGGAGAGCATATATGAACTGCTGCTGTTTGCTAAGTTAACCAGAAAAAAAAGAGAGACATTATGAGCTGAACATTTTGTGTACATGCAGATACCTTAAGTTCATCCAACGACTGGTAGCACTCTTTCTTTACTCTGTCCTTCATGGTGCTGAAGTCCATGGGCCGCTTGATTACGGAGGAGTAGCCAGGAGCAATGAGGTCTGTGACCGGGAACGAGAAGAATGCACTGGGGTCTTTCCTACAGAGAAAACGCAAACATTTTTTTTACCCATAAAATTACTTTAACAGTTATTAACTCTAAGGGACGGGGGTGGAGGTTCAGTTATATAATCACAAACACAGAGGTGACCTGCGCCTAGATTTAAAACAGTTTTTAAATGAACAAGCAAACAGTTATCACTATCATAATACATGAGTTAGGCTGCACCTTTGGAGCTGCCTGATGAGCTGGTTCAAAGCTTCCTGCAGAGGTGTCTGTTCTTTTTCTGCAAGCAACATAAAACATAGAATTGCTGAAAAAAGGGAGAAGCGATGTTGACATGAACTGCAAACAAGAGGAAAAACGAGACTACCTTCCAGTTTATCCAGCTCTGACCGGATGGGAGTTCTGCTCCGTTCCCGGTCGTCATCTCCACCTGCGTCTTGTCCTTTCTTCTTCTTTGTCATCTAACATTAAATACAAGGTGATTAAAAACTAACCTGTATAGATATTTTAAACTAACTACTGCGTTCAGGAGCGAAATCATCCCATAGTCGATGTTGAGATAAGGGTTAAGTAATGTTACCTTTTTCTTTGCTCTGTCATCTTCAGGCGACCCAAAACTCCTGTCTTTATCCTTCTTCTTTTTCTTCTTCTTGTCCTTTGGTTTGTCGAAGTCCGCTGGCTGTTCGTCATAAAAAGTGTCCCGGCTTGAACTTCCTGTCGTCACTTCGTTTCCAGACACTTTCAGCACAAGCTTCAGTGGTCTCTCTCCGTACTCTACAGATATCAAATCAACAACAAAAATGCTAACAGATAGCAGCCAGACCCTTGACAACTGAGACATCATGCTGGAAAGTGTTGCCACCAACAGCTAGTTAACCTATTAGGCGTTGTACTAAAGCTACGGTTGCAGCTAACGTTGTATTACAAACAAAGCTTTGCTTTAGGCAGAAATACGCAAGAGATAAGGGTAATTATTCTCTGTAGCATGCGTAGAAAGACACACGCTAAACAGTTAGCTAGGTTAGCACTATCTTGCTAGCGCGACAAACAACTGCCGAACCCGAATTTATAGATTATTTAATTAAAAAACAAACAGCGAATTATATAATTCAATGCATGCTTTTAAAATATGCTGATTATACCTTCATATCCATGTTTTTCGGACTTGTGTTTTTTGTGCTTCTTGCCCATTGTTTGTATTTTTATGCTCTCTGTTCCCAATGATAGCGGAAGCACTACTATTGAGAACAGGCCTACAGCGCCACCTGCCGTAGTGGCGGTGACAGCGCCACCTGAAACCACCCCCCATTCGTCGGTAGGTGGCGAAGTCAGCTTAGTTTTAAACTTCAGTGTTCACCCATGGAAAAGTAAACTTTCTCCTGTATTGAGTGTCCTTTTGACTCAATATTTTAGCTGTCAGTCTGCATCATGGACCATTTAGAGAGAAAAAACATCTACTTTATAATAAATAGACACAGTAGCCTACTAGGCTAATAGTAGACCCAATGGAGAGCCACTGAATCATAAAAACCATTGTTCCGTACAATCCAGCAGGAACAAGTGAAGAGATTTTCAACGAGGAAAGGAGCCCCTATCGGCTCCCTCTGGCAAGATGTTCTGCCTTAGTCCAAACAAATCTCTAAATATAAGAAAAAGAACAAACACATGATGAGATAAGATGTTTAGGGGACAGCTACACAAATATGCACAAAGAAACAACTAACAATTTAGTACCACACTTCAATGAAGGTCTGAGCAAATGTCAACCCTCAAGATCACCAAATCCAAAATTTCAAAGTCAATAGCGTCTTTCATCAGATGTTCTTCATTAATGCTAATATCAAAGTCTTTCAAAGTCAATGTCCAATCTTAAGACAGCTTTCCTTCATGGTCTTCTTGCCCATGCCAAAATGACTCTGATGATTCACTCGCCAAAAGTCAGAATATTGCTATACAAGTTCAAGTCCATTTAACATTTACAATCATTGCTATTCACATAAGATGTCACCTAAAATGTTTTTATGAGCTAAACAAATTCCTTGTGATTACTTCACAGAACTTGTGTAATTGGAGCAGTACCCTTTACCCCAATTTACAGCACAACATTTGCACACTTAAAAATCATGGGCCATCAAATACTGATTTCCAAACAGATACTGCATTTGCTTTACACTACTCCAGCTTGGACCTTTTTCTTTGTTTTCACCTGCAGATATAACTGCTCACTGTAGGAGCAGGTACATCTACAGCTGTTGTTCTTATCTGATTCCGTTAAATCAATATTTTTGTAAATAAAAGTATCCAATCAGACTGAATAACAACAGGTACCCTATGAAATTATATGTGTCATCCATGTTTGTGACAACTCAAGACGGGATCTTTAAGTGTAATGTACTTCATGTTAAGTTAGTTAAATGTGTGACCTTTGAGATGTCTTTTTTAGAAGGTCACTGGTGGGAAAGTAATAACAAAAAAGCCCAAATAGGGTAATATTTCAAGCGAGGCATTTTTATCAACCTTAAGATCTGGGAAATCTTATATACATAGGCAATAGACTTGCAGTCCTAATGTCGTATAGGCCACAGGGTGATTGGTTTTAAAGAGTTAAAGCATCTGATCAGACCAAGGCAACAAATGCAGGTACACTCATGGTAAATGGACTTTAGCTTGTATAGCGCTTTTCTAGTCTTCTGACTAGTCAAAGCGCTTTTACACTGCATGTCTCACCTACCCATTCACACACTGTTGGCAGAGGTTTCTATGTAAAGGGTTTATCAGAAGTTACTAATCCCATTGACACACATTCATACGCCGCCAACAAAGCGGCTGGAGCAATTCGGGGTTAATTGACCTGCCCAAGGACACATCAGGGGATCGATCCCTCAATCTTCCAGTTGAGAGACGACCGACTCTACCAACTGAGCCACAGCCACCCTTATACGTTGAGTAGCAAGCTATCTAGCCTGATGTTAGCATTGCACTTTTCTCTCAAGAATTTTTGTTTGGTTGCTTGTTCAAAAAGCAGGAACAACACAATTGTTCATGTTTAGTAGTTCAGAAGTAGACTAAAGAAGGAAAGCTAATGTGTTTTCTCTGACTTTTTCTAATGTGTGCAGGCTGGCTCAATTTGACGGTCTGCTGTGCCTATGAGAGAGTATCACTGCTTAAGATTTGATTAAGTATAAAGGTTTCCATTTATACAGCAGATATTGCACCCTATTCTTTCAAATTCATGCTTAACAAGAGAGCACCATCCTAAATCCCAAAGATATCGTTTTTCTCTCTTTTGTGTACAAGCAATTTATAATGAAGATATAGCCTATACTACAGAAGATTATATGCTAAAATTATATTTAATTTCTATTCTACTTTGACCAGATCTTGCCCAAATTAACCAAATTAACCTCCAAAGGTTTTGCAATGTTGCTTAGTTATGTTTGGGATCCGTAGTACTCTGAGTCTGTACAACTGGAGCTTCCCCGCATTGCAGAGCTGTAATGCTCCGTTAAATCGGCACATATTGTACCAGCTGATGAATGACAGATGTTTTATTCATTGAGGAAAAGATAGTGTGCATTGTTTGAAGCACATTCCAGGTTTTATGAAGAGGGTAGAGGACGGGGGAAGAAGGTTTGTAAGAAATGAAGATTGACTGGATCCATTTCAGCCATCCATGCTCTCAGATGAAGAGGTGACTCTGACACTGTTGATGTTTGACTCTTCCAGCTGATCAAAACCATCCACAACAAATTACAGTCTGATGTGATTCCAGAAATACCAGCCCTAGTACATCTTTCACATACCGGTCAAATTTTTAGATACAGTTCAGTTATGGAGAAAGGTTCAGCTACCACGCCCATAAACTTTTTTTTAATCTAGGACTTTTAAAGGTCAGAGAAATGTTGCCCTGATGAATGCCTGTAACCCAACATTATTTAGATACAGACATCCAATTTCAATACATTTTGCAAAAAAATTGCTTGCTGCATCGGCAGATCTTGTTACTATACAAACAATTCAGGCCTTGATTTTTGCTTTTTGCTTGAAAGAAGATGTTTATCTGGACTGATCAGGTGAGGTTTACATTAGGTGTGATAGGATATTTTTTGACTAAAATGAGACAAATTCAATTGGAATTATTTGAGTTTGTTATTTATTGCCTGGTTTATTCTGTGTTGTGTATGTTATTTACATCATATCACCTTTAAAGCTTCTATGAAAAAACTTTAGTAAAATGTTGCTTATCCATCAAATTTGATACAACTGTAGCGTTTGGCCTTTTTAAAAGAAAAAAATCATTCTCCTGTGATCTGAGTTGGTGTAACGATGTGTTGGATACTTGAAATGTGTGACTTCTGTTTCCATGGAAGAGTAAATCCCGAAAGTCAAGAATAGTTTAACTCACACTACAGCATTTAGCAGACTTTACCTAGATAGCAATTCAGGAAGAACATAACAGGTGACTTTGTTTGATTTGAAAAAGTAATTTCATTACAAGCAAATGGTGATGATAACAGTGGTCAAATGTAATGTTCCTCAGTGCTCTCTGTCTTAAGCTCCAGAGAAAAAAAGTCAAGGAAACATGCCGGCCCAAGTCAGGCCTGCTGTAGCCCCAGAGAGGCCGTGGGATCCATCTGCTTCAGTCCAGCTGTGGAGCTGCACACATGTTAGAAGTCCACAGATTAAAAGGAGATCAGTTACACCAAACATGCTAACAAATGGCAGATGCTGTGAATTTCATTATCTTCTGTCACAACAGAGGGGTTGAGGGGACCCAGAGACCGTTTCCACATGAAAGCGACATCCCGGCAGAACCATGGGAAACTGCCTACCACTCTGTTGATGTGATGGAAAAGGGATGTTTGGTCACTCCATGTGAACACAACAATAATACAAACAGCTTATCTGTTTCACACGACTCAGCTGAACCAGCAATGGAGATACAAACAGGCTGATTTAACACTACTGAACTAGCACTTATTGGCTAGGTTGTTTTACATTTTTACATTTTACATTCAAGGTTGACTACATTGCTTGCAGGCAAATAAATGCTGTTAACGTAAACATAGTCTACCATTGTCTCTCTTCACTCGAACTTCAAGTTAAAGCTCCTGTGAGGATATTTTAGCTTGTTATAAAAAAGAATGAAAGTAAATACCAATATACAGTATCTTTATGAGCTACAATTGCAAACAAAGCATAAAGATTGATTGTTGTCATAATGTTATTTTTTGGGCCTGTCACTACAGTAATTAACTGCAAGCTGCCGAAAATCTTTTTTTGACATTTTCCCTTGTGTGACGAACCCTCCCCCTTTGCTCCCATTCTGCCTGCCTGCCTACATGCCTGCCTCTCAGTCTTGTTTTGCTCTTTTCAGGTGATTGGTGTTGGCATCTGGGTGGAGCTAGGAGGGTCGTCACTCGTCAGCTAATACCTAGGGCCTTCAGACAGGCATATAGGCCTGCCTGATTGAGAATCTGATTCTCCCTCAGACGGTTCTGCAGTACAATAAAGAGTGAGAAAAAAAGAGCATCACATATCAAATAAAAACAAATAAACATAAACTGTATTACAGGTTTTAAGAGGATATGGGTTAAAATAAAAAATCCAGCCTAAAAAGGATATAATTAATTAAGTAACAGAGTAATATAAGTATGACAGTAATGTCATCATTGACAGTATATATAAGCCATTCAGACACAGACCCAGGATCCATTTATGCAAGCCCTATCCTAGGTAGTGACAACACTGATAATACTACATGATAACAATTGAAAGTACACGTGAATGTTGAAAAGAAAGCAGTATGACATCTTTTGTAAAAAAAAAAGTACTTAAAGGGATACTTCACCCATTGAAACATGAATCTGTAGTGAAATTGGGTCATATATGTAGTAGAAATGTGAAATCAATTCTGAAGTTGGTGCCTTCTTGACCAAAACTTTTGACAATAAGATTTCTCTTAGAAACTTGGACCACCCGAGCAGCACCTGAATGCAGCATTACTCGCGGACATTTACTACAATAATACGGCAGTTTACTCAACTGAATCCGAGATTTCTTTCAGAAGGAATTGGCATCTTGGAAATTCCTGGCAGAAAACAGACTCTATGTCTCCGCCATAGGCAAACAGTCACAGCACCGACAACACAAGTCTGCCCCGGCTCCTTCTTCCTTGTCACAGCCGCGGACCTAGCAAGCTAGGCTAGCTAGCCTGCCTGTAGGCACCAGCAGCCAGCTCGCCGCTATATTGCGGCTCGTAGAAAGAGCCACGAACATCCAATTCGAGCACAAAACCTTTAAAATCCCCTTCATCCATATCAGTTTGAAGTTGAAACATACTTTTTTTTGCCTTTCTCGGTTATTACCTTTCTCCATAGAGCCTGTTATCACAGCTTCCAACTAAGCAATATGGCGGATGTTAAGTTTCGTTTTTGGGAGTGAGGTCCCGCCCACTGATCTGTGATAGGTCTGTAGCTTCAGTGGTTGAAAACATGAGGAACTAGCAATGTAGTTTCACCCCTGCTAACCACAACAGCCGCCAATGATGCAATATGACGATTTTTGCGTCATTGGAGGCAGCTTCTCAGAAAAGAAATTACAGATATTTCTCATCTTAGGGGAAAATGAGGGCTGGATGCAAGACCATTCAATAAAACCACAAGTTTACTACTGATACAAAGCTTAATGCAAATGGGTGAAGTGTCCCTTTAAACATGCAGGACAAGGTTTGCAAGGAGATAAGAAGCAGCATTGTTTTCACAGCACACTCTGTGTATTTTTATACTTTAATCATGCACTTACGCAAACAAGTGTATTGGCAATAAACATGATTCTGACTTTGCCCACAAGAGGTGCAAAATCAACCCAAACTGAAAGTTCCTTACAGAAGCAGGGATTAAAAATAGAAATGATTGCCTAAATGTATTATTACATTAAGTTATTGATCACACAAATGTTTCTGCTATATTTACATTTTCTCATTGTTTTGTAGCTCTGACACTCACCCTTTCTCCACTGTGTAAAAACTTGGATTTGAAAGTGACGAGGTTGGGGGATAATAACATCAACTTTAAAGCCTGTGACAAATGCAAATTAATAACTTATAGAGAGATGTAAGAATATGGCATGACGTTTGGTCATAGAAGTAATCTCTTTTCACTTGAAGTTGTCAGGGCGCTGTTCAGATATGACAGATGAAATGTTTGGGGTCATTACAACTGTCATCGCAGCACGGTTTTGAAGATGTAACCAGCCATCACAAGCAAGTCAGACGCAAACATCAAAGTGGGGAAGCCAATCATTCTGCTTCACTGTTTTTCTCCTGCCTGACACTCTGTCATGGTAAAATCTTTGAGCATCAGTCAGTCATCCCCGTCAAATCTTTGTGTGGATGGTGACTCTATTTTTATCTGTGACCAAGACACCTCTTGTGAGTAGCTTTGATTATCAATTTTTTACAGTCCACCACTGTTGCTAAGATGTTTCCATTCTTTGGTTGTCTTATATCCAACCCAGGTCTGTGAATGAAGGTGTGGACCAATCGTGTGCTTCCAAAATGTTCATGTTTTATTGAAGTAAGACTGTAAATCCTACCATACCTAAAGCTTCTAAAACAATACTGGGGAGGATTATATTTTTTAAATTTCAAAGACAATAAGTGATAAAAAACAATGATAAATACAACATCCTAAAACTATGAAATCATGCGTTCACTGTCAGCATCTTGGATGACACCCTGTTGAAGTTATTAGAAGTTGCTCGTCTTAGCATCTGCCACCCCCAATTGCAAGCCACAATCTTCTCTGATCCAATTACTCTAATGTATATTTCATTGGGATTACTTAATCCTTTTGTAGTTTAACATCACCCTCTGCTTTAAGGTACTTAATGTATTATTCTGTTTTCAAAACTCCACTATAATGGAGGATTTTTTGTAAGGAGGCTGGTCTGATGTTTGATTCTGCAGGGGATGGTTGTTGGCAGCTGTCTGTGTGTGCATTTTCATGGAGCACACACATCAAAATGCTTACATGCGTCATACATTTGCAAGTGTGTGTTTGTGTGACGGGAAGAGGGAGGAGTAAAAAAGGGGGGGTGGGGGAGCTAGGGTGGAGGTGGTTGTCGATCTGTGCCTTTCTTCTCCGCCCGCCTCCGAAGATAGTGGTCCTAGGGTTGGGAAAGTACACAGGGGTGCCGTGTGTTTAAAGCCTGTGAGCTTTGTGACGATCCATCGTCAGATCTTAAGCCGTTTGAAAAGTTTATAATAACTGAAAGACAGCCCCTGGGAAATGGTCTTTCTAAATTCAATGAGAATGTATCATTTCTACACAGGAAGCGGCACTATTTGAGGTGGAAACGTGCTGCCTCTAATCTAGCGCTCCCTAAGAGGTGACGAGCCGGAGTGCAAGCCACCATCCCAGCAAAACAGATTGCTTTAGAAAATGTCATAAGAGGCTGTTTCTGAAACATGCTATTAATCACCTCATGTGACACCTACCCCATAGCAGCAGTTACAGAAATTCAAATAACTATAGAAATAGTCAATGATCTGAGAGGGAATTATGTTGATTTCAGTCTGTTTCATAAACAGCCAAAAACTCTCTGGAGCTTTAGGGGCAGCACTTAAAGGGATACTTCACCCATTTGCATTAAGCTTTGTATCAGTAGTAAACTTGTGTTTTTATTGAATGGTCTTGCATCCAGCCCTCATTTCCCCCTAAAATGAGAAATATCTGTAATTTATTTTCTGAGAAGCTGCCTCCAATGACGCAAAAATTGTCATATTGCATCACTGGCGGCTGTTGTGGTTAGCAGGGGTGAAACTACATTGCTAGTTCCTCATGTTTTCAACCACTGAAGCTACAGACCTATCACAGATCAGTGGGCGGGACCTCACTCCCAAAAACGAAACTTAACATCCGCCATATTGCTTAGTTGGAAGCTGTGCTAACAGGCTCTGTGGAGAAAGCTGAGTAAAACCGACAATGGCGGAAAGTCAACTACAAACTGATAAGGATGAAGGGGATTTTAAAGGTTTTGTGCTCGAATCGGATGTTCGTGGCTCTTTCTACGAGCCCCCGCAATCTTGCTCCCAGGTGCCTTCTGCAGACAGACAGCGGCTGAACAGGGACCCTGAGCCGGCTCAAGCTGGGTGTCTCTATGGTTAAAGCTGAAGGACCAATAATGGCGAAAAAAGTACGTTTCAACTTCAAACTGATATGGATGAAGGGGATTTTAAAGGTTTTGTGCTCGAATCAGATGTTCGTGGCTCTTTCTACCAGCCACAATATCTGCCAGGCGGCTTCTGCAGACAGACAGCGGCTGTACAGTGAGCCTGAGCCGGCTCAAGCTGGGTGTCTCTACGGATAAGCTGATATGGACCAAGAATGGCGAAAAACGTACGTTTCAACTTCAAACTGATATGACTGAAGGGGATTTTGAAGGTTTTGTGCTTGAATCGGATGTTCGTGGCTCTTTCTACGAGCCGCAATATAGCGGCGAGCTGGCTGCTGGTGCCGACAGGCAGGCTAGCTAGCCTAGCTGGCTAGGTCCGCGGCTGTGAGAGGAAGAAGGAGCTGGGGCAGACTTGTGTTGTCGGTGCTGTCACTGTTTGCCTATGGACACAGACATAGAGTCTGTTTTCTGCCAGGAATTTTCAAGATGCCAATTCCTTCTGAAAGAAATCTTGGATTCAGTTGAGGAAACGGCCATATGTGTTGTTGTAAATGTCCGTATATAATGCTGCATTCAGGTGCTGCTCGGGTGGACCAAGTTTCTTAGAGAAATCTTATTGTCAAAAGTTACATTTGAGCAAAAAGTTGATGTGCAATACGTGCATGAATAAAAAGTATGTTAACAAAACACAAAACCGACTTGAGCAGGTGTTTCATGTGCATTTTACAACTCGGAATCTCATTTTTCCGATACCACGTGAATGCACCTCTCCTTCAGCGGGAGTGTCCTGCGGTGCTGTGAATTCTGGGAGTTGTTGTCTCTAATCCACATAAAGCAAAAAGACACTTTCTGCCTTTTCTCGGTCAAGAAGGCACCAACTTCAAAATTGATTTCACATTTCTACTTCATATATGACCCAATTTCACTACAGATTCATGTTTCAATGGGTGAAGTATCCCTTTAACTCAGTCTGTAGGAACTTGGGTGGGGAACTGGTGGATTGTAGGTACAAGTCCCAGTAAAACCTGGAATTGGAACTGGGTTTGGGTTCTTGGTTGCTGGAGAGATAACAGCTCACTTCCTGTGCACTACCATGGTGCCCTTGAGCAAAGCACTGAACTCCAAAACTTAATACAACAGGTGTCAGAAGGGTAAGTGATCAGTTGAAATACAATGGTTATTATAGACATCTATACAATGTATTTTTCTACCCTGCATTCAGAAAGAAAGCCAGTGAAGTAAATGTATTTCTGTTTTTGTTGTAAAGTAAACCTTTAGCTGCTGGTGTCTGGTTTTTCTGCAGTCTAGTTCAGCCTTTAACAGAAAAACTTAGAGTCTCCTAAACTCATGAACAATCAAATCCTTCCCACTGGTTTGGCATAAAAAGACCCACATGACAGTGATTTCAGGGGCCTTGGAAACGCAGGGAGAAACCAGAGATCACTGTGAGGGGATGACAATAATTGTGTCAGTTAGAGACTGATGCCCACAGGTAAGAGTAATTACGGAGGAACCATTATTACCCCCTGCCTGTGGGTGTATGTGTTTGTATGCTGCAGAGTCCAGTAAACCAGGCAGGGCCCAGCAGCAGATTACAAAGGTGTGGCTTTCACGTGACATCCAAATGTGACTCATAAAAGACAAAAGTGTGGATCACAGAGGGTGTCTCAGCCCCATTCCACTACTTTGCCATCAGTCTAACAGATGGCATGGGCCCGTCTGAGGCCCTGGCAATGAGGAGTGCAGTGGCTTCAAAGGCCCTCTGTAATCTGCAGAAACATCACAGGCTGGGAGAAAGTGACTGTCTCCCAGACACCCGCCCCACTAAGAGGGCGAGCGAGGCGCTAATGAAAGGCAGATAAAGGGATCGACGCACAGACAGTGCCTCATGAAAAAACGAGAGAAAACATTAGGTAGGCTTGCCTTTTTTCTTTGCCTTTCTTTTCCTTTAAAAAAATCTACAGACAAATGGTCCAGTCGGTCTTTTTGTGCTCGCAGAAATACAGCAACGCAGATAAAGAGTTATTTTCAAAGCTTTCCTCCCCTGTAGAGAGTGACTCAATTCAAACTAAATTGTCAGGGCTGAGTGTGGGGTAAAGTTAGTGATGATGGAGGAAAGATGAAGATTGTGCTTTTTGTAAGAAATGCCACCAGTTCCCTGTGTTTGTGGTGGCTTTGATGTGGCAGTCAAGCCTGGCGCTCGCTGACAGCCGCAACATTAATCAGAGGAACTCAGTTCTTTTTTCACACTTTTATGCAGTAATTAACACCCAGGAAGGAGACACACACATCATTTCATTTTAGACTCATCAATTCCTGCTTTTTACTGATATTGTATTTGCACTGCAGGTTCACATGACCTTAACACTGACGACTGCAGAATCAGTAGAACAATATGACTTGTAACTTTCTATGAAGTCGTGTGTTATGTCTGCTGAATCACATTGTAGTTTAATAAAAAAAAAGGTTTAACAATGCAGAAGATCATCCTGCTAATGAAAAACACCAACACATCTCAGTGCACAAACTGGGTATTGGAAAAAAACCAAACAGGAGAGTGTGGTGGTTACCACACCTCTACTGGTGCTAGCTGCATTGTGCCACATAAGCTCTAACATTAGTCTCCTGGCCATTATTTGTATCTTTGCTGGGGTGGGTCTTAGGGCTAATTAATAAAAAGGAAGGCACATTATTATTATTATTATTATGTTTGAGGTTGAAAGCTCTTGAAGATCTCTCTCTTTCTTCTGTCTTTCAAGCATCCGGATATTGTGCAGGTCCTTAGATGGTGAGAATTAACCAGAGGCGGGTGCAGTTAATCAAAAATGTAACTCTGCTAACTGTCAACAAATACGTTAACTTCAATATCAGTTAATCCGTTTATTCTGTTCATATTTATCGGAAGTTAAAATGAATGTTAACCATTATTACCAATAAGCAACAAAAACATCGGCTTTTTGCTATGTCAAGATGTGAGATCTTAAGAGACCAGGATGACTTATAAAATTATATATTACACACGTGTCTATGTTGAAAATCTACAAATAATAGAAACTTTTTTCATTTATTACCTCCCCTGTAAACATCTGTTTTGTCTATATGACTCTTGCTACATCGCTAGAGAGCTTTGGTTTTTGTAACTCTGACCGTGTAAACCGTTACAAGATCCAACCAACACAGCAGCCACAATCTACGCATCTGTCAGACCACCAACAAACAAAAATGTCTTTCTGATGTATATTTCTTCACACAGAAATTTTGAATGACACTTCATTTGACCAATCAGGACATTCCATTCACTGTTCCTATGCTACTTTAGCCAATAAGTGTCAATAACGAGACTTTCTTTCTCTCCCCTCCATGGTCGACATTACATTACACATGACGCAAAAAGAGATAACGACCAGGGCAGCAGTCTAGTCTCTTCAGAGAGTCAGGAGCATATGAGGCCAGCTGACCTGAGTTGGAGAAAGTAAATACAAGTAACCAAAATTACTTCACAAATACCAAATTTAACGGAAGTTACATGTTTCGTTTATCATTTTTCAGATTAACGTCCTTGTTAAAAGCAATGAAAAAATTAACAGTGATAACTATCACTAAATAGATCAGCAGACTTGTGCCCAGCTCTGATATTAACTCTGTTAATCTAGCCTATAAAGGCCATGTCTGGCCTGCCAATAATACAATTCTGAGGTTTTGACATTTGGTCTAAGATAAGGCAGAGAAAAAGGCTCACCCTTTTCAGAGACAGGGCACACATTATATAAAAAGGTGTTTTTTTACCTAAGCAACAATTTCCCTCCTAATGCACAGCCCTGCTGACACAGCCTGTTGGTATATATGGACAGTCTCTGGAGACATTCACAAGTTTTCATGGAGCTGTACACAATATGGATGGATTCAGTGGAGCGAGCAGGGATCAGTCATAGTCTGCAGACCCCAACTCAAGTCCTGCACCGTGGGGATTTGTTAGCTGCTCTCAGGGTAACCTCACCACTTCTCTTTTCAACACATTTGCCTTTTCTTGACAACCCACTGGACTGTGTAGGCCTGTCAAACTGGTGATCGCTCTTATTTCCACAGAACACATACAGTCCTATGTTATCTGTCCTTTCAGTGTGTAAAAATCCACAATGTTGAGGTGTTTAGTGAAGTTTAAAACACCATCTAACAGACTAAATAATAGAAAACTATTTTTTTGAGATGGTCCATAGACTTTGTATTTGACAGGTTCTCTTTGCACCAATACAGGATATTTTCTTGGTGACATATCTGTTTTAATTAATGGGATTCCGACTCTGATATGGATTAACCTTCCATGTCAGTGCTGAATCCTCTTACAGTGAAATGCCTCAGATGCTGCTGCTGCTTATATATGAGTGACAGGAAATGTCATTTTTTGTGCATCTGTTTTGAAAAGAGTTATTTTTTATTTTCATAACAGCTGTTAAAATTGTTGATGTTTAAAAAAAAAAAAAGATTAACAAAAGCTAACCTAAATTTAACAACCTCTTAAAGTGGGTAAATCTATTAAAATGTTTCAGAATAACATGTTCATCACAAGAATAAGGACAAAAAGAATCAGAAGTAGGTCCAGTCTCAGAGTGGTATCTTCTCCACAGAGACATTGGAAGGGCCATGGGTGCTAGCTACTATTTCTAAATGTTGTTCTTTCTCTTACGTCACAAGTGCTTATGCACAGATTTAGAGATTAATGAGGGTGGCTGTGGCTCAGAGGTAATGTCAGTAATTCTCCTTTTTAAAGATGGGAGGTTTGATCCACCAGCCCTGTAGTTCACATGTCAAAACCCCCACTTTGGCCCAGACTGAAATATCTCAAAAAGTAATTGATATAATTGATATAAAGTAATTGATATATTGAAATCAGAGTTCCCAGAAGAAAAAAATAATAAAAATATTCCTATCAATGGAAGACAGGGGTGGAATGAGAGACGATGAGAAGCTCCAGGATTGTTTGAAAGCAGTGGAGAAAGGCCAGGGTATATGAGAGAGAGGGAATTAATGTTTTTGCAAGACGACCTAAGAAAAGGGCAGAACATTTGAGGAGGAAGTGAAAGGAGAAGGAATGACTCAGGAGGACAGCATTTTATTAAGAAGGACCCATTTAAGTTTATTAAAAGGTTGTTTAGCCAGGAAAAGGGACATTAACTCAAAGCATCAAAGCGAGAGGAAGAGGAACATTTAAAAAAAAAAGGAAAGACACACTCAGATCCAGGGAAGAATAGAGAATTAGGTCTTCCTCCTGACGTACTACCTTAAGGTGAGGAATTTCTTCCTCAGCTACAAAAAAACTTCCTATGCTCAAATTGGTGAGAGATGCATCCCATCCTGCCATCTCTCCCCTACCACCCACTCAAAACTCTAATGAATACTTTCATTGTCTTTGTGAATGCTAGTGGGGAAATAGTCCACCCGGCCATATTGCCTACTGTGAGCAATTGCTGTTAATTTACAGCCAATTTTCAACACTAAAATGCTGTTTTGATCTAAAACAGTTAAGAACTGTAGTTAGCAATGCATTGTGGGATGCTCACCTTGAAGCAACAGGACAAAGGCCCTAAACAGTATAATGATGTTTTAAATTACAGGACACTACAGTATTTTTTAAAAAGTGGGTGTTGCATGGAGAATTTGGAGCGCGGTCAGTAGTGTGGTACGTTAGGCTGTTAGTCTTTTGTTTCTAAAAATATGCTACTGCTTATTTTTCTCAGTTAGTTTTCTTTATAAAATACCCAAAGCCATCACCTCCTGAATGGAGAATCATTGGAGGATCATTTGAATAGCAGTTTTCAGAGAAGGACACACAATATGGAGGACATGTGCTACACATCAACGAGACCTGCTTCATCAACATGTTTCGGATTTTGAAACTACAAATTAGACGGTAGGTCTTATTGAAATCTTATTTTACTTGTTAATATCTCATTTATATTGCAGAGGATGTTTGATACAAACAGATCCTCAGTAGCACTAGCTTGTCTAGCTATTGATTTTAACATGTAATTTATGAGCAAGGCTTAGATTTAAATAGTGTAAAAAATATTACTTCTGGGCAGTTTTAGTTGTTGTATTTAGGTTAAAATTAATACAGCCTAACGGTCAGAGGACCGACACTCGTTAACCCGGTAATTTAGCACAAAGATGTCGAGGCAGAGGGAGGAAAAAATACAGGCCTAGCCTCATATGGCTCTGGGCTTTACTAATATCACATCCTTAAATAGGTACAGTATAAACATTAAGACTCAAAGAGTTAAAGACAGCCTAAGCTTGGAGCAATGAATTATTATAAATTAATATAATTGATGTGCTTAAATGGAGAAGTGAAGCCTATTGTAACAGTCCTCCCTACATGTTTAATGTACGTAGTTTGACAGTCAGCCAAACTCCATTCAATGATGAGTGAGTCAGGCAGTTAGTTGCTCTTTGATTTATTCACCAGATTGAATAAGGAGTGAAAACTACAAGACAAAAGAAAATGCACAGATTACTGTCATATCAAAGGTCTTTATAAAGAAATACAAACAATTAACTAAATGATCAATGCTGACGTACTACAAATATATAACAAAAAAAATGCTTAGTTGTCGCTAATGCTAAGCTACATGTTAATGCTATGCTACATGCTAATGCTATGCTACTTCAGAAGCATTATGCTGCGTTCCATTTACCTCGGAACTGGGAACTCGGAGATGGGAATGATGTCACAACCGAGTTGAGCGTGTTCCAGTTGCAAGTCGGAAAAGCAACATGGACACCTCCAGGAGTACCTTTGTTTTGTTATTTCAATGAAAGTTTATCAAATTCTCTTGATCTGATAAACAATGAGGATAAACTCTGTTACATTTTAGGAGATTTTAACATAAATCTTTTTAAATATAAATCAGATACCCTTACTGGGGATTTTCTTAATATTCTTTATTGTAGTTACTTTTTCCCTCTTATTCATAAATCTACACGAGTTACAGAAAATACAGCAACCTTGATTGATAACATCTTAACTAACTCTTTGAATGAAGGAATGAAATCTGGGGTCTTGTATTTAGATTTGTCAGACCATTTTCCTATTTTCCAGTACTCTTTAATCAAGAGTTTTAATAGAGCTAAACATACCAAGAAAACTATGCACAAAAGAATTATGAGCAAGTCAAATATTTCAAAATTTAAAGACAAGCTTACCAGTATTTCATGGGATGACCTATATGAGGAAAATAATGCTGAGTTTGCATATCAACATTTTACGAAAGTTATTAGCTTTAGCTTTGATGAGTGTTTCCCAATTGGAAGTTCTACCAGGAAATGCAGTCAAGACTTTAATAAGCCTTGGTTTACAGTTGATTTGTTAAAGCTGTTGAGGAAAAAGAATAAACTATACAGACAATATCTCTCAAATCCTACTCCTCTTATCCATGGCATTTATAAATCCTATAGAAATAAATATATTCATTCCATTAGATCTGCAAAAAAGAAATATTTCAGTGAAAAATTGAATGGGTGTTCAAACGATATTAAAACCACGTGGAAAGTGATAAATCAGCTGTTGCAAAGAGAAAAACTGCCCCAGAGCTACCTTCTGTCTTTTTGGATGGTGAACATTCTCTTAAAAATTTGATATAGCTAAAAAATGTAATGATTTTTTTTGTTAATATTGGTTATAAATTAGCTTACAAAATATCTGCATGTCATGGTAATCCACTGGATTTTATCCCTAGACATTTTCCTATTATTTCTTCTTTTGAGACCCCTGATATTCAAGAAATAAGTGACATAATTGATGAACTAAAAACATCTTCAGCCGGTCATGACAATATTACTGCATTTCTTGTCAAACAGGTGAAACAGTCAATACTTCAGCCCTTGCTCACATATTTTCTTTGTCTTTGAAAACAGGCGTTGTACCAGAGGATTTAAAAGTTGCTAAAGTGATTCCTCTGTTTAAAAAACTGATGATCAATGTTGTTTTAATAACTATAGACTCATATCTATTTTGCCATGTTTTTCAAAAATATTAGAAAAAATTATTTACAAAAGGATTCTTTCTCATATAGATTCTAATTCAATTCTTTACAAACACCAGTATGGTTTCCGGAAAAAACACTCCACTGAAATGGCTCTGCTTCACCTGATTGACAAAATTACTTCTGCACTTGAAAATAATGAATTTACTTTCAAAAGCTTTTGATACAGTTAATCATCATATTTTACTTGAAAAGATGTATAAATACGGTTTTCATGATACCACACACAAATGGTTAAAAAATTATGTTTCTAACAGAAGACAGTATGTTTGTGTTAAGAGTTGCTATTCTAACAAAGCCAGACTACTCTGTGGGGTTCCACAGGGATCCATTCTGGGACCATTATTATTTCTCATATACATTAATGATTTGTCTAATGTCTCTAATATCCTTTCTCCAATAATGTTTGCAGATGACACAACTCTAGTTCTCTCTCATTCAAATTTCAGTTCACTGATTAAGAATGCTAATGCTGGTTTAACTGCCTACGCTACCTGGTTCAGATTAAATAAATTATCTTTGAATATAAAAAAATCTAACTTTAAAATTTTCAGTGGCAAAAAAACATATTCTAAAGATTTATCTAAAATTTCAATTTTACTGTTGATGAGAGTTTGAGTTGGAAAGAACAAACTGACTGGGTTAGCAAAAAAATAAATAAATCTATTGGTATAATTAGGAGGGTCAGTCAGCTTGTCACCACAAACTGTCTCCATACTCTATATCACAGTTTAATTTATCCCTATCTTTCATATTGTAATATAGTTTGGGCGAGTACTTTTCCTAGTACTCTCAACAAAATCTTGGTCCTCCAGAAACGTTTTGTTAGAATTGCAACTCGATCAGAGTCACACATCCCATCTGCTCCTTTATTTTATGATGTGAAGCACTTTGAGTCTGCCTTGTGTATGAAAAGCGCTATACAAATAAACTTGCCTTGCCTTGCCTTGCCTTATTTAAAAAACTACAAATTCTTACTATTTTTGACATCAATATTATTTAAATATGTGTTTTTATGTATAAAATACATTCAAGTGAAGGGAATATTCCTGAGCATTTCAAGAATTACTTTAAAGCAAATTCACACGTCCATTCCTACTCAACTCGTCAATCTTCAGATCTTCATCTTCCTAAATTTCTTACTTGCAGAGGTCAATTTTCAATAAGATTTAGGGGTACCAAATTATGGAATGGCTTTTCCCATCTGGCGAAAAACTTTTCCTCTATAAAACTCTACAAAAGACACTTAAAAGATTATTTAATGGATGTTTTGTAATTTGCTTTTCTTTATGTGCTGTTGTCCATGTCTCTGTGTTTTATTTTGATTCACACATACTCAAGGAATCAGTAAATTAGGGGTATAAACCAATATTTCCCTCATGGACACACACACATACTCACACACGCACACATTACACACTCACATTTTTTGCTTTTATATTAATGTTTGTTATTGTCTTTACTGTTGGTATTTTTTGTTATTATATTAATTTGTTATTATTAGCTTGTTATCACTTTTATATAGTTATATGATTCTTTGTATGTTAATTTTGTGTTTTCTTTTATATTGTGAAATTTTAACATTATTTAGGTAGAGGCTTCAAATAAGCCCACTAGGCTTTCTGCCTCTTCCTGCACTGTATGATATTTTGTATTCTTTGTCAATTTTGTATTTTTTAAACTGTGCAAAAAAAAAATAAAAGTCAAGTTAGCTAATACCAGACGATAACAACACACTACGTGATAGTTTGTGCACAAAAATAACATGACAACATGTCCACAGATAGAACTTGCACGATACTATCAGTGTGATTGATTTAATCACACAAAAAGAAGAACAAGCGGCTAATAAACACTATAGTCTCAGCTTTAACGTACGGTTGATGCACGTAGCAGCCATGTTGGATTTTTAACTCGGGCTACTCCGACTTCTCCGAGTTTCTGACTAGTAAATACGACTTCAGGGGGCGCTCCAGTTGACACTTCCGACTGGGAACTCGGAATTTCCCACTTCCCAGCTCAACTGGAACGCAGCATTACATAAAACATAACAACAAGGCTAATGCTAAGCAATGTGCTATGCTACATCAAAAGCTCAGAAGAAATCCATGACATATAATACCAAGGCTAATGCTAATGCTAACACTACACATAGTCACTTAGTACATACTGATACTTCCAATAAATACTGCAACTACATGCTAACAGAATGACAAAAGGCTAGCCACATTACAATTGCACATTGCAATTGCAATGTTCAAACACAGGACAGAACACCTATATTAGAATGATTCAGACACTCAGCTTTTGGGGACTCAGATTCTACTTTGATGAGTCGGACTCGAGACTAGAGTTTTTGACAATTTGAGAGGCATGTGTTAATGTTAGCTTAGCATGACTAGCAACGAGTACTTTGTGTGAATAACTTCTGATAAATCTTAAAAATAACTCATTGACAAATGACTTCAAACATTGTATTTTCAACCAAAAGAAAAGACACATTGACTATTTTTACATTAAAACATTTATTCATTGTTACACATCAAATACAGTATATCTTGTTAGTCACCTGTTGCTCCACAGCTTGCCTGCACTCATCTTTCTCAACCAGGAAGTGTCAAACAGAGCTGAACCCAGCCTTGGGTTTATATGGGGGTGTGTCAAGTGGAAGGTGCCTTGTTTGGTATAAGTGGAGGGGTGTTTAGGTTGTTGAGATTAAAAATGTTATTTGAAAGGCTGTTTAAGTATTTACTTAACTGAAATGTATTTTGACATGCTTTTAGCATTATTGCAGATAGTATGTGTTGTTTGTAGAACAGGTAATACTCACCTGAGAGTGAATTGATTTCCAACCCCTTTTGGTAGGTGCCAGCTCCTATATAAGAGGAGGCTTGGGGGCCTTTCAGGTAGTTGGAGGTTGGAGTTGGAGTTGCACAATGCTGGTGAGTGTACAGAGCTGCAAGGGCCCAGACAGGCATTGTTTAGTGCTCAGTCTCTTCTTTTGTTTGTTTCACTCAAAAACAGTGTTTAGAGTATTTTGGTGTATTTAGTTTTATTATTCTGAAGCTGCTTAGTCTCAAAGGCTGATTTAGCTTCAACTGAACCTAAGATGAAAGATCATCCATTTATTGTTTGTAAAATGAGCCTATTTTAGTTTGTATTAGATGTTTTAAAAAGGAACTTGCAAAAGTTCTGGCATAGCGAGTGAACAGGTCTGTCATTACCAAAATGTGTTGATGAGTGTCATTAGGCCTACTTAGAGACAGAAAGTCAAGGGCTATGACCTCTAAGGGGTAATTGACAGAGATTGGATTTAAAGGGGCTCTCAGTTCTGCCCTGTCTTTCTGTAAGCTGCAAACAACACACCCGGACTGGAAACCCCGCACCTCTTTCTCCATGTCTCCCCAGAAGAAGCACGGTCTCAGTTTGGCCAATGTCCTTTCAGCCCCAGCATGGGCTGCTGCCTCATGGTGTTGCCTCCATACTGCTTGACGCTTTGAACCTGGACAAACAATCTGGAGCCATTTGTCATGGGTGTTAGAATCAATAACCCTACGACACAGAACCCCATCATGGACACAAAGTTTCTTGTGTTGTCTTAGCAGTTTAGTGACACCAACTGAGAGTGCTCTGCGCTCAGTGCCAGAAGGATATGAGCCTTGCTCCACGTACCTTTTCACAGCCTGAATGTCTGGATCGGTCTGTTTCTCCAATACCCATTCAATCCGTTCCGAGGAGGCTGCCTCTTGTTCTACCACTGCTGAGGTGACTGCCTCTGCAGTGGTGACTGTGGTGCCTTCTTGTGGTGAGTTGATTTCAGGAAATCTGGAGAGAGCATCTGCATTTACATTCTCTCTCCCCGCACTGTACTTCACTTCAAAGTCGAAGGATGCTAACTGGGCCACCCACCGTTCTACTGCACCCAACTTTGCAGACTGTAAATCAGCAACAGGGTTATTGTCTATACATTGTGAATTTTGTGCCGATCAAATAGTCCTTGAATTTCTCTGTGATTGCCCCCTTAATGCTAGCAGTTCCAATTTGAAGGAGCTATAGTTAGCGTTGTTGAGTTCTGTGGGGCGTAAGCTCCGATTAGCATAAGCGATCACTCTCTCTTTACCTTCCTGCGCTTGGGCCAATACTGCTCCCAAACCTTGGTGGCTGGTATCTGTATAGAGGAGGAAAGGCTTGGAAAAGTCAGCAAAGGCTAGTATTGGGGTGGTCGTAAGCGTGCCAAGGTCGTAAGGTATGGATCAAAGAGCATGACCCAGATTCAGCAAAGGAAGCTGCCAAGCTGGCCGATGTCTTTGTGGCGGCACGGAAAAAGGGTCTACCAAGGAGCTACAATGCAAGGAGGATGACAAAGGACATCCACAAACCAGCCCAACAGTGCCAACAGGGGGCAGCAACCAGTGCAGGTAAGTCTCTCATGTGGGAGGGCCCGTCAGCTAGCAGGCCAACAAAACCCTCTAGCAAAAAGATAATTTGTTATCTATGTGGACTTATGGCCATACTTAACCCATGTACCCGAAAAACTCGGCTAAGATTACAACTGTTATAGTTAACCAACAGTTGGAGGTTTTGCGTACAACCTTGAAAATATGCATCCTGTCAAGACGTTTTCAGGATTCAGGGAAAATCTCAAGTGAGTCCTTCAAATCTGGGATCTGAAGGAGGTAGTAAAAATGCGAAGGAATGTCCAAATGGTTCTTCTCTGTGATTGTGAATTGTTTGCTTGAAGGATTTTTAAATTTTCTATTTTAATATATATATATATTTTTTTCTCTCTCTCATGATGCTTTTGATGTTGTGTAAAGCACTTTGCCTTGTTGTTGAAATGTGCTATATAAACAAACTTGCCTTGCACAAATGTGCTTTGTACGACATCCTCGCATTAAAAATGACTGTTCTATTAAAATGCAAAACATTGAAGTTAATGGAACCACGCTTAGGGCCTTGCTCGACTCTGGGAGTGATCAGACACTGGTATACAGGAAGTTTGTACCACCCAACGTTGAAAGTGAAACCATCCCTATCTGTTGTGTTCATGGAGACGAGAAGCCTTATCCAACAGCTAACATGTACATTTAGGTAGAAGGTCAATCTTTCCTTTTGAACATTGGGGTTGCTGATAATCTGCCTTTTGATGTTGTTCTAGGAAGAGACCTACCAGTTCTTTTTGATTTGTTGGAGCCAGAAAAAAGCAGAAATTCTAATGCTGTGGTAACCAGAATGCAGGCCAAGCAATCCAATGAGCCCTCCGCAATTCTCAGTGCCCTGCCCTTTTTCAATTAAGAGTTGGAGACCACACCTGAGAAGTCTCGGAAAACCTGCAGACGGAGAAGGCAGGAAAAATTCCAAAAGACAGTGGTGACACCATCAACAAGCACTGAGCCAGAGTTACCACTAGGGTTTCAAGTTCCAGGTAATATAAGTGATATGCAGAAAACTGATCCATCTTTAGTCTCTCTTTTCCAGGAAGTAAAGGAGAAGGAGCCGGAAGCTGAGTTGGACATCATAAGTGATGAGTATATCCTACAAAATTGCATCATCTATTGTCAACAAGAGTCAGCGTTGCAGCTAGTGGTTGCCCAAGCAGCTGGAAACACCATGCTTGCCTTGGGGCACTCGGTTTCCAGGGCTGTAATAACAGACTATTCCACCAAGTATCCAGAAGTCTTTCCACTAAAATCTATAAAGGCAAAAGCAGTTGCTTTCTGTTTGGTACAGTTCTTTTCAAGGGTGGGCTTCCCTTGTGAAATATTAACTGATCAAGGAACTAGCTTTATGTCTACTCTGCTGAAACAGGTGTACCAAAAACTTGGTATCAGGACCACACCATCCTTAAACGGATAGGCTAACGGAGCACTTTAACCAGACCAAGTTTGTAAACAACACTGGTACAGACTGGAATCAATGGCTGCCCTACCTCTTTGCATACAGAGTAGTACCACAATCCTACAATAGTTTCTCTCCTTTTGTATGGACATTAAGTTTGCGGGCTGTTTGCACTGTTGAGAGAGATCTAGGAGGGAGGCAAGGGGAGGGTGGGATCTGTTAACATTGTATCCTATGTCATCCAGATGAGAGAGCGGCTGGAGAAAATGGGTGAGCTGGCCCAATCGCACGTGGCGGACGCCCAGCAGCAACAGAAGTCCTGTTACGACAAGTCAGCCAGGCAGAGAACCTTCAACCCAGGACAGAAAGTGCTGGTGCTCCTACCTAGTGATAGAAGTGATGCTAATAAAAAGTGGATGAGCAATACCTACCTCTCTAGTGACCTGGTAGACCATGATCTCAGACGGCCAAAGGCTTCAGGTGAGATCTATCTGTAATTCAGAAGTTTTCCAGGAGAATCCTGGGAGAACAAATATTGTTGAACATGACATTGTTGTAAGAGAAGGTGCAAAGATGAGAGGTGAGAAGATTAAGTTACAGAATCCCTGAGCGCCTGCTGGCCTCACTGAGGAGGGAGGTTGACCTGATGCTGTCCCTGGGGATCATCGAGGCTTTGAAGAGCGAGTGGTGTAACCCAGTGGTACTCGTACCAAAGAAGGATGGAAGCATAAGGTTCTGCATTGATTTCAGGTACCTGAATTCAGTTTCTCAATTTGATTTCACCTTCTTGATTTAGAGTTATATTAAATTGACCTCTTTTATATGCATGGTTCTTATAATTTGGTTTTTAAACTTGGTTTTCTATTTTTGTGTAAAATAAAACCCCACCTTTTCTTTAATCTTACTCCTGTGTCTCGTCCCTTACTGCTTGGGACCCCGCAAGAGAATCCTTCTCATCTCGGAAAGAGTGTTTATAAGGCACACTACAAGTGAAGGCCTGTGTCTGGCCATGAAATGTTTGTCTGATTTCACCTATTGCTTCGATAATGTCACCAGTTGTAATAATCCCAATGGATTTCATTACTTACATTAAGATGAGGGTTCTTCTTTTGTAGGCTTTGGTAGAGAAGCCATCCAGTGGTGACGAGAAAAATTACAGCTATCTCCTCACACAGAAAGACGAGGGATCTGAAGGTAAACTTTTTATATGATTCTGAGAAAACTCTGTACCAATTTTTTTTAAAAAGGAGCCGTGCAATGTAACACGGGGGAGTTAAGAATGTGATCTGTCTATATTTCAGGATCATTCTGTGAATCGTTGCTCTGCACCGTTGTTGCTGTGACGTAATGGTAATACATGTTATTTTTTTGTCAACAGCGATATACAATGCGTTTCTAATCATAAGGGTGGGTTTTTCACATTTCACACCTTGCATTGGCAAAGATCGAGATGGGTATCAAAGAGATTCTTATCGTAGCCTCATTGATGACCAAATGAAACATTAACTCCTCTTTTTGTCATCACAGCCGTATAAATAATTGATGTAGGCTTGTAAGAGCCCGAAATTTTACAACGACCCAAAATCTTAGAAAAAAATGTAATAAAACCCGAAATGTAATAACTGGTTGATAATGTAACAAAGTGCTGAGCCCAAAACGTAATAACTTTTTGCCCAAAATGTAAGAAGTTGATACATTTTGAGTCAGCTATTACATTATGGAGCAGGTGAAATATTTTTCTCATAGTGTAATAATTGTATAACATCATAGAATGAGTCAATAATTTATGGATTAAAAGGCTTATGCTTGATCAAAAGACAATTTTGTCCGCCACTTGCTCTAAATGGTGCTTAATTATGGTGCGTTCTAATTGTTAACTCCTTTGTGTGAACGCGAGTGTAGAGGGGTTTGAAGGTTTGTCTCTGGAGGAGATCAGAGGCTTCAGAACAGCAGAGGTGTCGCCAAACAGCAGTTTGTTTTGGTTTAATGCTGGTGCTCAAGGGGGCGAGATCTACTGGAGCAAAAAGTCACACATTCTTCCTTAAATTACAATAAATGAATTTAAATGTATGCTTTTAAGTGAAATCTTTCTTAGAAATCTTTGACAGATTGAAAACCATCCTGTATTTCTTGGATTTTTGTAACACTGTTCTCTTCACAGGGTGATAAATAAAGTTCTGACTCACTGGATGATGGACCCTCATCAGTCTAAGATGTGTCTTGCTCACTCTGAAGGTGATGGCTTAATTTCAATCAGCTCTTGTTTACAAGTACAGTAGGCTACATAATTCGAGGTGAATTCTCCGGATAATATCCTGCTGCGATCTCACATTAGCTCACTCTGACTTGCTACGGAAAAAATACTAGGGGTCTTGAGGAGAAACTCCAGGTGAAGTCCAACTGAAAAATGTGGCCCTTTGCGTTCACACATTCAGCTTCTCTGGCAAATTTCAGGAGTTTTCTTCAAGTGTGAAAGCCCTGTGTCATCTTGTTTATTGCTACATTGTTGTTTTTGTTTCAGGGTTTTATTGAGTCTTTTATTTTTATGTATTGTCAGGATTAGTACGTTATGTAAAAAACTTTGTAGCATTGGTTTTTGGTGCTCTGTAAACAAAGCTAATGTGTAAAACAAATAGAAACACAACGTGAAACAGTTGCACAAAGTTGAAAGGCCTGTTTGAAAAGATTGTGTGACGATTGTTGAATATTTTCCCTGTCTATGTTTGCTTTAAAGGAGTGAGGAAGATATTGGTGGTGGAAAATCTCCAGTATGTTCCTGTGAGGTGAGTTCTGTGCTCTCCCTTGAAGCTGTGATACACATCTGGACAAGTATATAAGGCTTTTTTTGTCTTTTCTTCTGCTTAAGGATACCCTGAGTCTTTGGGACCTTCACTTCCTTGTCATGATTCACTGTTGGCCCGATCTGGTCGTTCATGACTTTGAACTCACCACATGAGTGCAGCTCTGCCTCCATGGTGGCGTATGTATCATTGTTTTAAAACATACTACAGCTGTGATTTATGCAGAGGAATGGGACTCAAATAATGATAAAATATTTGTTTCACAGCCCAGACCAAAGCAGCATGAAGATGATTACACTGACCAAACAAGACTACTGTCAGGTATTTGTACAAATCCTTTTAAAGAACTGTGATATGTGATTTTGACGATGCTGTTCTGAACTCATCATAAAGCTTTATGATTTTTCAGATCAACTCACTGCAAATACGATTCCTGCCCTTGATGACTGTTTGTTACACTCTGGATGTATCTTCAGTGTCCTGTCTTGTCCAGACAAAAATAAACATGGTAAACAATCAACACTTATTACAGTGCTAAATGGATCTTGCATGCATAAAATAAATACATGTCTGCACATTTAAGTAACATATGTTACTGTTTCTGATTTCAGGATACCATTTATTTAGTTGACGGCATTTGTGAGAACCCAGAAAGGAAGGATATGTTTTATTTTTGATGTGCTGCTTGATAAAGATGAAAAATCAAGAAAGACACACATCCCTCAGTGGGTGCTGGATCCAAAAAAAATAATAGGTAAGGAAAGCAAAGCACCAAGAAGCTCCTGTTTAAAGGATTTATTAAGTTATGTTAGGTTTTGCTTCCTTGCCCCCCCCAATAACTACTCAAGAAAATGATAAAAGTTTTAAAAAAAGTAATAGTTTATTTTGTTTCTCAGGAGATAGTTGAGGAGAGCCGATTTCTTCTGTCGTCGTCAGATGCTTCAGAGAGGCTTTATATATCTATATACATATATATCCTGTTTTGTGTTCTTTCTAAATGCAAAAGCATTGTTCAATTGTTTTTTTTCTATTTAATTTAAAACTATATAAAACAGGAGAAAATGATCAAAATAAAGTTTCAATAAATAAAAATCTTAAAATCTCTTTCTTCCCAGAATCACACATTAATACATATTTTATTAGTGTACAATAAGGCTGAGATAGACAGGCGGACAGTCATTCAGACACTTAACTCTAAATTCAGCTCAAATGTAATGGCAAGACTTTTCAGCCTCTTGAAATGTGTTTGTAAAGAAGTCTGCACAATCTGTATGTAAACATGTTGAGTGAGAAAGCATTGCTTGTCCTTATCAAAAATTGTTACTGTTTGTGATAAAAATTCTGACTATTGCGACTTTTGTTGCAAAACCTTTTATTAGAATAGCGATGAAACTGCAGTTACTTTGGCATTCTATTCCCTACCCTGACCTATGTTTTAATTTTGTTCTTTTTAAGGAGGATAATTATGGTTCTCCGGGAGGCATGAGGGAGATTTCTTCTGTCGTTGTCAGATGCTTCAGAGAGAGTTTGCATGAGAACAGGTACTTAACTTTATTTGGATGCATTTCTTTCTTCCATTTAAAAAAAACAATATTTACTTTGCAAGGCTATCATACATGTCACAATAAACGGATTAAATGAAAAATACAAAATGCTTCTATTATTTTCAGTGTTTCGTCAACGGTTGCAATCCCACTACCATTCAAGAGGTAGGCCTACTTTAGGACATTTTATTTTACTTGATTCTTTTTAACAGTTTAGATATTATGACCAGTTGGAAGTGTATTCACTCTTGCTTGTGAACACACTTTTCCAACTGGGCATAATACCTAAGCTGTTAAAAAGAATCGAGTAAAATGAAATGTCTTTATATTTGTATAAATATTTAAAAAACACATTTTGTTTTTACTTTTCCCCTTAAACCGGTAGTCGGGAAAGAGGGAAAGAGGGAAAGAGGGAAAGAGGGAAAGAGGGAAAGAGGGAAAGAGGGAAAGAGGGAAAGAGGGAAAGAGGGACTCTGCCCTGAGGGCAGCAAAGAGGGACTCTGCCCTGAGGGCAGCAAAGAGGGACTCTGCCCTGAGGGCAGCAAAGAGGGACTCTGCCCTGAGGGCAGCAAAGAGGGACTCTGCCCTGAGGGCAGCAAAGAGGGACTCTGCCCTGAGGGCAGCAAAGAGGGACTCTGCCCTGAGGGCAGCAAAGAGGGACTCTGCCCTGAGGGCAGCAAAGAGGGACTCTGCCCTGAGGGCAGCAAAGAGGGACTCTGCCCTGAGGGCAGCAAAGAGGGACTCTGCCCTGAGGGCAGCAAAGAGGGACTCTGCCCTGAGGGCAGCAAAGAGGGACTCTGCCCTGAGGGCAGCAAAGAGGGACTCTGCCCTGAGGGCAGCAAAGAGGGACTCTGCCCTGAGGGCAGCAAAGAGGGACTCTGCCCTGAGGGCAGCAAAGAGGGACTCTGCCCTGAGGGCAGCAAAGAGGGACTCTGCCCTGAGGGCAGCAAAGAGGGACTCTGCCCTGAGGGCAGCAAAGAGGGACTCTGCCCTGAGGGCAGCAAAGAGGGACTCTGCCCTGAGGGCAGCAAAGAGGGACTCTGCCCTGAGGGCAGCAAAGAGGGACTCTGCCCTGAGGGCAGCAAAGAGGGACTCTGCCCTGAGGGCAGCAAAGAGGGACTCTGCCCTGAGGGCAGCAAAGAGGGACTCTGCCCTGAGGGCAGCAAAGAGGGACTCTGCCCTGAGGGCAGCAAAGAGGGACTCTGCCCTGAGGGCAGCAAAGAGGGACTCTGCCCTGAGGGCAGCAAAGAGGGACTCTGCCCTGAGGGCAGCAAAGAGGGACTCTGCCCTGAGGGCAGCAAAGAGGGACTCTGCCCTGAGGGCAGCAAAGAGGGACTCTGCCCTGAGGGCAGCAAAGAGGGACTCTGCCCTGAGGGCAGCAAAGAGGGACTCTGCCCTGAGGGCAGCAAAGAGGGACTCTGCCCTGAGGGCAGCAAAGAGGGACTCTGCCCTGAGGGCAGCAAAGAGGGACTCTGCCCTGAGGGCAGCAAAGAGGGACTCTGCCCTGAGGGCAGCAAAGAGGGACTCTGCCCTGAGGGCAGCAAAGAGGGACTCTGCCCTGAGGGCAGCAAAGAGGGACTCTGCCCTGAGGGCAGCAAAGAGGGACTCTGCCCTGAGGGCAGCAAAGAGGGACTCTGCCCTGAGGGCAGCAAAGAGGGACTCTGCCCTGAGGGCAGCAAAGAGGGACTCTGCCCTGAGGGCAGCAAAGAGGGACTCTGCCCTGAGGGCAGCAAAGAGGGACTCTGCCCTGAGGGCAGCAAAGAGGGACTCTGCCCTGAGGGCAGCAAAGAGGGACTCTGCCCTGAGGGCAGCAAAGAGGGACTCTGCCCTGAGGGCAGCAAAGAGGGACTCTGCCCTGAGGGCAGCAAAGAGGGACTCTGCCCTGAGGGCAGCAAAGAGGGACTCTGCCCTGAGGGCAGCAAAGAGGGACTCTGCCCTGAGGGCAGCAAAGAGGGACTCTGCCCTGAGGGCAGCAAAGAGGGACTCTGCCCTGAGGGCAGCAAAGAGGGACTCTGCCCTGAGGGCAGCAAAGAGGGACTCTGCCCTGAGGGCAGCAAAGAGGGACTCTGCCCTGAGGGCAGCAAAGAGGGACTCTGCCCTGAGGGCAGCAAAGAGGGACTCTGCCCTGAGGGCAGCAAAGAGGGACTCTGCCCTGAGGGCAGCAAAGAGGGACTCTGCCCTGAGGGCAGCAAAGAGGGACTCTGCCCTGAGGGCAGCAAAGAGGGACTCTGCCCTGAGGGCAGCAAAGAGGGACTCTGCCCTGAGGGCAGCAAAGAGGGACTCTGCCCTGAGGGCAGCAAAGAGGGACTCTGCCCTGAGGGCAGCAAAGAGGGACTCTGCCCTGAGGGCAGCAAAGAGGGACTCTGCCCTGAGGGCAGCAAAGAGGGACTCTGCCCTGAGGGCAGCAAAGAGGGACTCTGCCCTGAGGGCAGCAAAGAGGGACTCTGCCCTGAGGGCAGCAAAGAGGGACTCTCTCAGTCTACAATGAGTATAACATGCCAGTCCCACTGGTGAAGATGTTGTCTGAGCCGTATCTACATGGTGTTTACATGGACGGGCCGGCCGGCTCACCCCCCTTGCCAATTTTTGCCAATCAGATACATACTGTGTAGGCCTATATGTTGTCTTGTAATATTAACCACCAGTATCTTTTGAGCCCCATGTATTTGGTGTATATTTTTAAATGATTACACCTTTTAATTGGGCGTTGGGGAGGCAGGCAGGTTCGGGTGAGATCGCGCGACCTCTCCCTCCCCGCCATGCTCTCGGGAAGGCGTTGGGGATGCAGGCGGGTTCGAGTGAGATCGCGCGACCTCTCCCTCCCCGCCATGCTCTCCGGGAGGCGTTGGGGAGGCAGGCAGGTTCGGGTGAGATCGCCGACAAAAAATCTGAGTGGGAAGAAAGAGGAAGAGATATACACAAAAATAAGAATTAAAAAAAATAACAAACTTGAATATTTACTTGTAATAGCCATAATACAAATATTCTTCCATAATATCATCTTCCTCATCATCATTATTGCCACCATCATCATCACTATCATGGAAAATTGAATTCCTGTCTTCACCCCCTAAAACTTTCCTGTCAACAGTCAACACCCGAAGCCAGTCTAAGAAACTAGCACCGTAGACGACACACCGGAGACAGTACAGCAGAAGACAGGTCACATGTTTGTACTGACTTCAGTCCAATCTCAAACAGGTAGTATGAGCATACACTTTCCGGTTTGTGAAATGTACTTGCAGCAGGTGAAATATTTAGACAGTTGACCTTCAGGGCCACCATATTGTTCGTATCAGGATCCATGTAAACGCTCGATTTGATCGTGTCTGCTTGAAGACAGATGTTGTCGTCCTGCAGTCAACATGTCTCCATGCTACTGAAGAAACCCCCTGACTCTGAATGGGACTTCATACAGGTCAGTCTGCTCTCGTTCATTTCTCTCTCCATGTGTTGTTTCGATAGTCTGACTTTGCCACATTAAGTTACATGATAATTGGTATTATTATCTTTATAAGCATTGCTTTTGAGTATATATGGTACATTTCTGACTCAACAGTTTATTAATGATTGAATATGAATATGTGTTTTCTGTTGTTTGACAGAGCGACACTGGAATAATGCAGAGAGGAACAGTGACAAGCCATATGACAGTCATCTCTCCTTGAACCTTTCCACACACACCCAGACTCTAGTAGTTCCCACAGGAGCTAAGAACTAAAACAGAGTCCTTCCTTTTTCCAGAGGTAAAACACATGACCACCTGGTCACAGGACTTTTTTAAGAGGTCAAATGAAGCCTAGCTCACAGTGACAACGGACCTACTACACATTTTCTTACCTAAAAGTTTTGATGCATATTTTCAATGACAATTTGTTTGTTTAGTTTGCTCAGTCATACAATCAATCAATTTACGAAGCTGTTCTTCTGATTAAAATCCCCTTCCCCATACTACATAGTGTACTTCTAGGACATAAAGTTTAATGTTAGAATGTAAAATATCTGCCTTTATTACATCTGTGTTTTTATTAACTAAATTTGCAGTATTATTGCAAAAAACTGTTTATATTCGCCCATATGGTCCGATATTGACATCGACCCAAAAACAAAATTAGTCCGTCTCTATAGTCTCAGATGTTTTAATGTTTGGTAAGGGTAAGGGTCAGTTACTCAAAAGCAATTTAAGAAATAACATTTATTGCGTAGTTTACATAGTTTAAAGTAGACTCTAAGCTATGTCTGTTATCTACTCAAAATCTTTTGAGCTGGAATCTCTGGGTCACCTTAGAGTTTGTTTATTTGTTGTTGTTTCAATTTGAGCATTCATGTTGACATTGCCCTTACAAATAAAATTAACTTGATTTCAAGCCTTTATAAGTTTGTATTGCTTATTTTGTATATCACAATAATGCATATTTTAGGCAGTTGTTTGTAGCCCACAGAATAATGAAGTTGTATTCTTAGTTGCACTGATATTATAAATAATCTTTAAAATGCTAAATTTAGTTCTTTTATCTATTGTGCCTGTCTATTGTAAACTGTGATAAGTTGAAGTAACATCCTAAAGAGAATTATGCTGTATTTAATTTTACTGTATTAGACTGTTAAATCATTTAGAATTACAGAATATTGCTGCCATCTTTGCTGCCAGTAGAAATACAGAAATATACTGTAATTCTGATTTACAGCCCACTACTGTAAAGTTATTTACAGTATTCATACTGTAAAATTACAGTATATTGTTGGCGTCTCTGCTGCCAGCTCTTTACTGTTAATTGTAGAAATACAGAAGTATACCGTATTTCTTGTTTACAGCCAACTACTGTAAAGTCATTTTACAGTATTCATACTGTAAATTAACATTAAAGAGCTGGCGTCTCTGCTGCCAGCTCTTTACTGTTATTTTACAGGAAAATTATTTACAGTGTATTTCTAGTCACTGCCAACCTGTTGTGAAACTTGCAGTACTAATACACATTCCAATGTCTTAAAAGTATGCATTCACTGAGTTTACAATAACACCTGGCACGCAAGAACTCAAAGGCACTCAAAATAAGGCTGTGCAGTACTGAATCAAACACAATTGCCAATTCAAAATATACCACATACAAATCTCTCCTCTTCCATTTAGCTAGCTGAACTATACATAAAATCTTACCTTCTACATAGAGGAGGGATATAGTCTGAAACTGGCTTAACCCTGAGGACTCTTTCTCCTAGGGAATAAGTATTCCCCCTGCTTTACATCAAGCTCTAAGTTTAACATGTTTATCCCACACTATTCTCAGCAAACTCCTCAGGAATCTAAATACATCACATGCACTTATGTAAACCAAGTAGGGGACTCCATTTAGCCCTGGGGTTGAAGAAGCCTTTGCTCATCTTACTACAGCCTCAAATTCCTTCAATCTTGGTGGCCCAATATCCATACTAAACTCTAACATCCATAAGGGAAAAGCCAGTGAATAGCTTGGGTATAGGTGGTACAATGCAGACCTGAGTGACAGGGAATAGATAGAAAAATGTAGGAAGGAAGTTGCAGCGGGGATAGGAGGGATGGATATTTCAGGGCTCCCAGGCAAGTTGAAGTTGTGATGTCAGCAGTTTGGACTATATCGTAGATTGATGTGGCCACTGTCAGTCTATGAAATACCAATTTCAAAGGTGGAAAGGCCGAAAAGGTTAGTTAATTCATGTATTAGAAAATAGTTAGGAGGTCCTCAGTGTCTGAGTAGAGTGGCATTATATGGGAAAGGCATACTCTAACTACCAATAACTAGTTTAAGAGAGGAGTTCAAGTGAGCAAATGTCCAGACAGAGTTGTTGCTATCAGGGAGCAAAGATAGGGTACTTAGTAACGTGGTCCCAAATCAAACTGGAGGGAGGAAATGGAACATAATAGGTTATGTAATTTATCACTAGGGCATTGGGGCATAATTGGGACGAGGGGTTTTACCGAGCGCTTATCCTTTCAGTTTCAGGGTTTAACAACTGAAAGTAAGCATCACTGTCGGTTTGCCATTTTGCCATCTTATTTAAGCCTGTAATGATCCTGGTCCTAACTGCATTCTTGTTTTTTTTTTATTCACGAAACTCACATAATAGCCCCATTATCAAAATGAATGTACACAAACTAAACAAAAACATTTAGCTAAGCACAGAGATCACCAAATTCCCTGAACCAGCAGCAGCCCGAAGCCTCTGCAGATGTGTGTTGTGTCCATTGAGGTCTGGTTTTATGTTATAGCAGTGTAAAATGTCTGGATGTCAGCTGCGGTTTCACTTTTAGCACTGCCAGATTCCTCCTCCCCACGCCCAGCTGGGAATACAAAAGCCATTTAACAGTCCGTAATTAACTGACTGTAATTAAAGGACGCTGGACGAAAAAAAAAGAAAAAAACCCAGACAAAAAGGAAAATTAAAAAGACTTGTAATAAATGAAATGCTTAACTAGCCCGGTATCACCATTCAGAGACCTCATTCACATGGAGAACCTTGACACTCAGTGTTTACTATCTTGTGGGTTCAGTGTTACTGTTACTATAAAGATGTGATTCTATATTTGAAACACAACAAAAGAAAAATCTCTGTGTGAAAAATTGCATCACATTAATTTGTATATTTGTACTCTATGTAGGTTTTTTGTCACACCTGAATGATTGTATATCACATGCATGATTTTGTGATTGAACCTAAACAAAAAAGGTAACATTTTCTCACATTTCATGATCTCAATTGGTACTATGAACCAAAATTGCCTATAAGGACCACATTTAATGGATGATGTAGTTTGCATACATAAAATGTTGTCCAAACAGAGAAAGTTCCACCTTTGGTAACTCACTGATAATTAATATAAGTTAGGAATGGGAGCTTTTCTATCCTCAGTAGAGCTAATTGCCCCAGAGGGAGTCCAACAGCAAGCTGTTTTGTCCTTGTCATCACTGGACTGATGGCAAACTGGTGGTTTCCTTCTCACACGATGCATTTTTGTAAGTGCATCGTGTGAGCAGGAAAGCAGGTGCTGAACAACAGTTAAAAAACAAAATAAGACATCTACCCTGACAAAATAATGAAGATGAGAGCACAAACTCCAACTTTTTAAATCTTATTGAAGCCTATAATGATCCTCATTTTTTTACTGATGAGTTTTCTACAAGAACAAGATAAACTGGACATTTTTTATTGATTTGAAAAGATTGATAAACAATATTTTCCTTTAAGAACTGAAAGTCTTGGTTTGACTTTCTTCACAGTTACCTAACAAAGAGTTTAGAGACTAATGAGTTTCACATAGAAACTCTAATTTAAAGAGTAACGAAAAGATGGTTTGAAACATGAATACAACAAAGAATGCAGTGAATCCTGTAATTGAATAAAATAGTGAAGACTGATTAGTATAATTCTGTGTCTCGGGAGTTTTGGCAATTTTAATTGCAATTCTAGACCAAGTGGTGCAAATTTTCAGAGAACATCCAACTATGACAACATGCAATGAGCACCAAAAAGAACAGTATTGACTCAAAAATGATTTCAGAGGATATGATATCGTCCTGTAAAAATCAGCCGGGCACACGCTTAAGATGGAATAATAAGACTGCCTCCCTCCAATTAAACTAATTTAGAGATCACAACTTTAAGCAAATGATGGAAACATGACTACCACCTGCATGTTTAATGAGTTCTTTCTCTGCCAAACCTTTTGATGAGGCTGTATTGTTATCAGATGATGTGGTAATCTCAGCTGAATAGCAACTTTCACATATTTTAGTCCTGTTTGATGGTTGACAATATTGACTGAAAAGGTTATCTGGGATCTGCAGCAGTGAAAACACCATGACACCATGATCTGTTACACTTTAATTACATTATTCCCTTCTCTCTTAAAAAGCCTCTGCACATCAACTGTAAGGACAATTATAGACCCTTCACATAACAAATGCATGCAGATTTAAGATTAAGAAGGGATGCGGCAAATGACAGAAAATCTTTTGCTCAAGTAAAGTGACCGAAATGTTGTCATGATTTAAATAAATATACATTTTTGAACCTTTAGATATTACATTTAATCATCAAATAATTGTAAACTATATTTATGTATGCCAACATTTCCATTTTCAGAAACAAATCACAACTAATCCCCCAATTGCTTTAGTGTTCTTTATATTATTTTAAAAGAAATATTGCTGAACTAGCTGTGGATAATCACATTATGACCCAGAACAGAACAAAGTCAATGTAATTAAAAGGAATGTGATTCACATTACACTGTGAAAGTGACATTTACAACCTGACGAATTCAACAGGTCGAGGGTGGGTTGAATGAAGCGACTCTCGAGCACTTTCCTCTGTGTAAAATAGGAAAAAAAGCCGTCAAGTCTGGAACTGCTGCTTCTTCAAAGCAGCCTCCTTTATGGAGAAGCTGGCATGACCTTGTTTCCTTGGGAGTAAAAGATACAGAAAGCTGGAGGGGATGGGCGTGCAAGAGGAGGGGTGGAGGAAGGAGGGTGCTGAGGTTGTGTAGGGGGGAAGAGGGGTAGCATAGTGGAAGAGGTGGGGTAACTTCAAAACCCACATCAAAAGGAATAAATAATTGTCTCTGCTGGTTTTGTTGTTGTGATACGGATCGGCGAAGCAGCAAGTGGCGAGCAGGAAGCTTTGATTTGAGGCAGCCTTCCTGGAGAGGGCTCCTTCTGTCGGAAGCTGAGCAGAGGGAAGAGGGGCCCACTGATTAAAGTCCTGTTTGTTTTAATCTGGTCTTTTTCCCAGGGGGAGGCCCACAGAGACGCACAGATCATGCTGGGGGGTGGGACGTACTTCTCCTCTGAGGAGCAGTCCTGAGGATGTGGCGACATGCGCAGCATCAAGACACTCTGAGGAGAAGGAGTGAAAGGAGTTGGGTTGGAAGGTTCAGGATGAGGATTCAGGTGAATTGGAAATTGCAGATAATTTGTATGATGCTCAAGGGTTAATTTTTTAGCTACTTTTCTCAAACATTGATACATTTATGTGGTAAGTCAATGACATTCATTAAAATTCCTTCATGCACAGTTCCATTGTTTCTCTGAAGCCTTTTTGACACATGCACTCCTGAATATTTCTAGAAAATCTCAGTAAAGGCCGCCCCTGAAATATTCCTGAATTGCCTGTTCACATGTGAAGACTTTCACTGTTGGACAGGAAGGGAGGGGAGGAAGGGGGGCTCTCAGGATGCAGGACCTGACTTAAAAGGGACACGAGAAAATGGTAGATGAATCAACAGCATCCAACTCTAATGACAGTTTCTGCCTTGATATCAAACATGTTGTTAAAAGTATTCGCAGTATCACTGAATGAGTGAAAAGAATATACCAGCAAGTAGAGAAGGCGACCCATCAGTTTTATATATTGTGTCAGCCCTGCCTGCTGGCTTTCAGCACGTTTTCATGAATATTTCCTGCTGCATTCACACATCAGCTCACAACGATGTGGACATTTAACAAGGGGGCTGGCAGAAACGTCTGGGTAAAGTCAGAGTGCCCTCACACATGCAGCTAACCCTGACATTTTTTCTGAAATTTCAGTAGTTTTGTACATGTGTGAATACAACACAAGTGATATTTCTATCCCTTTGGTATATTACAGTAAGTAACTGATAATAATTTCATTTGTAGGCTGCTATAATGAAAAGAACAATTAATAAAGACACCACAGCAGCATTAGAGGTAGTGGGGTCCAATATTTGTACATGTGAATTATGCAAAGATGAAAAGCAGATGTGTTTTACTTGGATAAACACATATACTGTAGATGCCAAATGGCAAAGAAATTAAAGGTATGATTCCGTTTGATCTTGTATCAAGATAAAAAATCCCTCATGTGCTCATTATTATTTTGTTTTCTAACTTTGGACATTGTGACCTCGCCATAGAAATCTGAGCAAAATGAATCATTTTTCAAAACACTGTTCTGTGGGACTACATGAGAATACGCTTTTGCTGTTATATGTCTGTTGGAATTAACATGATCACAACAGGACATATGATATGTTATGAGACAGCTGCTGGTACAACACTATATACCAGGATGCAAACATGCAAACCTTTACTGCTTACTGATTTAAAGTTGTTGTGTATGGAGTTGCAGATATGACCTCCTGTTGACAGCGTCTGTGAAAAATAGCAGATTTAAAGGCTTACGTTGACATAGGTCTAAGGTCATAAAGTGTAAGACAGCAGAGCGGTGGGGGGTTGCATGTTGAATGTCAGAGTTTAGGGGAATGAGAGCTGTTCACAGAGGAATCCCAACAAATGAGCAGATTTGCACGCATACCCAAATGTGAAAATATTCACACACAAATGTGCTGAAGCTTTATGAACCATCCACTCGCATGATGGTAACATGATCAGTAGTGACACATGACATAAGAAGGAGAAAAGGGTGCACAATTGTTAATATTTAAATGCATTCAGAGTAATAGATTCAATATTACCTTCCTTCTTTAAAAAAAAGGTGAAATGGTTATTTGTACTGTCATTTCTCAGTATAAAATCTTTGCCACAGTGATTAACAAACCAATTGTTTGAATGGATCAGGTAAGGTTAAGTTTCATTTGTACCCATGGGCGGATTTGGTTTACAGTGAGTGAGTCAGCCTCCTTTTACACACACAATCAACAGCACAACATACTGTAAGACATGATACACAAAGTGATGACAGTGCTAAGTGCTAAAAGGGTAACCATTTGTAAAACAACAAGGTATAAAAATAGCCATCAGTAAAAACAAGAGGAATAATAACAAGATAGAAATAAAATATACAATCAACTAGCTAAAACACAGTACATTAAACAAGTAAGACAGTGCCATCAGCATAAACGAGATAAAAAAAAACAGGTTAATGTGGAGAAATGGTCAATAATGAATACAGAATTTGGCGTCTACAGCATTGATGCTGTTTTACCATGACTGATTGATGTTATTGACGGCTTCTGGGACAAAGTTGGTTTAAAAGGCTGGTTCTATGTACCTATGTCCAGACAAGAGAAGCGGAAATTCACCATTTAAAGGATGCAAGTCGTTTTTTAAAGATCAGATTTAACCTCCCCAGCCTGAGAATGAAGTTAACTGCAACACATCAACACAACTGCAATTAAATAAGTCTAAACCTTTGAAAATTTAAATTTTTCCCTGACATCCAACCCCAGACCTAAACTGAAAATTTGGACTATGACATAACCTGATTTCAATCAACTGATACACACGACAATAACACCGAGTATGACAGAAAGCCAGTATCAGCAAAACTGTCATCAGGCTTGCTGAAAGAATGAAACAGACTTTCTGAGGTGAAAATGATCTGAGTCTCTCTGAGCACTTATTCAAACAAAGTAGTCTCATTGGATCGTATCGGCATACGATGAAACAATGGAAGACAGCGTTTTCCATCTCTGACAGTAAACAGCCGCTCCGTCCACAGGCACGTCAGTGTTAGAGACAGAGCTCGTTAAGAGCTGACATCAAAGGAGACCGATGATTTAAATATTAAATCAATTGGCGGTGGCAGGCAGATGGAGGAGAGCTGGTATGTGCTGACACTGAGAGAGATGTATATTTTAGCAGCCATTTCGCAGTTAAACTGCCTAATGGCCTTGAGGGTGAGGGAGATGAAAGTCAGACCTGCAGATCTGCTGGGATGTCTCCAGGGTTTGTTGTACTGTAAGTGGTGAAGACCCTCAAATTTCCCCTTCAACCTCCCTCTGTCCCTGACCACCCCCCCTTCACTCTGAGTAGGATCAGAGGAGAGGTTCCCCAAACCAAGGCCCCTCACCAGGCCCCAGGCAACAGGGACACTAACAAGCCCTAATGATCTCCAGCTAGGCCTGTCTCTCTGCTATTCCTCTGCTCACTCATAACACAACCTGCAGAGCATGCCTCCGAGCAGACAGACAGACAGACAGACAGACAGACAGACAGACAGACAGACAGACAGACAGACAGACAGACAGACAGACAGACAGACAGACAGACAGACAGACAGACAGACAGACAGACAGACAGACAGACAGACAGACAGACAGACAGACAGACAGACAGACAGACAGACAGACAGATTGTACTGAACCCACTGCCACCAGTATTGCATGTACGTCTCCTCCTGTCCAGCTATTTTCAGTTTAGGATCAAGATGGGACAACTTTTTTCAGGACTGGATGGATAGTGCACTGATAGGCTAACACTGTTGGTTAAAATGATTGTTTACTGCAATCAAAAACTCACTGACCCCCTTTTCTTTTGGCACTTCTGGGCTGCAGACTTTTGTTGGAACTCTTCTCTCCAAGGGAGAACCAGATGTGAGGCACTGCAGGGATCGAAGATAATTGGAAAAATATTTTTGTCTGCTTCTTATCTTAATGTATCCAAGTGTATGCTATCTATTTAAGACCAAAGAAGAAGAGAAAACACCGCTATCCCACATGACCAAAAGAAGGCACAAGGGCAGGTTTTAAATGCATAAACCTTTATCTGAAGGCCATAAAACAACTCCAAGAAATTAAATGTCCACCCTAAAACCTAAAAAAGCAAGAGATTTAGGTTAATTTTGTTTTGATCCCATTACGTTAAGTTGAGTTATTTTCAGAGCAGCTAATGGTGCTGAATGGCACATCATTTTCCAGTTATCTTAATCATAAACACTAAATGTCAGGTTTGAGTTTAATCCAGTTAAAACTTCAGAGAATATTCTCAACTATGCACTTTTGTTTCATTAATGCCAGAGAGTAATCCAAAGTAAATGTTGCAAAACAGTAAGATATGTTTTAAGCAAACTGGTCTCCAAACACTAACCGCCAAGTTGTCTTTGTTGTCAACAATGTCTTCTTTTATGCAATAAGTGATCATTATCAATATGCATTTTCATTTACAAAAAAGTGTTACCACAACATGTTATCATTAACACATTACAATTATAGTTTTGAAGATGTAAAATGACTCTCCCTTTACATTTGTTTGCTGAAGCATTAAAAGTAACAACTCCAAATCGTCCACATCCAGTCATCTCCTCCACTTATATAAGACATGTAGAAAAAGAAAAAAGACATTGTTGTTAAAGAAGCAGGCAGACACTACACTTAAGAATAGTTGACATTGGTCATCTAGCTGAGCCATCGTGACTGACTGAGGCTGCAAAAAATGTACTCTTTAACACAAAACTTGATTGCTCGCATACATGAGATTACATTAATTACATTTAAATTAAATGAATATGTCATGACTTTATGCTAGTGCAGTATTGGGCTGGTTGTTTTTGTTATTTTAAAGCTCAGCATGGATAAAACATACAGCGATAAGACTTTGAAACAGATAAAAAAGAATTGAAACCAGGGAATTTGTTAGCTTTTTTAATGCTTTACAACAATATTGTCAATTTGAGGTATAAAAATATGTAAGACGACTTACAAGAGCACTTTGTGCAGTGCTCTGTCTTCTACAAGTCAGTGTCCTCTTTTATTACTGAGTTCATTCTCCTCGAGGAATAATGAGCATGAGACGATCAGACAGCAAAGCCGGTTTCACCCTCTGAAGTTTGTGCCAGAAACACACATCCTCGTTAGACTGGTCCACAGCTACTGGGAACAGAAAGTTCCCGACTTTGGCTTTTGTGAGCCATTGTGTCTGCTTCACTCTCCAACCCTCAAAACTTCAAGTGTATAATTGAGCAGTTACAGAATATTTTCATTAAGTCAGAAGTCACTGTCCAGCTCTGGCAAGCAGCACGACCCTGCTCTCAGCTTAGTCAACTTCAAAGTTCTCTTGAAACTTAGCTCCATGTTTATTTCTGTCAGTCCTGAAGCCCGTGTAATCAACGGGGAATTGGCTTGAAGGTCTTAAAGGGTCCACTTTGAAATAGGTCAGTGCCCGCTCACATCCATCCCTCACCCTTCATAAGAGGTGTGGACATAAATTTCACATTGGACAGCGAATAAAATGATTATGAATTTTCAACATTTTGATCTGAGCATTGGTAGCAGATAAAAGGCGCAGTCCAAAGTGCATCTGAAAAAGGAGCTTACAATTTCTATAATATTAAACCTAAGTCAGCCTTTGATCTTCTAATCCTGTGCTCATAAGGTTGTGAGATAAGCAGGCATGACTAACGTCTCTTTCTAATAGTCAAGAAAGAGCAGCTCCCACATAACGAGCTCTTTGACTCCTTTTGAAGACAAATTGGACTGAAATTCCATATTTAATGGATCTTCCTTTCAATAGAGTCCTGTTTAAGTCAAGAGAGATAGACAGTCACATTAAAAGTGCTGTTTAAACACAGTGTGGCTCAGTCGAGCCGTCAAGGGGGGGCCTGGGGGAGGGGGGGTTACGGCCGCCCTTGAAATATCAATGGCCACCCCAGCGGCCCCCCAGATCTGATAGGTAGATGGTTATTTAATTGAAACTCTAACGCCAAAGTGTCAGTGAAAGCAGCATGAGATGGTGCAGAAGTGCCTTTAACAAGAACGAGGAGTAGAGAGATATCTGTTTTTCTGAAAATCTCCAAATCTTTCAGGTTTAATAAATCGATGACTGTGCTATTCCCTGTAAGTCCTCTACCTCACGGGATATTTTAGTCGTCAACGGTCCCATCCTTGAAACAGACGATAACCTGCGTGGTGTTGTCATATGTCTGTGTGAATGTGGGTGGTGAGTTTCATGTAATTGTTTCACCTAACTGAGTACGTATGATAGCTAGCAAGCTATTTAGTTTATGGACTACCGTGATAAACATTCCGTTTTTCAAGGAAAGACTTCAAAACACCATCCACAGAAAGTGGACCTCTGTGTTTGGATCCACAGAATTGCGGGTATTTGTTTCAGGTTAGTGTATATGTTTGTAGCAGAGTGCCGGTGAGGTGGTCACTGATTGCTTACTCTCTAGAGTTAGCTCGCTAATGTTAGCTGCAGTCAGTTCGCTTTCAATTTAAAAAAAAGTTGAGTTCAAGCTCAACACAAACATATTTGAAATGGAAAAGTATCATCACACATTTTTGTCAGTGGACGTCTTGAAATCTTCCTTATTTCACTAAACAGTTAATTACTGTAAGACACCACCACAAATTTTCTCCAGGATTAATCAGCAACCAAAAAACCTAATAGTTGAAAATGAAAACAAAAATAATGTAATGCAGGTTATTAAAATCTTGACACTCTGTCTGTATGGTTTAAAATAATTTTTTAAGTCTGGACAATTTTTCAGATGAATACCCTAATTGTTATTCTGACCTTTGGCTTTCGAAATACACAAATATTAGTTGACCCTATTAGCCTTTGAGGAGCGTAGCGGGGGCATCTAATCAGGTTTAAAGATTAGAGCCCTCTATGCTTAGCTTTGTAACTACAGATGGGTAATACTTTCTCTCTGGCTCTCCCACAGGCTGCGCTGAACCTTTAATTGGGTGACACACATTCCTGTTGCTCCCTTTCTCTCTCTCTCTCTCTCTGTCTGTCTTTATCTCGGTGTCTGTTTCACAAACAAAGTTATTTAAATCGCTCCAATACTTTCATCTCATATTCTCTTTGTGTCATTGTTATGCAACCACATGGACCCAGATGTGAAAAGACACAAAATGAGGGATTTTTTTTTCTGATTTTATTCTCTTCAGACTATAATACACCAGATATAAAGTGTTTGGGGGGGGTGGACAAGGTTCAACAAGGCCAATTTGTTTAAAGGCTAGTCTTCAGTCCCAAGCCGCATAGAGCTATATTCATATATACGTTTGCGTTTTTACACTTCAGACGGTCGCTCTGTGGCCGTTTTCATCTACTTTTGATGCTGGTTAAAGGAGAAGGCAGTCATTGTCCTCTGCTGCCCGCAGGCATGTTTTTAGCTACACAGAGCGAATCAATGTAGAGTCAGGGGCCGGCTAAATGTCAGGCGTACATGGCTACACTTGCATAGCTTAATGCAGGCCTGTGTCAGGCCCTTGTCCTTGTCCCCCTCCGACTCTGTGTGTCTTTATCCCTCTGTCTCCAGCTTCTCTCTCTGTCTCAGATGTACATGCCATCTGGTCTGGCTCCACATCTGTGGATATCCTGCCTACAAAGCCCGGACAGCAGCGCTCTTTGTGCAGCCACTCTTTGCGCTCTGAGGCACCTGCTATGGCTTAAATCACTTTACCCATGCAGAAGAGGCAAGTCCATTACTTGTGTCCACTGCTAAATGTGGCATGTTGTAAAGCACTTGCTTGAGTATCGTTTTAGCTGCAGGCTGGGATGTGGATTGGCTTGGGAATGCTTCAGCGTCACTGCAGAGGATGATCATTTGCAAACCTGTCAGCAACCTTTGAGGCTACCAAACATACATAACAACAATGTTACCACTTTGCTAAAAGATGGAAATGTGCCAGGAGCTATAGAGAGGGTAAAAAAAATCTTAACACCTTAAATCTTTCATCTTCTATTCTGCTGGCTTTAAACAATGAATGCAAAGAAAAATTACTCTTCACGGTAACTCTGCAGATGTGTTCAATATGGGAGCAGTCACAGCACGTATATGTGTCCCAGGAATGAAAAGCTATGTGCCATGGATGCTTCCCACTGGGACGAGGCAGTAGATGTTTGATTTATTATACAACACGGCAATATTCAACATGGACTGTCTTAGATAAGTCTGTTTGTGTAAATGTCTCATAGTCAAGGCGTTTTTGTGAGTTCTTTAAAACCTTCATCAGAGTGAATTCTACAAATACAATATTTTTTAGGTCATGTGCCCTGGTTTGAAATAAACATCAAAAGAAGATGACACTCATGAGGATGTTTAATTCATCAAATGTTCTGACATGTACAAAGCACAACGGATAGCAAATCCCAATGTTCCTAATGTGTCATCAAAGGCCCGATGAGTATTTACTGTTTAACAACATTACAGCATTACTCACATGCATGATGGAAACAAAATAAGATCCATACATGATACCTTAACATTGTGGATTTTTTGTTGCAATTATGATGCATGCAAACCTTTAGTGCCTAGAACAGTCAATCCAGTAGCCGTATTGTCACGTTTTTGTTGTATTGTATGCAGAAATGCTCTGGAATATATTTGGAGGTATCAAAAAGCAACAGTAACACATGTCACAAACCAACACAAAATCAAATAATATGTTACCAAAATTGAGATGATCATAGGCTTCTTCCCTCTCTCTACAGTGAGGCTGTTTTTCCTAAAATTACACAACATTTCCCCAAAAACCTCAGTAACTTCCTGTCACAAAAATGTTACCTCTCGCCCCTGATGATATCCCTCCACATGCATATGTTTTCACTTTCATTCAAGTGATGAGAATAAACATGTCAGCAGCCATTTGACAAAAGGCCTTTGACATCTTCCAGCATTCACCACTTTTCTGGTAGATTTTAAACTCCATGTATGGCTAAAGAGCAGTGCCAACCTCCTGTTTGTGCTGTAGAATGACTGCAAAGTCAAACTTGATCACACAAAAATGCAGTTTAAACATGTCATCCTTCATTTTTCTACATTTATATGCTGATTATTAAGAAACAGGTGGAGGGGATAAAAACATTCACTGTACTGCAGCACACACCAGATCAGAGAAAGACGAACAGACCGTTGGTCAATTCTGGTTGATGAATAAAAAAGCAAAGACAACACTTGCCAGGGAAATGCCGAGCAGATTTTTTAAATGTTTAATACATTTAATTACTTAATATCATTAACATAGGGACCGGTTTTGGAACACTTTACAGGCAAGTGCAAAGAGTTGGGCGTAGGTGTAGATGACTAAAATATGCTAATGGACAAAAAGCATTTAGTGTCTTCTTTTTCCAGCTTTTTTGCAAAAGAAACTCTCCTCCTGCCAGAAATAAAATGCAGTAAACGTGGAGACAGTTGGCTTGATGCTGATTTAGTTTATTGAACATCCAGGGAGAAAATCTTAAGTAGAAATAAACGTTCAATTTAAAAGTTTTATATTTATCACAGCTGAGTGAAGAGCAGAGTAAGCAGAGCAGAACAAGTATAGGCAGAGCTGAATTGGAAAAGCCAAGACCTCTGTCAATCTCTACGAAGCGACTGGGCAGTCTCCATGAATAGACAACACTGAACCAGGGCACAAAATAAAAAGACATGAATCTATATAGACACTTGCATGTCTTATAATGGAGCAGGGTTGTTAGGAGTAAAGGACACCTTGCAGATACATTCCTTGGAGGCAGTGTATTTCACTACATTTCCGGTAATTGTTCTTCATGTATTTGCTTAACTTTTAACATAATATTAAATGAACACATTTGAACAAAAGACTGCATATTGACATCGTATTTAAACATTGTTAAAAATGATAATAATAATAATAATATAAAGACATAGAATCGTCCCATAACAACAACACAAATTGGGAGAAATGAATCATTAGTCATTTTCATTATTTGCACATAAACATTTTGTGTCTGGAGAGCTTACACACAATTTAATACTTGAATATGAGGAAAATGAAAAACTACAAACTTTTAATGTTGGATGGTGGAATGGTGCATTAAATAGTGTTTGTCATTAACTCTATGTGTCAGACAAGTTTAAACCACGTAACAGTTACAAATACTAGCATATATGTCTGATAGGCTGACCAAGAATAATTTGTTACTTGGATTTTTTAAATTGTATTTACGTCTGTTGTATTCAGTGTTCTTTTTTGGTTGCAAGAATCACCCATGTGTGGCTTAAACAAACTATGCTATTAGTGAAGGCACAGATCTTCTCCACCCTCTAGGAGCAGGTTCTGCTTTCCATCGTACTAAAAGGACATGAGCACAGCCCACTCTTCCAAACATGAATCAAAGGACACATTAGTTTACAGCCTAACAGCTCAAACATGTCAGGAAGATAGAAATGATGGGTTTTGAGCCCATATTTAAGGGCATTAAGGGACTAAAGTGTATAAGTTGGTTTGTAATCCAAAGCATCACCGTCCAGCCAGCATGTTGATCCGCTTGCCTTTTTTGGTTCTGGTCTGTCTGCTTACGGAGATATAAGAGCAGTGCGAGTTTGCCAAGATCTGATCCAAAGTTGGAGTGGAGGGGTGTTTTCTGCTAGTATAAATACCACAGGACACACCCAACCCTTGCGTATCTGACAAAAATACTCCCACATTTTCAACACATCCTTTTTGGGCAGAAAAACGGGGGGATATGTGTGTACACACACGCACTTGAGTGGCAGAAAACTGTTTCATTGGGAGATTCAGCTCTGCCTTTTTATTTCAGTCTTTTTATTTTTGATATTATTTTCAAAAGTAAAAAAAAAACACATCTTGGATCAGAGCACCAAAGGGACAACACTGGGTCCCTCTCAACAGTTTGATGGTGGTACTGATGTCCTTTGGAAGAGGCAGGGTGGTAATACCAACTTGCTAAAAAGCTAACATGATGAAAGTTATTGCACAGTTAATCAGTGCTGTTTAAATATATAAATAAAAAATACATTTGAGAGCTGCAGGCAGCAAAAAAAACATTGTACTGTAATCTTGGTCTTGCATTTCCTCAAACGGGCTGAGCCGTGAGAGACTGTGATCACAGTGAGCAGTGTTCTCTCTGATAATGCTGTTTCAGACCCTCTGCAGGCTCACACGGGCCTTTCATATGTGTTATTTATGTAATTATTATGCTTATGAATTGCGGATTGTCAACAGTAGTTTGAAGATGAAGCAATCTGTCAATTAAAGTGATCCGCATTTGAAGTTAGCATCATCCACCACTACAGAGGCAGTAGCTTCTCTGATGTGCAGGCATGAATACAAGCAAATGCATGTGATTAAATACTGTTTCCTATTATTGTTTACTTGCAGATTGCTCTGAAGTTAATTCTGAAAGTATTTCACATTGAATCACTTTGAGCCGCACATCAGAGGGAGAACTTGAAATCAAATGCTTTTGGTTTTTGAGCTTTCTCATGGAAAGTTGTTTGAGAGATTTATTTCAAACAGTTACCCTTGTCAGGCTGATCTAAAGCATTGGAATTTTAGAAATGTGTGATTCTCTCCAGAGCCATCATCAAACCAGACTGAACTCAAACTTTCCACAACATGTGTTCAGTCAAACACGTTGGCTGTACAGGATTTCTCTCTGCAGTGGACATGTGCTTCTGTAATGGATATAAGACTGTGCACTAAGTTAAAATGACTATGATAGTACATGTTAAACATAAAAGTGTCTTTCTAAAATGTTTTGGTATATATTCTTTAGAAAACCACTAAAAAGCTAGCGTTATAAGTTAATGTTAATTCATTTAGCTAAAGTTCAGTTTAAAATTATATCTGTAATTGATCGGTTTGGTTTGTTATTTTATACTTCCGGTTTTACGCCACTAGGGGGAGGATGTTGTCTGAGCCTCATTCATTACACCAGTGCTTCTCAAATAGTGGGGCGCGCCCAGGGGAGCGCGGTGAAGTGTCGGGGGGGGCGCGAGAGGTAGGGGGGGGACTTTCAGTATTTTTGTACTCAGCGGCGGGGGGGCACGATTGCCCCCCCGCCGCTGCGCCATTACCCCACTGGCCAGCACTGCCCGCTGTCACACTGCATCAGGACTAACCGTTACCTCTTGTACATAACGTCGTAATACAGCACATGCATGCTTTATGTTATCAAGAAGCGTGATCAGTTTTCAAACAGGTGAACTCGTGAAAAAATAAATTAAAAAGGGACGCGCAGTCGAGTGTGCGTCTGCACATCGGAGAGAGAGAGAGCATAACAGCTACTTTACTGACTTTTAGGCTTATTTTGAGTCACTTTAATCAGCTACAGCCGTAAATTAATTAAAAAAATAAAAGAGACGTGCGGTCGAGTCCGCGTCCGCACTTCGGAGAACATGACATCTACTTTGTGGCTTATTCTGAGTCATGTTGGTCAGATACAGCCATAAAACTCTGGATTTCTCCACAATGAAGGCTGTCAGCGTTGTATACCCGCGTGCTTGTGCTCAAGCATGAAGTGTACCGTGCCGAAGCACACCTCTCTGAAGTGTGTCTGATCAGCTCCGTGTGGAGTTCACGTTCTTCAACTAAGTAAACTCAGTTAAACAACTTTTTATATGAGCCTGGTCCGTTCTTCTACCTGTCCATACTATCATAATCTAACGCTGTCACTGACTTTTTATCTGTGCCATCTCCATGCGTAATTCAAGGAAGCATTTTAGCACTGCTCCGCGGCTTGACCAGGTTTTTTTTTAACCCTGAAGTTTTTTCCTATGTTCAGAACAAGCAGTTGGAATATGTATGTTTTCTTAAATGAATAAATAAATACATATATAAATAAAGTAGCTCTTTACTAATGGTATATGGGTGGAAGCCAAAACCCTTCTTTTGTCTGCCTGAAATGGTTACTTACTGTTTACTTAGTGGTTACTTAGTGGTTACCTAATGGTTACTTAGTGGGTACTTAGTGTTTACTTAGTGGTTACCTAGTGGTTACTTAGTGGTTACCTAGTGGTAACTTAGTGGTTACTTAGTTGTTACCTAGTGGTTACCTAGTGATTACTTAGTGGTTACTTAGTCGTTACATAGTGGTTACTTAGTGGTTATTTAGTGGTTACTTTGTGGATACCTAGTGGTTACTTAGTGATTACCTAGTGGTTACCTAGTGGTTACTTAGTGGTTACCTAGTTGTTACTTAGTGGATACCTAGTGAATACTTAGTGGTTACCTAGTGGTTACTTAGTGGTTACCTAGTTGTTACTTAGTGGTTACCTAGTGGTTACTTAGTGGTTACTTAGTGGTTACCAAACAGTTACCAATTAGTTAGTTTCCCATTCGTTTCCCACTAACTAATCATTAGCTACTCTAGAACATGTGATGAGGAAGTACTCACTTTCTACCCATTACGTAGTGGCTACTTAGTGGTTACCTAATGGTAAGTTTCGCATTTGTTTCCCAATAACTATGCAAAATATGTGTACCATATCTACCCATTACTTAGTGGTTACCTAGTGGTAAGTTTCCCTTTAGTTTCTCACTAATTATGGAACATTTGTATACCTTATTGTAAAGTGTTACTGAAGAACAAACTATGTTAATTGGAATTTTTTGGGTTAGGGTTACTTTAGAATGGTTGAACATGAGCCGGGTCAAATTAATATTAATCAGAATTTCATCTTCATGTATCATGCCTTGAATCGGGATCCTCATTATCTTGACCCCAATTACATGCCACCTGTATATCTTTATATTTATTTGATTATGACATTCGATTTATTGTATCGGCATAAATCGTTATGTTTTCTCTTTATCATGGTTCTGCCCACATAGTTCAGGGCACTGAATCTTGTCAACAAACATGTCTATTTACTCAAAGAAAATCAGAGAGCATTATGAGATATGTTAGTTTTACCCTACTGATGATGTGTTGATGCAATTGTAATCCTGCTCTGAAATTGATGTGTCTGCCTTATTCAGTGAGACATTTTCACAATAAACAATTCAAATGTAAAGCCTCACACATGCACATACTTAAAGCTCCCGCAAGGAGTTTTAAGCTGACTATGATACAGACTGAAATTAATACTGATGCCTTTATATAACCTACATAGACCATCAGCAAAATAACAGATTATTTATTTTAGTTATCTTTGATAACTGTACTGTTGCTGGGTGGCAGATGAGGTGATAAACAGCATGCTGCAGAAACAGCGTTTACCTTTTTTTGCTACAGCAAAGATTTATGGTGAGTGATATATTTTACTGTTAAAAGGTATGGTAGGGTGAGATTTTTCATCATATTCCACTACTAAAGTAGTAACTACTAAAGTATTAACAGGACATAATAGGTACTGCTTTGTAAAAAGGGAATGTAGAAATTGACTCACAGAATTTGTTTCTTTAATAAGAAACCAATCTCAAAATGTATCTGCAATCATCGTCTACGATCATCTTAAAATGGTACACACATCTGGGAACTATTGGTGTGTTCTGTTTCATTTAGGATGCCAGACTTCCAAGTTGCCAGTCATCCAAAGCTCAAATCCTCATGGCTGCTCCATGCATCAACAATAAAATTGAGCTGTATAGTCTTTGTTAGCAACTTAGTCTTGTTCCTTTTTCATTAAATCCATCACACCTATAGTATCGTTCAGGTTCTACCTGTGAACATGTCATGATGCTTACTCATGCAAACTATCACATAATGTGTGGTTATCACCTGGTATTAGCTTACAAAACAAAGGTACATCCGAAGGCATCCTGTTACTTGTCCAACATGTTACTGTCAGGCAGTGAACTTGTGTGTGATGTCATTCCCTGTTCGGACATCTGACTTCTGGAACACACCATGTGGCCAACTTCTCAGTTAGCTAGTGGTAGTAGCTAGTGGATAGCATTAAATTACTTTCAGCCAAGAAAAAAAATGTGCTTCATTATATAAAGTACAATTAGCAATCTAAGAAGCGACCATATGTGCAGATAAAAAGCTAAGTGAAATTTGCCCCTCCAGATATGTCTTCACCTATTTCTATGTTTCTGGTGAGTCTCAGTTTAGCCACAAATAGTAAGTTACACAGCTACTTCACTCTGATTTGCTTTAGTGGTATGACCCTGAAAAGAAACACATCTCCTTTGGATTTACTTGCATTAACATCATGATGCAGATTTGTAAAAAAGGAAAAAATCTACTCCGTCCTTGAGAGGAGAAAAAACAGTTACCCTTCATACTATATTGTTAATCCCACATGATCAGATGAAGTAGCTCTCTGCTGTTTTAAGCTTTTTTATTCTGAGTCTCCATCACATTTGGATATGAAACACATATCGTCTATTGATATATATTGTCTTTTCCAGGAGATTAAGGTTTTTGATCATTTGTTTCAAGAACACAAGATCTGAGGCTTTTAAGAACTCCGAAACAAAATGCAATCCCCATGCAACCAATAACATCACAACAGCCAAAGTAATTAACAATAAACATTGCACAGATTCTCCTCTGCTGGTTAACTTAAAATATGCTATTAAATGGAGGACTAGGGTACTGATTTAAGAACTTTTTAGGTTTCAGAAAACAAACTTTGACAGGCATTCTTCAGACCTCATTCAGCCAAGTCTGAATCAAAGCAAGCAGACAATCTTCCCTTTCATCTCTCTGAGGCTGTGAAGGAATGGACTGTGTCCTGCCATGGCTGTGAACTTGTACAGCTTAGCACTGTGAAGGCCACTTTTTTTTTTCTTCTTCAGAGGGTCGCCCATTGAGTGTATTTTTTTCTCTCTCTAACCTTTTGATCTAAATCTTCTTAACTTTAAATGAAGTGCTTCAGCCTCATGAAGATTCAGAGCTTTCATGTCACTGTTTGTCTTGAGATGTAAATCTTCTTGGCGACGTGATGATTTGATCCTGTTGAACATGTCAGGCGTCTTAAGTATGAACACTCAGTCTTTCTGACGTGCTTTTATTTTTCAATGAACATTGAAAAAAGATAATGTGACTCTACTTTTAGATTGCAGATCAAATCAGATTTGATATTTTTTCACATTTTTTGTTTGACCTGTTCTTACTATATCAATATATGCTAAGTATGTTTTTCCTTTTGAAACCTGTAACTTTTGGCATCATACTCTAAACCTTAGGGTTATGTTCAGTTGATTGTTTATTAAAGAAAACCAAAAAGCGTTCTCATTTATAGATTACTTACTATGTTGCAACTCAAATAATACTGCACCAGATGAGGCTAATTTAATCTCAATAAGATCCATCAAATTCTGCATTAGCATGGCTTGCTTGTAAAAAATGTAAATGGCCAAGCATCAAAACACGTCTTATTTCTACTGTATATATTGCTTCAATTGTGACATGCATAATGAATACACAACTAAACCACTGTACTTCAGTTCAGTTCAACTCTTGGCCATATTATAACATACATTATATTAAAACATAATACAATATACACACCTCAATCAATTAGGGAATGTTCTTTACTCACACCTACTTGCCTATTGATGCTTCATTGCAGAAATGACCATAGAGGTGAGATTGAGATGACCTCACTTTGAGAAACTGCTGGTTGCAACATGACAACAAAAAACAACAACATAAGGAACTGTGGGAAACATCTAGAGGCTCTACTCAATAAGACACGCTCTGATTGTATTTATACAATTATCAGTGTGAATTCTCGATTCTGATTTGCCATACAGACCTTTCACACAAAAACTGTTTTTCAGGAAGAGTTGCACGTGTGAGCCCAAACAGTTGACATTTTCACTGGGATCTTTTCCAGTTTCTCTTGCCAGCCCCTTAGTACTTTTTTTTAATTTGTGAATGCAGCAGAATATAATCAGGAGAATTCACCTTAAGTGAGTGGGAGGGGGTGGTGACATTTATATCCGTGAGCGGTGCTTCGTCCGCCACTTTCAATTTCTTGCCTTAGGAGACTCCCGCCCCCCCCTGCATCCAACATCCAATAGTTTCCAGCAGTGAGGTGCATATTTTAACAACAAGATCAGGAGAATTTCAGGAGCAGTCCTGCTGAAATTATCTAGAAATTTTCAGGAGTGCATATGTGAAAACAGCTATATAGGGTATCAATTTATTCCAGAGACATGGACATCTACAAAGTAGTCCAGTGAAGAGTCTGTTCTTTGTTAATCATTTGGCTTTGTATCAGCCTGTGTCTAAGTGTCTAAGTTAAGATAAGTTAAGTCTAATTGTTGAATCCTCTTGTACCGATATATATTTGTTTATGTGTAGTAACACACCATTAAAGAGGTGAGTCGACTCCAAAGTTTTGAAATGTTCAAGATTTTTTTTGATTGAGTCTAGTGATGAAATTAGATCAGTGAGGAGTGGGATGGAACCCATTGTCAGAAAACCTTACTTAGGACAATAAAGAGTGATAGCAGCTCCAAATTAAACAGTATTATATGAAGCCTTATGGTCATAGTTGTGCATCTGGAAAGTTTCTTTGCTTTCTTGGTAGGCTTATCTAACCCTATAGCATGATCTCCTTCATATGTTACTTAGCAGGGACATGATGGTCAGGGGGGTTACAAGCAAAGCACCTGTGCCCAAGCTGGTCAGGGGCCTCCTCCAGCGCAAGAACACTCAGTATTTTATCTGTTAATGTACAGTATGGAACGGGAAAGACATTCCTGCACCCAAGTCTATCCTGACCCAATAGTGCTAGTGTTACTGCAGCCGGCCAGAGGAATAAGCGGAATCCCTGGTGCTCTGTGCTTAGTGCTGCTAAACAGGCTTTTGAATGTGCTATACACAATGCTCCATCACTGGCACTTTGGACGGCATGAGGGCTCTGCTGCCAAGGGAGCTCCTAGCTGTTGTTCTTTTCATCTAAGTTAAGCCACTTGGCTCACTGCAGAATGGACACGGAGAAGAAAGGACAAGAAGGGAGGCTTGTGGGAGATGGCTGGATTTCTCCCCGTCTCCCTCTGGGACACATTTCCCCTGCATTTTATCCTTGCACCCTTGGTCTGATTCACCATGAATTCTTTGGAAGACTTTGGTACCGCTTAATTTACATGTATGCCAACAGGCTTTTAATGTATTTAAAACTTGGATGATGTTCAAAGGACGTTTTAATTCCTCTGAAATAGGCCTTTTGAAGGCTTTATCTTGTTCTTTCTCTTCTGGCTAATCTTGGAGCCCCTCCGTATGCCAGGGCAATTTTTCTAATGCCAATTAAGCTTGACATTAGCATAAAACAGCTTTCAAAGTTTTTTTTTCTTTTTGAATGAAAGAGGGATGTTAAATGGACACTTATTTACACTCCAATAGTCTGTCTTTGGAGTTTCAATACTGAGCAACCTCAGTAAAATAAAGTAGTCAGGTCTTTGTTTCTATTCTCTTGGTGTAAGCAGATGGGAATATGAAGGCCAATAAATCCCTTTAAAGCAACTCACCACATTTTTTTGATCAGCAAATTAGCAGTCCCTGTTGTACAACATCACACATACTGCTTTGTGTCCAAATGAAGGTTATGCTATTAATGCAGGACATGTTGGCAGTCTCTTTCATTTCTCCCAAGAACTGTGGTAATTGCCACAGAGAACTATGAATCAATTATCATTAGGGTTTCATTTAAGAACACAGTGAAACAGCGCAAATGGTTCTTCATTAGCCACAAATGTGCAAATGTAACCCAGGGGGAAAACATGAATTCTTAGCATATTTCTTGCATTTTTGAGTGGAAGTTTAAAGTTGTTCTTTCTCCTCATGGAGAGCTGGGATAAATTCCACTCCCAAGAAAATAAGTGGCGGTCCCTCTCAGGGAGCGCTGTGGGAAAACTCAAGCTGTTGTCGTAATGGGTTCCTGTTTGTCAGAGCTGAGAATAGTGGGGATAAATGAATCTGCAGTATAAATTCTATTTCTTCATGTTGTGGGATTGTTTATATTATGTTAAACAGCCTAATTTTTTTTAATTTTTAATCCCTGAAGCAAATTTGTTTATTTAATCAATTTCAGGAAGTTATAGAGTCAACTCAAAAGCACATGAGACAGTGTGGTGGTGGAACAAAATGTAAATTCAAACAAATGTGTTCCTAGTGTATCTTAAGACATCAGAAGAAAACACTGAAAGTGAGCAGTAGTATGATCAATTGCTGCATGAACACAAGACGCATTGTACGGTGAAACTGGCTTTCACTGACGCCCGACATGCTCTGCCCCCAGTGTTTTAATTTTTCCTAAGTAAAATCATTTTGAAGTTGGTTAATTGACAAAAGTATAATAAAATACACAATACACTTCTCCATTTCATCTTTTATACACTTTCCATCAAGGTTTTGTATTCCTCTATGATTGCAACAAACTGTTATTAATAATAAGGTTTTTAGTCAAAGGTAAATTAATCACTTAAAAAAATCTTCATATGAATATACAGTCTGTAGTCAAGGGACAAGATTTAAGGTGTTATAAGGTGCTCTGGTTTTGGTGTGTAGTCTGAGTAGTATTACCCACTAACCTTATTAGCTGCATGCAGGAAACTAGTAATGTTAATTACAATGATAATCTTAATTTGTTCTTTTAATTTGTTATCTCAAGCTGGAATAAAATGTCAAAATTCACAACATAATTATCAGTCTACTCATCAAAATTGGTGTTGAGTTGTTACATTATAGACCCAAACAGCTGATCAGTGTTCTTCAGGAGGATAAACAAAGTTAGCAAATTTAAAAAACTAATATTTTTCAAGATTGCCCGCAACCACGAATGCATCAGGCTGAATATCTACAGCCAAATGTGTCAGCCTCCAAGTCATTCAACATCCTACTCAGAGCATTCAATAAAACCAGCTTGCTAAGTTTCATGTCTTTTTGTAATCTGTTCCAAGTAAAAGGAGCAGCAAACTAACGCCTTGTCCTCCAGTTCAGTTCTGACTTTTGGAACAGACAGCAAGAAAAGGTCCTGGGACAGAAGATTATAGGTTCCTGTACTCCTCTGACTGATGTAGGTAAGAAACTGAATAAAGCAGACCAACAATATCCTTATAGATAAGAATACACCAGTGTTTAAACCTGGGTGTGGGCAAAGAAGACCATCCAACATGTGCATACAACAAACAATGATGAATCAGGGATTTAAATTAGTGATGAACCTCAGAGCTCCGTGATACACGGTGTCCAGAGCATGTATGCTTTCAGATGAGGCCTGGATGTATAAAACATAACCATATTCCAGCACAGCTATAAAAGTTATAGCAACCAGTCTCTTCTTAGATTCAAAAGAGAGGCAGGATTTCATAAAAAAAACGTTTCAGTGTTAACCGTTTCACCAGCAATAGCCAGTATAAACAAGCCTCCGTGCCTTCACTCTGGCTGCTCTCTCAATAAAGGGGCCGGCATCTCTTGTGGCTAATAAACGTACTATTGTCAAATATCTCGAACAACACCACTTCGAGAATACCAAACTTTCCAATTAAAAGCTGATTTTGATTGGAGTAGTCTTGCTTTAGGAGGTTGCGAGTGAAGAACTTGACCATACTTATGCAATCTCCAGTCTAATGCCAAAGCAACACTTTCAGCAGGACTTGTTTCTACAACAAGAAAACAGAGTCCATGACCTGAAACTTCAATGGTATCAGCTAAGTGGGAAATTTGCCCAATCCATCATAAACAAGGAAGGACAATTTACAGTATCTGCAGTCAATTTCTGTACTTCTTCTGTACTTTTAAACTTTTTCAAAAACAGTTTGGTAATAAAATCTGTAATTTTTACACTGAAGGTTGTAAAAAAACATGAATTCCAAAATGTGACCTACCCTCGTAGACCACATTTCTGATCCATTAGGTATAGAGTATCAAACAAGTATGGTTTCAGTTTCATGTATCGTTTCACTATTGAGTATCATGATACTAAACTTGGTATCATATCGTTTTCAAATTTGCAGTGTGGCTGAAGTGTAAAGCTTTTGCTCTACTGGCACAAAGGAAAGTAAACTGAGACGGAGAGCTGATCAACCATTCATAAAGGAAGTTGGACATGAGAGTTGTGCTGACAGGGAACAGGTCTCCAAGTACAGAGGCTTTGAGATCACTTCTGAAGAGTCTGTAAACATGTCTCCCAACACTCCCTTGTGTTTCTATCTCCTTATCAGATTCTTTAATCACATATCTTTTACTTTGTGACGCCGATGTGACAGTGCTTTGCTGCTGTCAGCTCACAGTGACTATGGCGTACCGTTAAGAATCCAAGCTGATCTGCCTTTTAACAACAGAGCAGCCAGAATCAGAGCAAGAGTCTTTAAAAAGGAGAGCCACATCACAGCTCAGCAAAAGCCCAAGGAATACAAGAGCAAACAAGAATATTTGCAAAGCACAGATTTTTCTTGAAAGGAAATAAAGAACTGTTCCTGCCCCCAAAGTATGAGACAGAGACCAACCCCCTTCCACTACAAAAAAAAAAAAACGGGGATTGCAACCCATTAGCAGCCAGTCACTCACACTGATCGTCAGCATTAAAAAGTGCTTTCAACTCTGCTGGCTGTCAGCAACTCAGGCAGCTTGGAAGAGCTTTAGCTTAGACTCTGAATCTTTGCAGAGAGGCTGTGGTCGGCAACAACAAAATCATTTTGAACTCTTATGTGGAGGATCTGTTAGAAAAGGTTTGGGATCAAAGCAGCCTAAGTGGGTCAAAATTACCTTGACCATATTAGAACAGTCCCATTTTGAAGGGGGATAGGGGTAATCTGCAATGTAGAGGGCAGAGTAACATTTTGCTGAGAAGATTCCTCCAGAAGACTTCAGATCAAAGCAGAGAAAAGCTTTTATTTCCTCTGTCCTGATGTTCACCGACTCATTTTTAATATGGTGATGTTGCTGGTTTTCGACATGTAGCAAGGCTAAAGTGTGTTTACCTTTACAGCGTGGAAGCATCCTTTGCTCTGCTCTCTGTGTGTATTATAATTCAACAAAGAATCAGGCGTTTCTTTTAGGAATTAAGAAAGTGATCATTTACACCTCCATTTGTGGCAATGTAAACTCAGTGAAGGTGTGTTACAGAAAAAAATGATCTTAAAGTCCAAGGAGTCTGCATTCATTTATATAGAAAAAAAATAACAGACATTATTCAGAAGTGTGGGCTTAAGACGGATTGGTTAAGTATATTGCATACTGTAAAGTCTGCATGAATTCATGCAATGTCAATGTTTATCCTTAATTTATTTCCCCTGTTTTAGCCATGCTAACTGTGTTATGAACGGCTATAGCTGTATGATCAGCATTTAACAACTTGGTTTTAGACTAAATATGTCAACAACTGTTGAACAACTTGCAAAGGCATTTCGTACAAATATTAATTGGGGAAAGAGGATGAATCAGAGGATAAAGACTTTTCATTTGGTGACACTAACATTTGAAATAGGTTTTCAAACCAGATGATGAATCTTGATGATTTAGCCTAGCTGACTTTTCCTGCAGTGGCTAACACTTGTGGTTTTAATTGAGATATTCTGACAAGTAGTCAGAATATATAGTCTATTAAAATTTTACACAATCATTCGTGTTCCATGCAGAATGACCTCCCCTCTTCAATCTAGTGTCATTAACATTTTGTTTGTCCAACACTTTGGTTTATGGTTCATGCTAACACAATTGAATCTATAGTTCAAAAAAAGGAAACAAATCATTCCTCTTAAATATTAGTTTTCCATAGTCCAACTGAAATGGCTGCTTTCTGCTTTTGCTTTTCTGGACTTCTGATTGCATCCTTGTAATGATTTAAAAGTGATTTCATATTTATCTCATTAGCAGTGTCAGCTTTATGGAGGGGAAGACAGATCTCAGGAACAACCACGTCCAGCCAGTCCAGGCAAAAGTTGTTTGGCGTTGAAGCAGTAATGAGTCGTGGCAGTTACTCAATGGGAGCTCTGTATGAGCAAATGGACAAGAGGAGAGGAGCCATAACTGATTACAATCAGACAGGAACACTGTATTGACAAATCACTGCGGCTCTTCCTGCCGGGAACAAATACCTGTTCAGTTTCTGCTCTTCCTGAGGATTTGATGCTCTGTCAATGCTGCATTTAGCTGTACTGTGGAGCTTACTTTTATACTCTCACTGCAAAAAGAAACCTGTTCACTGCTTTCATTCAAAACTGCCAGTACATTTTTAAATGTATCTGTTGTGTCTGTCTGTTGTGTCTGTCTGTCTGTCTGTCTGTCTGTCTGTGTGTCTGTCTGTCTGTCTGTCTGTCTGTCTGTCTGTCTGTCTGTCTGTTAAATGATATAGAGAATTTTTCCCGTACAGGGGAAATCATCTTGCCTTGGTTCATTAGCAGAGGTAATTCCTGTTTTAACCTTGGCCGTGCTAATTTCAGCCTGGCCTTTCGTACTTGCAAGGCAATCCTTTAAAGACGGCTCGCTTTTGAAGCCTGCTGGTCGTGCTGTTCAAAGCTGCAGCTGTTTTTGGTGGTGTTTGACAGCTTTAATTGATGCTTATTTTGGCATCGGGTTTCATTCCTTTCATGCAAATGTCCTGCATGCAGCGAAATGGGTCAGGGCAGCACTAGGTGGGCACAGTTTGTGTGTATCAGGGATAAGAGCAAAGTGCTTAACGAATTTACATTTCAGATCACAGAATCTCAACAAGTGGAGCAAAACAAAAAACGCCACACTTGTGATTAAAATAAAAAATGGCTTCACAAGGCGCTTCTGATTAGATAATGCATGGTGAAATCATTTTGTAGAGTATAAACATATCTTGCATTACAATGATGCGTTTATTTAGTTTCAGGAACGAGATAACCAGGCCATCATTTATCAGGTTTTTTAAAATGCCCATCCTTTTTTTTTGTTCGCCACTTATGATGTGTGTGTGAGCTCTTCTGCCCACCTGTAGAACTGCAGAGTCGACTGCCTCTCACACTTTCTGGCTCTCCACATGCCCCCCACCCCTATCCCACCATTGCTTTTCCCTCACTAAGGCTGACATCACCATGGAGGCACGCAGGGGCCTCCTCATCTGCTCCCAATTACAGCTTTGCAGTCTTCTGCCTCCATGAGAGGACTTCAAACTGTTATGAAACTGAGAGGACCAATCCGAGACCTCGAGAAAACAAACCAGTGACGAGGCTCACAGCCTAAGGGTCTAGCAAGGTGTGAATTTGTGTATGATCATCTGATGACAATTTTCTCGAAATTACAGCACCAGCAGGGTTTAGAGGAATCTTTGAAGGCAGAACTATGCCAGTGAAACTGTAAGGTGTTCTGACATAGAAAGCAATGTTTTGATTTGTAATTACTCATTAAGACTGAGCTGGAGTAGGAAAAATATGGTCCCACTGATTTTTTATGAACTAAACCAAACAGCCTCACAGACTTCTGTTTGAACTTCAGGCTGTACATAGTATAAGAGGCAATACAATCCAAACAGGTCAAAAATGAAACAACAAAAAAGGACTCATCCTTTTTTATTTCTGATTAAGCTTCAGAGTCAACATCTTTTCATCCTCACAGATTTATCCTGAGCCATATCTCCATTTTTCCTGAGAAAGCAGGACCATTTTAAGGTCAGGGGTCCACTAGAAATCCCAATGCACCAGAGTCAGATACAGTAGAGCAGAAACAACATGGATACCATTAAAGGCCCTCTTTTGGTGTTTTGTGGTCACAGTTGTAATGAGATGTGGCCAGTATCATAGTGAATAATGGATCTATTTTTATACTTTTTTTTCCCAAGAGCTATTTGATGTAGAACAATTATTATTAAAAATGAATTGACCGATTAATATATTATTATAATAATCATCAGTTGCAGCTCCAGAGAGAAGTGTTGGCAGGAAATATCTGAGGACCTCAAGCTACCAAGGGATATTTTTTACATTTTGATTTAGCTTGTGTCTGTTGGTGATGCTGAGATGTGTGGTCGTGTGAGACAGCAAAGGCGTTATTGAAGGTGTTTGTTTTTCAGCCATGCATATCAGACAACTGAAATATACAGATCTGACTTCAACTTCCGTCTGTTGGAGTTTTCAAAGAAAACTTTATTTACAATAATCAATGTCCCGTTTTAACACGTAGTGTTAAGACTCAGGTTGTGCTTGACAATTGGACCGTTTAGAGAGGCATATAATGGGAGAGCTTTGGTTGTGCGTTGGAAATGATCCACTCATACAGCGTGAGGTGGAAATGTTGACACAAAATGTATAGGCTACAATTGCGCAGAGTAGCCTAGTATTAGTCTTTACAATCACCTTAAGCTCAGTATGCAAGACTTGTCTTACATAATCACATGATAACCTGGCAAACTAAAAAAGATTATATTATATTATTATTATGAAAAAACCTTGTTAAACTGTGTGATGTATGAATGGTTGCCTGCAGATGGTTAAGGTGCATGTGCAACACTGCACTGTTTTCCTATCCCACTGTCTTTCATAAAGTTGGTCGTACTGGATTCACAGTCAATATGATGCTACTAGCTGAACACATTTATGCAAACCAGATCCAATGAAAGTTTCATTTCATTTCAAACCTTTATCTAAGCCTCGAAAATCATTGAGGTTTCCCTCATTTACAATGATAGGAAGTGTGATGTATTAGCACAGTCACTTTAGTAATAAGAGTATGTACCAAGTTGTTGGCACACAATGTTTTAACAGGTGATTGTAAAGGCCACTGACATTGGGAATCTCGCAGTGAGAGCTTGTGTTGTGACACATGCGCTTGCCAGATGTTTCCCAACATGCAAAGTGAGACTGTCGTGTTGCCTTTCACAAAACACAGAAACACTCATAGTGCATATGGCTTTGCTCAAGATACATAATCCTCCCAATCTATCTAACAAACAGATAGTTTTAACCTTAAACAGAACCTTCAAGCTACTTTTAATTTGTAAAAACTGTTTCAAATAAGCAGTGTTCCTTAAATTCATGTTGAATACTAAGTTGGTTGAGTTGAAAATTAAATTAGCATCCATACATTTTGGGGAGGCGGTGTCTGTGGAGCACTGAAAGCTGTAAACAATGAAGTAGGCTGCATTTAAACAAAGTAGGCAACAGGTGATCACAACATGCTGCTAAGACAAACAAGAGCTGCACATAAAATAGCTGAGCACGGAGAAAAAGGGTTAATTTCATGGGCCCAACAGCAGGAAGCCCTTTGTAAAATGCATTAAGCTGTACATTTGTAAGTGTTCCAAGTATGAACCCTTGTATTTGTATTGTCTAAATCAAGACAAAAAGTTCTGTATTGATTGTGTTCTCTGGTCAACTGAACAAGTTTAACCGTATAGGTAACATTGCTGGCATCAACTGCAAGAGCTAGCATGGCTAACCACAAATACATTCAACAGCTTAACTGCATGAACAATCTTGCATGAACAACAGACAAGCAGTGTCCCTTATTCTATGCAGCTCATATAATCAGCAATGCAAAGAGTTGTATTTACATTAAATTAAATGGGGTAGTTTAATATTATATAATGAAAATCTTCCAATATGTAAACTAAAGTCAGTCAGTTTATTTATATTTAGCTATTCTCAGAAAGCATCTTGTTAACGTTAAATGGTCACTGGATCCACTTCCTATTGCACACCAAATTTCCTCCTTGGACAAGTCAGCAACAAAGGGCCTTACCTCATCACTGGCCTCTATAGAGCCTCCAAACACTATTACCTTCACCTTCACCCCCGCCCCTACCCCCACCGTTAGAGCCAGTCGTTGGACAACCAGCCATCCAGCCAGCCAGCCAGCTTTTCTCTCTCTGGGAACACGACTTCATTACAGAGATGAATTGTCTTATTGTGAGAGCCAACTGCCCCCTCTAGCAGAAGTGGGTGGGGTCTTGCTGGACATTGGGGCATCGTGCGGTGACCCGGCTTCAGGGGTCACTTCACCCACTGTTTGTAAAGCATCTCACGTAACGCATCACTGGATGACTGCACCCTTTTCTCAGCTGAGGGCCCTCTCACAGCCACACCACCAATCGATGAACTGGACATCCCTGTGCATCTTTCGTACTACTTAATGAGTAGAGACATTAAACACTGTGGAACATAACTGCTTTTATGCTCATAGGAACTTTTGTCATTTTAGAGAAGCTTTTGAAATAATGAGGCTGCATGGTGATTTCCACTTAAACATTTTAAGGTTTTTTCAACTGTTTCATTTGATCATTTTTAATCATGTCTTCTTGAATTTTGATCCATCTCTTTAGGAGCATTATTTTAAGTCCTGCACTTTGCAGTTTCACACTGCAATATAACCCAGAAGGGGATGACCCCTCTCATGATGAAAGGAGTTTGTGGATGGTCATTCACTTCCACAGGCAGAATTCAGTGTCTTTGATGGAGGTCTATTTGAAGACAAACAAGTTGACCTTGGTCACCATTTTGAAGAAAAGAAAGCAATTTCTTTGCAAAGCATATGCACTGCCTGGTCCAGCCAGCTTTATCGGCTCTGAATGGAAAACGTGTCGTTTTTGCACAGTATACACACAAACCCTTGGAGACAGACATATGTGGCATTAATTATAAAAAGTCAGGTTGTCCTATAGTGTTTGATCAGCTCCTGGAGGAAGCAGCAGTTTCCTCCTGTGGAAGACACAGTCCATGTGTGTTACTGTTAATTGCACAATCTGAACACAAGCATCTCTCCACAGGATAGTGGTGGAATGTGTAAACAATGTTACAGTTTTAAAGGGGTAGCTTGCAGAGAAAATCATCACCTAAATCTGCACCTCGTCTTGGTTCTACATAGACCTTAAGTGAGTTTCAAATCATAACTTATGCAGATGAAATTAACAATATCACATTCCTCTTTTTTTATTTAGCAGGCTACTGTTTTGACTGAAATGCTCCGACAATATTTTTTTTATAAGTTAGGATGGCCAAACCCAAAATGAGGCAACATTCAAAATGCAGTCAAAGTGAATTTATACACAGTTAAAAAAAATCAAGTGCAGCAATATGAACAGTGCAGGCCTGAAGAAATATTAAAAAATATTACTTGAAAGAAAATGGAAATACCAAAATGCAAACAGTGAAAAAAAATTAAGAGATTTAGCTCTACACAATGCCACTCTGGGCCCTTGTAGCTCTGTACCCTCTCCGGTTCACTGTTTACAACGCTCCAAAAACTGTGCCACTTCAACTACAACCACCAACTACCCACAAGACCCTCAAGCCTCCTCTTATATAGGAGTTGGTTCCTATCAAAACAACATGATTGAGGTTAAAAAAATAAATTAATTCTCAGGAGAGTATTATCTGTACTGCAAACAACACAAACATCTGCAAAAGGGCTAAACACATACCAGAACGCATTTCATGCAAGTATATTTTCAAATTGCGATTAAAAGAACATTTTAATCTCAAAAACCTAAACACTCCTGCACATCTTGGCACACCTTCTAATAAGCCAATGGCAGGCTTCAGTTCTGTGTCAGTTCCTGGTTTTGAAAGTGGAGTGCAAGCCAGGCTGTGGAGCAACAGGTTACTAACAATGATAAAGTTTGAAGTTTTTATTATACTAGTGCAGTGCCCGTTCAGAATGTGCTTGTTGGTAATGTGTTTGGTCAGAACTTGGCTGGTCAGGAAGGGCTAGGTGCAATTTGTAGTGTTGTGCTCAGCGAAACAACTTCACATGCGATATAGCACATCTTTAGGCTTTGGAAAATACACCTGCCATGACGTAGTTGTCTGTTCTAGCAATAGTAGAGGCTATGTGTCATGACAGCACAGATGATTGGGGTTGCTAAGATTTAGGTGCAGTGATTCAACAACATTAGTCTTGGACTGCATTCCAGATATGACATTATGGAGGGTGATCTTATATACATAGGCTAACATTTAATGTCACTGTGCGCATACATGTAAGTTACACGATTCTGTTTAGAAAAGAGGACAGTTGTAAGGAAAACGTTAACGTTAAATAACAGCTAAGCAAAGGGGAATCGCACAAAATGCCATACACACAAAATGCCATACGGGCCTAGTACAGTGTTATGTTAGCAAACGAAGTTACACAACATTGGCTGAGTGATTTCATCCTGGCAAAATAATTTCATCCGGCTTTTGTTAACGACGGTTAGCTAACGTTAACGTAAAGTCAAAAGCTTGGCAGACTAACGTTAAATATTCAAAGGGAAAATGGGACAGTATTTACAGCCAAACGGAAAGTCGGAGAGTATTTACTAAAGATAGTGTCCATTTAGCAAAACGAAATGGTAACGTTAAACTTACGTTATAAGTTGAAGTATCGTTGCGTGTGTGTCCTGTCCAGTCAACTGAGAGTCTCGGTGAACGAATCTTTTGTACAAATCTTTTACTGAACTGATTGTAATAACTCAGTACATTGAAAAGAACTGCTTTGCCCTCCACTACTGTCTGCGCTGTGCGTGTTGATTCAGAATCAGTACACTGAAAATAACTGCTTTGCCCTCCACTACTCTCTGCGCGTGCGCCGTGCGTGTTTTTTCCGCTCGTCTGGTTTTTCCGGTAGGGTACGCTTCAGTATGATTTCGCCATAGCAAAACTCAAAAAAATATTTTAGCCAAAAATCTGAGCTCATCCTAACTTCACAATCAGCACTGCACTTCCTTGGGTCCTCAGCAACACACCAGCCAAGTGTGACGTCGATCTGATGAATGGTTGTTGAGAAACTCGACTAACAAACAGACAGACACACACACACAGAGATTCCTGGATTTATAGATAGATTATTGTGTCATACATACATTTATATTCCCAGCCTGCATGCACATACTGTACGTGGCACCATGAATTTAAACGTTGCAAGATCAAAGAGCATAGGTCTAATTATTGTCATGGAACAAAAGAAGAGAACGAACACAAAATAAACACTAATTAAACAGACTATCTTGTCCAGGCTTTTGAGACAAAATTAGAACTGGCAACTGGCCAACTATTCAGGCTCTGGATTGCGCTAGAATCTACCGTTCACCCCCACTCCCAGAAGTTTAAATGCAAGCAAATCTCTATTAATCCAATCAAAGGCTTTTTGAAAATTGGCAAAAGATGCAAAAGTGGGTTAACCTTTGGCAATTCTATATGGATATATAGTCTAACAGTGAATACCATTTTAAAATGTAAAATGTGTATGTTCTCTTCTCTGGAAAATTCAGTCTTTGAAATTCTTTTTCATGATAGTATATTTAAAGTTTGTGGCATTCACTTTGAGTAGTTCTTGCTAGTCATGCTAAGCTAACATTAACACAGGCCTCTCAGTCAGCTTGATGCTTACCTAAGAGTGGCCATGTAACATCAGTGCATGCATGTGTGTACCTTACTCTAGAGGGCAATGGGTGGCCCAGTGACAATACCTGCTAAGCACCAAATAACTACAAAATACGATAAACCAAGAACTTGTCAGCATATTGGAGCATTTGATTACTGACTGTTACTATTTCCGTTTGTGTTACCTTGGATACTAGTCTGGTTTTTAAACTTACACCTGCTCCTTTCTAGGCGTTACACCTTACAGGCGTTATATTTTAAAGGTACTAAAGTCTAACTGGTGCACAGGGTATGACTTTAAATTGTTTGTAAGTCGGACGAAAGGTTACTCCAAGATGTATGCTCTGCTGGTGCACTCAATCCCAAATTGACACATAAACCAGTCATTGGCTTATCTCTGTCCGACAATAATTATTTTAATCTGATATGCAATGAAGGGCATTTTAGAGATTGCTTAAAAGTCACCCAAAGATGGCTAGCTTCTTAAAATCAACCAAACAACAACATGCAGTGATGAGCTTCTGGTCTTGTATATATATATATGATTTTTGCAACTGTCACCAAAACATGTCTGATTAAGGCCAGGTTTATGTGAACTGGGTTGATACTGACTACTATGAAGTACATTGGAAATAAACTGGATTTTTAATAAATTTTGATTTATGTTCTTTGCAGCAAGAATTTTGACAATCTTTGTGATCTCCTGACTTTTGACAGCATTATACAGGGAAATATATCTTAGTCCAGTACTTGCAAATTATTTTTGAAAATCTAACTTCATTACCAACATCCTCAGCCTTTATTTTTGTTTGGACCAAATTATTAAATAACAGCATTTTATTGATGATGATGCTATATCTGCTTGCATGCTAGCATTTAGCTCAAAGCAATGCTTTGCCAGGTCACAGAGCCCATAGAATTGTTGAAGACACAGGCTTTCCTCTTGAACTTTTGTATTGGCTGGGAAGCAAATCAGTGCATATGCCTATTGTGTTGTTTTCATAGAGGTAATGATAGAACAAGCGTTCTGTCCAGTACAAGAATCCAGAGAGTGGATGTAGCAGGAAAGAGGCTTGAATGGAGCATGCCATTGCTGTTGGTTCTGGTGCCTCAGCAAATAAAAAGTCAAATCCATAAAACTTGTTTTGAACCAAAGAATCCTGCCAGGAGACGAAAACTTAACATCTAACTGTGTTCAGTCATTAGAAGTTTGACCATACTTAAATGTGTAAATTTAGACAATGTTGGATTATGCCAGAAACTGCACTATAAAAGGTATCAATATGCTTTATTTGTTCGTTGTAACGTATAGTTGTTGAAACATTTTATGCAAAAACCAGCCAATAAAGAATTAGTGCCGCTTTTATTGCTTTTTTTTTCCTGAAATCTCCTTGCTTCTTTGCAAAGTAGCTTTAGGCAGAGTTCTGTGGGGGAGGCTTAGAGCCAACTCAGAAGTGTTTTGTTGTGGAAAAATTATTTTAGGTACTTGCTTGACAATGCTGCTCGAGGCATGCCTGCTTTTGCTGACAGTATTCTGTAGCTTTTGTCTGGTTAAATAATATGCTTTGCAAAATTTTGTTTTAAGTTAAAACATGAAAAGAACTATGTCAAAACAGTGTGTTGTAAAATGCTCTTAATTAAAGTCCTACTCAGACAGAGCTGCATGTGATGTATTTTTAAGTTGAGGAAGTTCAGTGCATGCATCAGCCTGTCATTTTTTTTTCATCAGTTAATTGTAACCAGTTGTTATGCTGTAAATAAAAAGTAAAGTGTTACATTCATTCATTCAGTAATTACATTTAATAAAATGTCACATACAATTTTTAATTCCTGCCCCTTTTTTTGTTTTCTTATAAGACATTTTACCTATATATATATATATTTAACTAAAACAATATAAACTGAAATAAAATTAATGTATGAAAATAATGCTCTTAAAGGTACAGTATTTAGAATTGCATGCTAATGTTTACATTAAAATATCTAACTTAAATTAAAAATGGACTAAACCCATGTTATATATATTTTTTAGTTGAGTACTTACATCACCTCAAATATTTCCAAAAGTTATCAAAGCCAGAGAAATCCGTAATTTTTTAGTTGTAACGGGACGTGTCTTGTAGGCTGCCGCCATGATGAGTCGCCACGATGTATGCTGCTGCTGTGATATAAAACGTCATGTAAATTATACTTGGATACATCGTCAGTACACATATTGTCTTTCTCAGGTCGGTTTCGCCCGTTCGTATTGATTAGTTCGTTTTTTCCCATAAAACACCGCAAGCCTCAACGTCATCTTTTGTTATTGTTTTGATTGAGAGCCCCCTAGCGGCGGATTTTACATACTGTACTTTTAACACATGCTGCTATGTCCACTCAGTGCCAAAGTCTAAACATGGAACTTTCTTGTGTACTGCTTCTAGCCTTTCTTACAATAAGTTACCATATCAAATAGTTTTATGGTTTTCAGGCTTTTGTATTCTTTTGTGTTGTTCTTTTGTGTGACTAGTGTTTGGATAGTCCTGTTAGTGCATGTGTGTAGCTGTGGGCTACGTTATATGCCCCAACAAACTCCATGGACATTGAGGGTCCCCAGTCTCTGGCACCCTTATTTTGGGGGTCGGAAAAGTTTGGGAACCCCTGCTCTTAGACAAACCTCTTCATAAGTAAGATACACTAGAGAGTTTATTGATGAGACCAAGTGGCAACCTCTGGTGTCCAAAAATGAAGCCAGTGCGGAAGTGCAAAAAACTGCAGTATTTTAGTGGCATATGCCGCATGCCATTCTGGTTATACGGCATATGCCACTCTGATATGAGTGGCATATGCCGTTCTGGTCCACTCATGTGCCACTGCATATACCGCAAATGAGTGGCATATGCCGTTCTGGTCCACTTGTGTGCTGTGTCAGGCTGGCACATGCCACAGCATATGCCGCATAGGAGTGGCATATGTTGTGGCACATGAGTGACATATGAGTGGCATATGCCGTTCTGGTCCACTTGTGCTTTGTCATGCCGGCACATGCCATGGCATATGCTGCATATGAGTGGTATATGCTGTGACACGAGTGACATATGAGTGGCATATGCCGTTCTGGTCCACTCATGTGCCACATATGAGTGGCATATGCCTTGGCACATGAGTGGCATATTAGCGGCATATGCCACACATGAGTGACATTTGCATCATATGAGTGGCATATGCCGGTCTGGTCCACTCATGTGCCGTGGCATATGCCGCAAATGCGTGACATATGCCTTGGCATGTGAGTGGCATATGCTGATCTGGTCCACTCATGTGCCGCGGCATATGCCGTTCTGGTCCACCCATGTGCTGTGTCAGGCTGGCACATGCCGCGGCATATGCCGGTCTGGTCCACTCATGTGCCGCAGCATATGCCGCATATGAGTGGCATATGCTGCTCTGGTCCACTCATGTGCCGTGTCAGGCTGGCACATGCCGCAGCATATGCCGGTCTGGTCCACTCATGTGCCACGGCATATGCCACATATGAGTGTCATATGCCGCAAATGAGTGGCACAACATCAGAACCTCACACACTCTCACAGTTCTCAGGTGCAAGCAATCAAGCAATTTTCTCTCTGCTAGGCCACACCCACTTCCTCACAGAACTCTGCTGTGCAGCAGGATGCAGTCTGCACCCTGTCAGCTACAACCATCAACAGCTTTTGTCAATGTATTTGTGAAAAATAAGGATATAATGTGTAACAAACTTTACTGAACTTGACCAGCTATCTTGCTTTTCGTTTAGGTTAAAAGTTTTATTAGTTGGACCATCAAGTAATTACACTCGTATGTCCAGTATTACATTTTTTTGGAAAGGATTTGGACAGTTGTGGCAGTGAAGGACAGCGGTTGACTTTAATGGAATTTCCCACGAGTTAAATTCATTTTACAGTAAGAACCATGTTCAATGTTTTTGACAAAATAACCAACTTTTACCTATTTAAAGAAAATAACTAATGACAACAATTTCATGATGTTAAAGAGGGTATATGATACACGATATCCCCAAAGATAAGGATAAGGATAAACTTTATTGATCCCCAATGGGGGAAATTTAGATGTTACAGCAGCTCAAAAACAGGAATATAAACAGCATCAATAGCAAAAAGTTAAGAAAAAACAGCTACGTGCATGTTTACATGAATTAAATAAAGGAAGTAAAAATACAAAGAAATGTATTCCCCTTCAAAAAAGAAATGCAGCTGCTTGTTTTCCTTTGCATCTGTAGGGGAAAGGTCACAGGTTTGTGGACAGGAAGCCTTACTGCAACGTGAGGCTCAGAGAGCTCAATCGGCCGGTCCATGGCTGTGTTATTCCGAAACAGACAGAACGTTAAGCTAAATATTTTGGTAATAGCCTGCCATTGTTTTTCTGTGTGGACCCAAGCCTTGGGTATCGAGCGAAATGGCCTGAACATAATATAACACGCAGTGCAATTTGATATTTGCTTCCGCTATTGAACCCAAGCAGAGAGTGCAATTTCAAAGCCTGCCAAAACTATTCAAAACATCAGTGGCCCGTTAACGGCCCCAGATAATGAATTCCACGGCAGTGCGGGCCTCTATGTGTGGGAGACTCGGAGCTTAGCTAAATAAACCTTGTCTGGCTGAGTGGCCCCACTGGTGCCCGGCCCTATGGGGACAAGCAGCCTAGTCCCTCACAGGTCACTGGACTGGCTCAGTGTTAATGACAGCCTCATTTACCCTAAACTCATCGCTACATCCACTTGCAACATCGCACAGGTCACACCTCCAGTCTGTCACAAAAGATAGGCTACTGATGGCAAGGGCTTTGTTCGTGGCTCAGCTTGAAATGACAAACTGGGTCCACAGAGGGTCCACAGGAGTTGTGCTGGTTGAAGCTGATAGCAGAGATCACTAGTCTTCCCCGTGGTGGGAGTGACAGGCTCTGATTTCTGCCTCTCTCTTCATTAACTATTCACATTTGCACCTTATGTGCAGATCACCATCGCCACTCAACATGAGTCAAAGCAGTTCAAAGCAGCAGCGCTGCTTGGAAGTGTGCACGTCTCCCCAGGGGTCATCGGGCCTCAGACACCTGCAGAGTGGTGGGTGCTGAGATCTTGGGTGTGTTCGGATCAGGGACGGAATTATCCTCTGAAGATGAGGAAAAGATTTATGGCACGCTCCCATGAGACTGTCTCCTGCTCTTTGAAGCTCCTGTCTTGGTGGCTGCTCTTATCTTGGGAACGGATTATTTTTTCTCCTCCTGTTCCTTTTTTCGTCTTCTTCTCTCTCTCTCTTTTGCTTTTTATCAAGTCAGGTTTTTTGCCGATCTCTTCTCTTTGCCCTTTTTCTCTTTCATTTCCAATTCTCCCTTCTCAGAGTAAACCTGTCCATCTTTTTATCACCATCCCCATTCTCTTCCCTCTGCTCCCTCTGCTGCACCCCACTCTTTTTTTTATTTACCCTATCTTCTTTATTCTACTCTTCCAACATATGACACACTGTGTAATTAATGAGCATCATAAACCTCTCTTTCTATTAGCTACCCATTAGTAAACCTGGCAAGCCTGTCATTTTGGACAAAAACACACAGCTCCTTCATTTGATCCTCACATCAAAGGGGGAACCCCACTGTTTTCGGCTGAATACACTAATTGTGTCCTCGTTCTGGATGGGGCTACACCCCCACTGCTTCAAAAAAGCATCCAGTGTCGAGTGCAGATAGTAAAAAGGAGTAAAGAAGCAGAATGTGTCGATTATACAGGCCTAAATGTTGAGCCTTATTGACATTAGAAAAATTACTAGTCATTCAGAAGTCTGACCAAGAGCGTGTTCATTTACCTCAGATGACTTGCTCTGTTCAGTCTTACTGTTCACACATAAAAAAAATAAAAAAAAACATTTGTGAGCTTATGGCTATGTTATGATTACATTTTAAAGATAAGAACAACATTTTAAGTCAAGGGAAGAGATTTTTTTGTCTAAATTACACTACAAATCAAACAGTAAACCACAGGATCATCAGCATTAATGAATGAAATTAGAAAGTCCACTCTAGCCATTTTAATAACTGTTATGGTAGTATTTTAGTCACCTATATAACTAAATGAAAGTAGATGATGATACAGTTACTCTTTGAACTACAGTTTTGGGGCTTTTCCAAAATAAAATACACTCAATTTGATTGAAACGTTACTATTTTACAGACACTCAATCCATCATTTTAAGGAATGGGTATTGTGCAGAAGAATGTTAACAATTTAAAAAGCCAAATGATTATCTTTATACACTACTATTTAAAATGAGAATGTAAATGGTGTTCAAGGGCATCAAATGAAGGAAGAAGCTGCCACCTGCCAATTTGCACTAGTGCATAATAGCATTGTGCATTTGTGTCTGCAACAACATTGAATTTTACTCCACCAGCATCTAAAGTAGAGTTCATTTAAAATGTTCTTATTGTTGTAAATAAAGTTATGAACACAGGTTATTTCTATTGTGTCCAGTGTGCAGAATGGCGAACGCATGCCAGGCTGTGTTTCCTTCCCTGCAGACCCTTTCCCTGACACATCGCACGCTGGGCCACCACAATAGGCTGAGTCACCGCCACTGCAGGAATCAACACTGTACTTCAGTCACGATTGTCTTCTGCCCTTTACAACATCTATGCCCTTTTGTTCTTCAAGATAAAAGCATCAGTCACATGTTTGAGCTTTAAGCGCCCAGCAGCTGCTCCTCTCTCCTTCTATAAGCTTCACATCCCCCTCCTCACCACCAGGCAGCATTCCCTCCTGTAGGCTCTCCAGGCATCAGGCCCCTAACATTGTTACAAGGACGTAAACACAGACACACCATTAGATCCCCTGAATCTGGTCGTCTGAATGCCCCCCATTATGCCTGTTTCCGAGGTGAATGCCATTTTTATGTTGGAATGAGCTTGAGTCGGCCACTAAGGGGAGAGCTCCCCCAGGTCAATAAATACCTACATCAATCAAGCAGGTGCCTTAAGAAATCTGCTTTTGTTCTATGAAGTTTTTGCACCATAAAGAAGAAAAAAAAACAGACATCAGGTGATTGGTTACTATTGCATTTGAAAAATGTAGTAATAAGGTGAATATTTACTTAATTTGTTCTCTGAGTTGATGAACTGTCACACTAAATAAGGGGGATTGATTGGCGGTTTGGGGGTTCACACCAATGGGATGGAAATTTGGCTTTACACCCCCGCCACCTCCTCTCTCGCAGGCATCAAAGGCGAGGTTTGGAAATAAGGCCTGCAAAGCCATCTCTCCGTTGGCCTCTTCAAAGGACAGGAAGTGTGTCACAGGGACAGGCCTTCTTTCCCAGCAAATTCGTGAGTTGCTATAATAACAAGCTCATCTGTGTGTCTGTGGCAGACTAGTTCAAAGGGGGCCTGATTCCTCTTGGTACAACATGTGATGATAGGGTCAGGATGCGGAAACAACTGTTTAGAAGAAAAATGCATTTGGAGTGCTGCATCAGAAGCATGTGTCCAGTTTACTGTCCCATCCCCAAAGATGTGAAAAAACCTTCCCTGAAAATTGGGGTCAGCATACATTTTTGATCTTGACGTCTGCAGAAATCATTCAAACTGATAAACTTGCACAAGTCCTTGGGAAATGTTCTGCTTAGCTATTTGTAGAAACTCTGATGTAGGAAGTTGGTGTATTTAAGTCCTACACTGGTGGCTCTATATGAAAGCTCCGGCAATTTAAAGGGTTGCATAACCTGTACCATATGTGCTTGTATGCACTTTTATAAAACATATAATTATGTCCATGGCATGTGACTCAACTTCTGCATTACTCCATATCAAAATGTTAATTGGAGGATGTTGTAACAGTTGAAATTGTGGAATTCTTTGCTGCTAAGTTACTAGGGGAGCGACGTCACTAGACGGCGCCTTGTTTTATCCTTGAAGTTAGTTTGAGCGTGCTTCTGCCATGGACGGATGCCTGTAACAGAATTCCTACCTTACTTTTGCCTTTCAACTCAACAGTGATGCGAGGGTTCGTGTGGACACTATTTTGCATGCATTTCATGTATGATAAAATAGCAGCTGTACAATGGGCTTTGTAAGGTTGATGTGTCGTTTGTAATAAATGACGAGCATTGTGGAAACCCCAGACATGTGTGGGTGTGCACTCTTGTTTAACTTGCTGTTTCCAATGCTCTCCGTAACACCATTAACCAAGAGGCAGGACCCAAACCGTTACAATACAAACACAGTTACATTTGTTTTCATATTTATATAATTTATTAATATATTACAAGAATATTAGAAGAACAGCACAGACAATTTATGTATATTGCCTCCGTCTTTGTTGCATGGTGTTTTCAGCGAGTGAAATCTGACAGAGCCAGTACATTACTTCTCACTTGAGTTGCTTCAACGGTTCGATGCCGTGCCTTTAGCACAGGAACTATACTAAATGTGGTACTGCACTACAACACTTGGCTGAAAAACAGGCCTGCAAACTTAACTGCACATTTAGAGCTTCAGCTGGTCAATTTTGGATTTTTTTATTTTTATTTTTATATACTTTATTAATCCTGAGGGGAAATTTGGTTTACACTCTGTTACTGCTTCTCACACACATAGGCCAGAATCACACATGCACAAACAGGACCTGTGGACATGCATTAGTGGAGAGATGTCAGAGTGGGGCTGCTACACACTGCTACGCAGGGAGCAAACCAGAGCAGTTGGGGGTTCGGTGCTCTGGCACCTCTCCAGCTACCAGACCAACTTCCATATTTTAGTCCGCATCGGGACTTGAACCGGCGACCCTCCGGTTCCCAAACCAAGTCCCTACGGACTGAGCTACTGTTGCCCCAAATGCTTTCACAAATGTTTAGTGTTAAGATTATCTTTTGAAATTGAAAAAAAACCCCTCTCCCTGCTATTTTTAGATTTCAACAAAAAAAAACACCAAGACACAGATATGATCAGCGATGAGTTATTCTCTAAAATTAGACGTCCAGCACAGGTAAAACATGGCACGTTTTAAATATTAACACAAAAATATATACCTTTAAATTGGTTGAATAATACAAACCTGACCCCAACAACCTTCAGTTTACTGTTGTGATTAAACACCTTTACTAAGTATGAAACTCTGATGTATTTAGGTGTTTAAGATTTTGGAGACGCACTTAGCCTTCGCTACGCCTTAGCTTATTGATTGGACGACTTTAAATAAAAAACAACAACTTCAGATTAGGCAAAAGTCTTTAACTGTAGTAAACATTTTCTTGTTGTTTTTTCGCTGCATGCAGTGGAATAGTTATGCTCGGGGACCATTCAACAGTCACAGCTTAAAGATTGTAAAAAACAAGTGGGCTATGTTCATACATGATTATATTTTGGACCCTACATTGATATTTCATGTGGTAAGAATCTATGAACATTAACAAATGATCTGTCCTATGATGTGTCTGTGTATTACTGTCACATGGAGCCACATGACAGACTGACTTCTGTCTTCTGTTATGTAATTATACAAGCTTCAAAATATTCTTACCAGATAACCCAATATGATATGATTCTGTTTCCAGGAAGCTGATCTGTTTAGACAATTGAGAATGACTTAAAAGAACAACTAAAGAAGTCAAAAAGGGATGAAACAGTCATTTTGGCGTCTTTGATTCTGGCAACTTCCATCAAGAGTGTCATTTTAAATAATGTTACATAAACTTTAGCTAATGTGAATGTTTGGCCTTGTTCACATGATGTAATTGGGCTAATCATAGATGAACCACTAAGGGTAAATATTTGCCACTTACGTGCATGTTTCTGTGTTTGTGTCGGTAGTTCAACTGTCTCGAAAATGTCACAGACTTCATGGTCATGGTATGTTTGGACTTACTTGAGATATCACGGTTGACCCGTCAACCTGCTGACCGAGACCACTGCTGCAGGAAGCTCCCAGACCTCATTTATGACAAAGCTGCACAGCGCTGCTGTTTTGTCAGGTGAAAATCCTGATCTTTTTTCTTGACGCCTCCTCAACTCTTTGAAGTCAAGAGACAGGAGACACGAGGAGGGGGAAAGCTGAGCGAGGTGCGTCAAGTCTGACATTAAAAACAGATAACACCGGATATATCACATTACTTTTCAGGATAAAAGTTTAAATGGCCGTTTTTTTTAACCAACTTCGTCTGTTAGTTCTTATCATGGGTATAGTTTCAGTTATTTCTTTCTGGTGTCAATCTGAGGTACAATCGTTTTTTTTAAGTCTTAAAATAGCTACTCTTCAAATTTCCAGAAACCCAAGACATATTTTTCCAAAAGCTTATCTCTGTTCAAAACTGTTGGCTCTGTCAAACACATTACTGTTTGAAAGTATTGATGAAGTTTAATGCTAATGGGTTAACAAATAATATGCAATACATTTTCTTTCTATTAATTACTCAACTAGCCTAATCGTTACAAATCTGAAAATAGCCCATGCTATTCATATATTTATTTCCTGCAAAGCCAGTTTCTCCTCAGTGGGATGTTTTATCCTGAAAGCATTGACAGGAAGTGTTGTACGTCCTGTGTGTTTCTTGTCGGTGGTGTAGCTCTGGATCAAAGGCTGCTTTGGCTCTTCAGTCATACGGTCCCGTAACCTCCTGGGCGCAGTCTACTCTCGTCTCCACGGACGCTCTTCTGTCTGGATATCGTAGTCCGTTCCCCTTTTACCTTTGGATTATATTCCTCTGATGGTTTTCAACACAAACTCGATGCATAGAAATGGGTAAACTGCACTCGAAACATGGTAAGGACTCTTTTTTTCCTGAGAAAATCACAGCTATAGCTCTTGTGTTGCTGCGATACTTTCGAGTAACAGTCTTCATTGTCTTCTGACTTTCTTTTCCCAAGCCGCAATTTGTAAACCAAGGGAGAGTCCAGAAGGTAAGCGCGCTTTATATTATTTGTTGACATATAGAAAGTCTGATATTTCGTACTGTTTTTGAACAGCCAACAGTTTTCAGACTCTCGGCTCATTAAAGGAACATTATATCGCCGAGTCCGACTCTTTGAACATGGACCGCTTTTGGGAAAACATGATTGTAGCGCTAAGAATATTGAGTTTGCAGATTCTTACTATGCGTTTTTATTTTATTTTAGGCGACAGTTTTGTAGTCAATGCCTGTTTGGCGAGAAAGGGAATCGACGACTGGCTCGTGAAGCAGAAATACTACTGCACGAGCTCGCGCCTCGAGCAACCGGACTGTCACCACAAGAACAACTGCGGTTTGACTGCGCGGGTGAGTACGAAACTGTGCACGAGGTGAAGTGGCCCATGAGTAATATTCATCAAATGGTCTGACGTAATTAAGACAAGGTTTTAGGCGGCTCTTCCTCCCCTACCCTGTCAGATGCCCCCTTCTCTGTCGTTTGCACTCAAAGTCTTGACAAACTTTCTGAAGGCTGTGCATAGAAAGACTTGCACCACAAATGTCGTGGAAGGTGTCTTTTCATAACTTTTGCACTTGGTGTGTTATGTTTTTTGCTTATTTCACTCACTGAAATATCCGCCATTCTGCCAACCAGCCTCATAATCAAAGTTGAAAAGGGACACAGAACTTCAAAAGCGCAAGCTGGCACTCTTGAAAAGAAACCATGTATTTGAACACTCCGGTCCCCCGTCATCTAGAGAACAAATGTTTGTATTATCCTATGCACTGATCCGAGGGTGTTATTTTTAGGTAACCATAGATCAAGCCTGAGTTGAAAGCGAATTGTGACAGTCTGGTGACAAGCGTGGATTGTAAACGCTGGGGAGAAATGTTGGAGGTCATGCTTGTTCTGTATTTTGGCATTGCTGTAAACACTGTGCTGTTGTTGTCAAGTGAAGAAAATATCCTTTGGAATTGCTTCACAGGAGCTTTAAGCCTCTTTGGTTAGCGATGCCTTTCCCAAAGGCAGCATGTTTGAGGAATTGGAGCCCATCAAGACAAAAGGAAAATCACTTCCTCCTCCCACAAGCCAGACACTTCGAACAGAAATACAGCTATTAAACGCAGCCTAGAATTTCGGATTGCTTGCATTTGAACAATAGAGCAGCCACTGTTACACTATGTTGTGATGCCGGGTGGCAGAAATGTCTTTAAAGATGCTTGACAGTTCTTTAGTATCTTAACGTTTTGAAAGAATCCCATTTTCATCAGCAAGTAGCTGTGGTAAAATACACAGCTGGCTTAAAAACAGCTTACTCTACCTCTCATTTGCTGTTTATGACAACAAAACCATTGAAATGATGCTGTATTACACGTTTATTTTGAAGGCAAAAGCCTACATAACTGCACACATAGATTGGATCGTTGAGCTGCTGTGAAACTTCTTTTTGACATATTGAAAGGTAAATGTCAAACTTCAGGACATATGGCAGCTGAAATATCTAGTGACTTCCCGTTGAGTCTGGCCTTAAACCAATCACTGTTTTGTTTTGTGCAGGAGGTTTTTTCTACATAGCTTTGCTTTCCTGAAGCGCAGTCATGGGTTAGTTCAGAGAGGGAGGCTGGTCCTTTTGTGAGTCTGGCATCCTGAAGTGACATGCAAGCGATCGAGTGTGGTTGAGTGTCGGGAGGTTTGAACTTGCTTAACATGTTGCACCCACATGGTTTCAAAGTTTCCAATCCTGACATGAGCCCAAAGTATCAATAAACTCAGTTATAAAGTAACAGGATCCAACCCAGGCTTTGGGGGGGGGGGGGGGTTAGTTGTATAAGAAAAACCTGAGACACTGTTTATTTCATTAGGTTATTGAATGTGTCAACTAAAGCCATGCTTCTTACATGGCTGCTTATGTGTTCAGTGGGGTTTGTAGGCTTCAGGCCATTTAAGCGTTTGAAACCACACTATTACCATGTAATTACTATACATTATTACCACACAAACAAATAGTACTTACTTTGTTCCTGGAAATATCCATGTGCTTTCCGTAACAACATTGGTGTGTTTAGTTCATGGCTCTGAATGGAACAGGAGTGCCTGACGAATGGGTTTGATGTTCTTGAAAAATGTGCAGTCAAGTTGAGCTCAGTTTGTATAAATAATTCAAGTCCGGGTGCCTGATGGCTGTTTTAGCTCAGAGGGAAAATGAATTAAAGAAGAAAGGTGTTTTCCATCATCAATATTTATTTGAGTACTTTTCCCTTTTGTTTTGTGATTATAGTAAATACAAAAACGTTGCAGCTGTTTGTTCACTTATTGCTTTGATCCGAGCGTCAGGTTGAAGACTGGGAGCAGGTCACAAAATGTATTCAGGAGCTGAAGCATTGAGGGACATATGGACTGATTTTAAGTGATTTTGTATTGTGCATGGAGCCAGTGGACTGTAATGAGGACCAGTGTGATGTGTCTACATTTCCTTGTACATGTCAGGACTCTGCATTTTGAATGAGTTGGAGCTGTTTTACTCGTTGTTTGCGTAGCCCTGCATATAGAGCATTACAATAATCTAACCTGGTTAAAATACATGATTAGAGTTTGATTTCTGACTAAACACTTCTAAGAAGATTGTATACATACATGTCATGAAGAGCTCTGCATATTTTTTCCGTCTCACAGCGGTGGTACCACGGCTGCAGAGTAGCACTGAGTTGTGATTCAAGGACTTGGATTTAAAAAGTTCTGTTGATTTTAAGGATGTTTTTTATAAAATGTTTGCTTTCATACAGTTGGCCCAGATTTATTTTTAGCTCAGGTTTTCTGTAGCTGTCAGTAGAATAACGTCAACCTAAAATCCTCTAACTCAAGTTTAATTTTTAGTGTTTATTTTCCCTCATCTGTCACATTCAGTGATGTGAAGAGTTTCAATGTAATGGTCATTTGTGTGGTTCCTGAAATGTTAGCTGCACTTTAAGCCTGAAGTCTGTTTAGGAAAAAGCAGATTCATCACCAGACTACAGCTGATGGATGCTGATATTGGGCTTTGCCCGATGCTTTCTGCCTCTTTTGCTCTTCAAGCGCACTGTTTTCCTGGATAGAGCCAATTACCTCTGTTACACTCGTGGAGGAAACTACTTGGCCTACAAAACAGAACGAGAAGGTTTCTATCACCAAACTTGAATTCTTTATTTATATACAAAAATCTGTTTACAGAAATTAAATTAGACTTAAGAAAATTAATCCACGATTTTAACATGTTATTCAAAACTTATTTTTAACCTTGTGTAAAGCAAAGCTTTATCGTCACATGTAGGAAAAGTCTTCAACCTCCAAGAGGACATTTTTAAAAGCTGGACCCCGTGTTGCCTTGAGGATAAAAACAAAATATAAACTCTTGGTTCAAAGAATTGGAGTTAACTCACTTAGCTTTAAAAGCTGTCCATGTTATAAAGAATACCTGGTGAGATAGTTATTTGTTGTCACCGATCTTTGAGCGCCCCTCTCAGCTGAACCAGGGTCCAGGAGAATGTGGGTCAGGTGTCAACAGTGAGGGAGCCATCGCTTGGAATTCTTTTGATGAGTTTGTCAAACCATGTTTCCTGTGAAAATGCTGATTATTTGTTGGAAGAACTTCTCACATTAGCAGTTTGTCTTCATTAATGGTTCTGAATTGAAATTGTGGCTGAGTGAACAGAGATAGAGACGTAGAGACGCACTGGAAGGCTTAACAGATTCATAAGATCTGCACTCTGATGCAGGGTTTGATTGAGTTTGACAGACAGTGAGTGAGTGAGTGAGTGAGTGAGTGAGTGAGTGAGTGAATGAGTGAGTAGTGTGGGCAGGTGCGTCTGTGGTTCTCAACATATGAGATCTACATCATGTGAGCCTTGGCACACTTTGTCCCCTGTGTACACTACGGTGTCTACACACCCATAAATTTGATATGTTATGCACCCCGTAAAATCATGCTGCTGACACAGATATTGATAGAGCTGAAGTTTTTCACAACTGACTCGGAAGTTCAAATTTCCCATGGTTGGTTCAGAGGGTTGCTTCTCTCGCCAACAGATGAAAGAAAAGACAATGATTTTAAACAAGAAATCTATTTAAATTGTAATTCCTCATAAAATGTCTCCCTTCTATCCATAAATGTCCCCTCCCCCCTCTGCTGCCTCCCCCTCTCTCCTCCTTTCTCCCCCCTTAGGCTCCATCTGTTTCTTGCGTTCACCCTGTGGCCCTGTGGTGGTTGTGGCTGATGAAATGAGACTGCATTTGAAGTGGGGCATGCAGGAAAGTGTTTGTAGTGACACTGATGGCTCCTCCTCCTCTTTGAGGCCCTGCCCTCTGCATAGTAAAAGTTGCCTACAGTCTACCAGAGTTGCTGTTCTGACATTTCCAGAGCACGCATATGTTTTCTCCAGATTGAGCTTCCATCAACTTGTATGGAATGGTAGAGAAAAAAAAGCTGAGGTACATCTGCAACTGAGCGAAACTCAAAAGTGAATCAAAGTGAAATGTCAACCCCAACCTCCCTGTTTCATGGTTGTGTGCCAGCCCCTTTATTTTTTTCAAGTAGAAAGGTTTTTTTGGAAGTAGGCCTAAAGCTTTTAAATGCATCCCCCTGCCTCAAAGTCTGATAAAAGACATGGCAGGTTTTGCGCCCCCTTCGTCTTTTACTTCTGCTGTTTTGCTTTTTCTGTCCTTGTCGTTTTTACAAAGCGAGGGCCCTTGTCTAGAAGCTGAAAGCACCTTTCAAATGCAGACTCCTCTTCCTCTCTCTCTTCTTCTTTCGGTCCTCTCCCTCTGCGTTTTCTTTTCCCACCGGCTGGCCTCTTGTACGTGCTGTGTGACGTATGTCTCTCTCCCACTGGGCTCTACCCCCTCTGTGCTCCCAAGGGACCGAGGGCCTGTTGTCGCTCTTTGAAGAGGCTGAGAGAAAAGTTTTGAGCCACACTCTAAAGAGAAGAAAAGCCCTGGCCTTTGGGGAGGAGGGGTAGCACCTGGCCATAGAGGGGCTCTGTGATTTTTTTTTTTCCCCCATGAGAAAATAGGGTGGAAAGATGTGGCTGACGTCAACATAGCTCAGAGACTGGGAGGTTTGAAAATGTGCAGGTGGCTTCAATGTCATATCAGGGCTCCATGTCACATAGATTACAAAAAGCTGAAGGAATTTATTCCCATGTGACAAAGCAGAGAGAATAATTCTAGGTAGCTATTAATGGTGTTTTCTAGAACAGATTTCTGCGAACGAGTAATGTAAAACTCTAGTTGCATGAAGACGCATAATCAGGTTTTTATCCTTTTAGTCCTAGAGCATCTCATCTCCCTTCCCTGTACATCACATACCCCGTTCTGATGTTGTGCAGAACAAAACGAGTTAAGTCCTGGTGTAGAGTTCTCATAAATCTCAACATACCAAAACCAGTTTAAAGTTTGTCAAATCAAAGATCTCCTGTCATTTCTAGTTGCCATTCGGATCATGTATTTGTCATCTTAATGTTATGAGTGAAATGGCTCCCATGTATGTGTAAATCTGTTCACACATGTGAATGTGAGTGCAGTATGTCTGAAAATCAGCTGTACGGATGCACTCCAGAGATCAAAGGCTTCTGAGGGAATGTGCTCTAAATCTCAGAGTAATCCTCTGAGCTCCGATTTTGCTTTGTTTCCCCAAAATACATGCTCAGTTTGAGGCACTGGATAGCTGTTGATCAAAGTGTCTCTCACCACCCTCTTCACGGTGACATTTGGTGTCTGGGGTTGGGTTCCACCCTTGAGGGTGTCATTAATTCCACAATTGTAAGAAGTGGTTTGATTTTTAGGATGAGCTGCTGTTTAGTCTTTCTTTGTTTAGAAACTGGACTCAGGCTCAGTTTGAAATGGACTGTGTGGGACAAGCATGTGCCCAGTAAATAGTAAATGCTTTGATGCACTGAGCAGAAAATCTGTTCAAATCCAGAACTCATTATCAACATCATCTGTTATGCTAACATATCCTCAACCTTATGATGCGTGTGCTAGCCTTGGACATGCTAATGCCTTTGTAAAGTGTTGCTTTCCACTGATGGCTTGAAAGAGGTTAGAAAGGAGAGCAATTATTGTTGAGTACTTTAGTCGATGGATAATAAATAGTTTCTAGGGATGCAACAATACAGTCAGCCCACAGTTCAATATGTACCACGGCTTTCGGTTCAGTTCTAACGGCCGTGCTGTTGGGATGTTATTTTAGTATTCCAGTCTTTGGAGTTCAGGCATTTTTACAGGAACAGCAAGAAGTTAAGAAAAAAAACGATTACATTTTATTCCAAGACTATTTCTTTATTTTGCCTGCTGTAGTCTGTTGCTGTAAACTTGGCCAAACTGCGAAAGTGTTATCATTTTAGTAGGCAACACAAGTTTTTGTTTTTGTTTACTGTTTTCTCTTCCTTGTCCTTATGCTCAACCCAAACTAAAAATGTCGCCCCACAGCCCTGATTTGAAAGATGGCCGTGCTTCCACATACCACTGCCTCTCCTGACTGCTCGGGATATAAAAGTAATGTGTGAGCTCTGACACCAGTGTTGTCAGCTTCACCCAACTTTACAGCATAGTGATTGGATATTAACTTGGGGGGATTAATGGGTGTCCTTATCCCAGTGCATGGACACACACTTCGGAAAGACACAACCAATTCGGAGAGAAATAAAATGCTTGGAAGCTAGTTGCCAAGTGCGTATTGAACCGTGGATGACATACTGAAAAGGTTCAATATATATTGAGAAATGTTGCATCCCTAATAGTTTCATGTCGGAAGTGTGGTAGAGCCTGGACTTTAATAACTAGGAACATATATTTATAATTCTTTTGATAGATTATTGTTGATTGTAAAAGATGCAGCACCTCATGACCACATTTTAATATTCACAGCATGAACAAATGGTTATTAAAATGCCATATAAAAAGAGCATTAAGTATGGTAGTTACATTCAAACTGAAGCTCCTAATGTAAGAAATGTCTGTTCTAAGTTCAGATTGACAGACCTGTGTTAGTGTTTAAGGTTAGGGAGAAACTCCAAGTGACTCTGGGCTCCTGTGGTGGAGCCATGGTCCTCTGAGCTTTGTGTTGGAGCGCAATGCCCATTTTAATCACCCACTTAAAAGGCTCTGCTGAAGTGGGTGTTTAAGTGTTTAAACCCTGAATAATTCTTTGTTGTTTGTTTATCAGTTTCCCCTGCGGGGTTGTGCTCTGGCCTGTGCAGCAAGTGCTGAATAATTTGACTGAGCATTCAAAGTGGCTCTCAAATAGGACTAGATCAACATCTGCATAAAATCAAGCTCTCATGAGAGTCTGCTCAGGATCGTGCATGCAAACTCGTGTAGCATGTAGCAAATATGCACTCACAATCATACAAACACACACTACCCATTTGTTTACTCTAATATGTGAATCCATTAATCACTGTTAACAGACGCACCTCCCACCATTATTCTTTTTCACTTGTTTTTCTTACTAACTGGTCGTAGGTAAACGGCAGTGTTTGACTCCAGACCCTCCATGAGTACAGCTGTTGTGTTTATCCTCTTTGTGTTTGAGAGCTTTTTCTGACCAGGGTTTGAAGGCCACCTGAGGGGAGAGGATAGAGGAAGTGGGTTTAGGTAAACAGAGATGGGAGAGCATTGTGCTGTCCACCAGACAGAGGTTCCAGAGCTCTCTGGTTCTTCCTGTGGCGCCAGGGCTGATGGAGGTCTGGATTGTCTGCTATGGGATGTTATTGCTGGAAGGAAAGCTAAACAGAAGAGCGGCCCTGCTGAAAGGAAAGCTGTCCTCCCCTGGTGGGTTAATGCTCCACAGGTGCCACGACCTAAAGCCTGTGAAAAAACCTGTGCTACCCGAAGAGTCCTTTGCTGTGACTGTTAAACCAATATTCCAACATGCCATTTTGAGCTCAAGTTTGAGGCACATCCAAAACAAAAATGTGAGTGTTTTAGTGATTACAAGCCATTTTCACATCTGCATTCCTGAAAGTTTAGACTGCCCCTGAAATATTTCTGAGTTGAATGTTCACACTTATCCCTCAAAAGACATGATGTAAAAAAAATTAGATGGAAGTGGCAGACGAAGCAACAGAGTCCGCTTTACGACGCTATAATTAGAAAATGTGTCTTTATACCCCCATATTCATCCTGTACGCTCTTTGAAGGCGGCATCTGTTGCCTTAACCAGTCTGACTTTTTCCAGTAGCTGAGAATGCACCTCACATGGACAATCTCCAGCTTTGAGGGGCTTATGTGAAACAGCAAATTGTATACTTATATTAGTGTGTTTTTATGTGCACTGTTGTTTATGTGTGTATAAGCAGTTGTGGCAAATTTTTGCTGCTGCAGCTTCATTATGGTGAGAGCTGTGACACGAGCCACTAATTCCAGTCAGCTATGAATAGAAAACTTTGCCTGGCACCAATGTGCTTTTATGTAGTAGTTGAAGTATCTATTTCTGCTGCTATGTTTACTAGAAAAGTTTAAAAAACTCAGTAATTACAGACATTTTAGGTCCATAGTTAAAAGGTCATATGAGGGATGTTTAGAGGTAGTGGCTTGTGGCTGGCAGGATGTCTGCTCCAAACATGTTGTGCGTTTGTCTCTGTGTTCGCTTGTGTTTATGTGTGAGTCTATGGATATACTGTATACTTGTACGGTCAAAGAGGACAGAGGTGGTGTTAGGGGCAGGCCTATTTGGGCAACATACACTGTTACAACCCGGGCAGACATTTTCTGAACTGCCACCTACCACATGGAGCTACGCTTCTGATTACAGCCACAAGAGTTAAGTGCTGGTTTTGAATGAAAAAGATTGGCTAGTTATTCGAGGTGTTACAGCTTTCAATTTGAGGAGTTGTAGAGGTCTGATTATAACAATCAGATTTTATGAACCATCCTAAATCATTCTCCACCATTGTGTGGATCTGGATCTGATTCAGAGTGCAGAATTTCTCCCATTGTGGCTGTTTAGAAATCAGTATATCAGGGAGATAAGAAAGCAATATCAGCCAAATATATTTAGTGCTTTTAATGTGTCATGGATCAGATGACAAAAAACAATACAAGAAAAAACCTAGTTCTGAACTAAGATGTCTTTAATCCAAAACACAACTAAGACAATCTAAGACAACCAATTTCTCTTAAAGGTAACTTCGAATTGACCAACAATTTTGAGGTAATTTAATGTTTTGTATTTAGTTGAAGAAATCATGGGACCTTGTGGAAACATGACAGATCAGTTGTCTCAGCACAGATCCTTAAGCTGTAGCTGCTGACATGACAAGGCACTGGAGTGTTTCCTCTCATTTGTCCGTGGTTAAAGGTTGAAGTGGCTGTCACTTTCCTGCTGCCCTCGAGGTAGACTCGCTGACTAAAACCTTGTTGCTACCACACAGCACTTCAGACTGGCGTCTGAAGCCACCCAGGCGACTGAAGCACTGTCTCCCCTCAAAGGGAGCTTTGACTTATTACCCAGACCCTCTAGACAGAGTGGAGCACATGTACTGTTAAACACAACACACATTGGCCAGTTGCCGTAAATAATGATCAACACACATGCACACACTCTGTTCGCCTTTGTCACTTCAGAAAAACTGCTTGGTTACAATGCCGACCCCTTTAGTCCATAAAGGTTGTGATATCCAAGTGATATCCCTTCCGTCCAACTTTTGGACATTTGTTGTATCATTATGTGAAAGACTCCTTTTCTCCTCTCTGCTTCTCATTCTTTGGACCTAGTCTCATTCTGAACTCAGAGGGTCATAATGTTGTGATTTGTTACTCTTGGCAGGCAAAGAGCACCTGTAAATCAAGGCCGAGCGACAGGCTGTCTCCATTCCCCTCCAAACCATAGCTTCCTCTTCGGAATGTGAGGTCCCAAAGCGAAGTTCACGGGCTGCTGGAGAATGTGTTTTAAGGATTCACCTCGAGCTCAGAATTCACAAACTCACATTTTGCTCATGCTGTTAACTCACTTGCCTAAATTCTTCAATGAATGGCTGTTAATGAGAAGATGCAGCCAACATAGTAAAAGACAATCATTAACATATTGTAAAAGTAGTTCTTGAGAAGATTACAGTAGTGTCCTCTGCAGTTGTGTGCATTAGAGGTTGTGTTGACACGAGTAGTTGTGTTTGAGGCTCATTAATTCTCTCATTCAACACACAAGACTTAGACCCTTGACACCTCAACTCCTCTGTGGTGAGATAATGCCTTGATAAACAATGTGATAAATGTAAATTGCAGTGGTTATATATTTTTTCAAAAGCTAATAAAGGAGGTTACCTTGAGTAAAAGGTAGGGTTTACTGCCTTAGGGGGCTGGCTGAGCTGTAAAAGCTTATCGTTGCAGGTGTAAAAGTTTTGTAAATGGGTCATTAAAGTGTTAGCCAACTTCACACATAAAACACGTAAGGGAAGAGGGGGAGGGAGATTACTTCAGATCAGCATGTTTCTGAAGCGTTGAGATGAGGGCTGTAAATCTCTGCTAATATTCCACTGAGCCTTTCAGGAGGCAGCCTTTGATGTGGGTGAGGTAATGTGACCGGCAGTGTTTGCAATGTAAATCTGACGTGAAGAAATGAGTGTTGGCTGTGCGCTGTATCGCTCTACAAAAGGAAGGCATCCAATCACGGCACTTATGAGGGGGAAAAACTCAGCGCGCAAACAACACGTGTACAAAAACATTCACACATACACACACACACACACACACACACACACACACACACACACGCACTGCACTGCACACACGCTTTACAAACACGTGTCTTTGAAACCTTTCATCCAGAAATGTCAGAGAGTTCATTTACACTGGCATACACTATAATTTAGCTTAATATATAGCTAAAAGCGAGACTCTACTGAACCACACAGCTTTTCCTCAGCCTCACTGAAGTTTTTTTCTGCTGTGTGTGTGTGTGTTTGTGTGTGGAGAATCTCTGCCTGACCTGTGTCGGGAACTAGAGCTAACACATTAAGCCCCTCTGGCATGTGCCGCCTCCTCGAGCCCCTCCAGTCTCGGTGTTGCTGACCGTGCACACTTTAATCATAGAGCAGCTTCCTCCAACCTGCCTGGTGATGGATCCTGACTCTGCGGCTATAATTTCCTTCCTCAGTTGCAGGAAGAGAAGTGGGTGTGCCGTGACTGAGGGGTGTCAGATATGGAGGCACGGAGTCTGGGCAGAAGGTGTCTGTCTTTGATGCTCCCTCTGAGATGTCAAATGACATGCAAGTCGTCTAGAGTTGAAAGCGTTAAAGGGCTTACTACAATTAATCAATCAGTTTGGTGTCAACTGAACTAAAGTGTTCTTCTTTCTGTCGGGAAATCAAGACAGGAAAGTGCTTTAAGAAACAGCTGTGGGTCTACATGGGCTGTAAGTGTTTGTTTGTAAACACTTTGTATTGACAATATTTCCACATCTAATCAGGCCTCTAAATCATATATTTTGGTTGAATAGTTAACTTGGTAACATTTTTTTCAGCTTTGTAATATTTGCCCCCAAAAAATCACAAGTGTGCAAACATTAACTGTCAGGTTTTAAAGTGTCTGCAAGGCTCAACATCAAAAGATTTTCAGTCTGTGAGCTCTGTAAAGGCATCACATTTCTTATCAGATGCTTAACATTGCATCGTAAAACCCGGCGGATATGACTTCCTCTAGGCACTGCAGTCTAATCATGAGATCTGTTTTATGTTTTGTTAAGTTAGTTTCTTTGGAACACAAAAACATCTGTTCTACTGGAGGAAAAGCAGAATCTACCCCAATGATTCATGTGATCATGAGCATTGGGGTATGGGCTGGGTATTGGTAAGGACCTCACGTTATGAAATGTATCAAGATGCATTGGTCACGATATAATCACATGGTGATACTTTGCAATACTCTACATAAATTACTGAACATTTCAAAGCAGAGCTGACAATACAGCTTGCTGTGTTATTGAGTCAGAACTATTTATTAAAAAAAAAACATTCAAATATATTCGAACATAGACAATACCAGAATTTAAAACTTTAATACGATACTGGTAAAAATCACACTATCAATACCTGTTTTGATATCATGGCAACAAAAATATAAGCCCTTGACCAGAGTTGTAAACGTTCTTGTTTTTAATGACCATCCTTTACACATTGCTGGTCCAGAAAAAGTCTGCCAACACATACGAGCTCATTTGAAATTCTGTTAACAGTAAAAAAAAACAAAACAAAACAAGGGAATACTGAGGAGGATTTCCCCCCCAAAAAAGGGTAATAGAACTATTTTAAAAAATTTCATCTCAATTATAACTCATAACTGATTTGAAGTGTGTGTCGTTGTCTGTATCTGAATTCTGGCCTCATATTTTCAGCTCACAGCAAACACTTTGTAGGTCAGGATTCAAATAAAGCAGAGATCAGCTATGATTGCCGTTTACCTCCTGTGTTCTCTGTCCGTCTGCAACAGACACGAACATACATTTAGCAGCTTAATGACATGCCAAAAGGACTTTACCAACGCCTGTATTTGCCAGCCTTTGAATTTGAACAGTGGCTGTGTAAGAGCAGCAGGAGTGTGGTGCAGAGACATTAAACAGTAAGCAGAGCATACAAACAAATCTAGCTCCTTCTTGCAAGTTTGTGTGGAGAAGTTTTGTAAATGAACTAATGAACACATAACTCCATACAAACGTGCAAGTAGGAGCTAGTTCCCTTTGTATGCTAATCTTCATCTGCGTGCTTTCACCGTGTCCGGTCAGATCTTCAGCTCTACACAGCCATGACACAGATAGACTGTTGAGAGTCACAGATCGGCAAATACTGACGTTTATAAAGTCAATTTGGCACCTCCTTCAGATGCTTAAGTTTTGTTAGCGGCGTCTTTCACAGACCAGGGATGTGCTTTTCAAGGAAATTTACTATTGCAAGGTCACTGGCAATCATTGGAATAAGATACGAATAACCCCCAGAGATGAGATACATTACAATGGGTCTATTCCCTCAATCCTCCTCATTATACCTTTTTAACTGTTTACATTCTTTCAGATGAGTTGGTATGTGCTGAAGGCCGAGACATCTGCAGGGCGGAGTTTGTTTTGATTACGGGAATTTAAGGGAAATAAAATTACTGCAGAGACATTAGTTTGTCATGGCTCTAAGTCTGTGGGTGATGTATGAAAATTGGCCTCATCTCCCACCCCTCCATAAATGGGACTGTTTGGCGTCAGCTTTGCTATGCTATATGTTTATCTGACATCTTTATTTCTCGTGTGAAAACTGATCCCCTTTGAAGCCCGACTCGGGGGCAGTGCAGGGCTTCACTACCTCACATCAACACTCTTTAACTTGGCTCGATCTTGCGGCGTCGTGTTTAACTGCTATGTGGGGCTTTGTATGAGGCTGTTTACGTTGCTGGAAGGTGATGAGCGCTACAGTATTACGAACTAAAAAACACTGGATCCAGAATTGAACTATTGTCTGATGACAACTGGTGGTCTGCTCATTTGTTTTGTCCTCCAGCAGTACCAATACACTTACCACATGTTGCAGGAAAGACACTGCCCCAGATTCCAAGTGTTGTGTTTCTTTGAAACTGCCTCCAGTGTATCTCAGTTTGCTCTTTGGGATGGTGGAAATGGGTATTTAATCTTCTCATGTCTTCTGCGAGTGATATAAGTCTAAAAGCTCATTTGCAGCTCTTTAACAAAAGTGTTTTCTTGGTTTCTCGGTCTGCTATGTGAACACTTGAGTTTCGAACATTACCTTGCTATACAGGTGTTTTCACCATTTGTTATTCAGAAGCCTGATCTAATGGTTGCTATCCAGCATGGTTGGAAATTAACTAATTTTCCTACCTGTTTCTCTCTTGCGTTTTTGTATTTCAGGGGTCTGAGTTGTGTTAAGCTGCTACTGAAAGCACCCTATTTCCTGATATAGCTGTGTCACAATAAAAGCCCCCCATCAACATTTTAACCAGGAACTTTTATTGTGAAGAACTTGTCGGATAAAGAATGTGTTTATCATTGAATAAACTCAGTTTAAGCGGAGCTATGATTAGCAGTGATAAAGCTGTTGGGAGTAAAAGTAATATAGCTGCTCCTTTGACCACGAGTCACCACCACAGTCAGCTTATTTTAGTAAGACAAGCGAGACATCAGTTTAATCACACCTACAGCAGTTAGACCCGCTGTAAGGGAGATGCTCATCTGTGATGGGCACTGCTAAAGTGACACAGTGAGCCAAGCCATTTCAGCAGACAGCCTATTTGTAAACACTGACACTCACTCTGACACGAGGAGGAGGCGGAGCCCTGTGGTCAGTGCATGTGAAGGACCGCCTGGCTCTGCTCATAAAGTCAGAGCGAAACAAGCATTGGACAGGGATTCAATTTACATTCTTTGTTGTCACAAATCACTCTGTCAAGTTACTTTTATTTACCCGCCATTGGGCCAGCAGGTTGAGCAAACTCACCTGACGGGTGACGAGTGCTGATTTCCCACTCTGCTATCCAGACTAAAATAAGGTACCTCTAGTCTAAAATACATGTAGGTCACCATTAATGTACTCATCTTGGACTAGAGCTGTGGCAAATATGACAAAAATTAAACAATGACTTTTCCCTTAATGTGATGCTCTGTGTCAGCCTCCCTTGTGCTGGGTGGGGGCTTTTATGTGAGTGTCAGCTACCTCAGCTGTGCCCTGTTTGAAGGCCCAGGGGTAGCAGACATGTTGTTGGATAAGCATCTCAGCTTTCCAGATTCTCCCTGTTCTGTATTTCTGCCTGACCCACCCACTTCACTAAATGATCTTCCATGTGTGTTTCTGCCCACTCCATGTTCGCATAGCTGCTTCAAACTTTGTAGTTCTGAAGGTGTTTTCTAGTAAAGGGTGCGGGGCCAGAGAGACACTCAGCCGCAGTCCTTATGAGATTTTTCCTGGGTTTTGATGGAGTGCCAGTAGTGCTGCCTTTGCTCCAGAGGCCTGCCTCCACTGAGCTCTGGCGCGCGATCAGGGGGAGCTGTCGTCGGCAGCATAAATTGTCAGCTTGTGTGGTGGGTCGTGAGCAGACAGCGAAGAGACCAAGAGGCCCTGTGGGATTTTTTTTTTTTTTCACATACAAGTACATATTACTTGCACTTTAATGTACACATTTTGCTCTCAAACACAGACTCATGGCTGAAAAAAATGTACAGTGGGTCCATGTCCAGGATGATGCTGGGGGCAACTTGCTGACTTAACTTACCATGTCTGGTCTCTGCCCATATGCACTCACTGTCCTTTTCACTTTCTATTGATAAAGAACAAGAGAGATAGAGGACTAAGACAAAAACATCATACAATATGAACACTGGAAAGAAAAACTGAATGAAAAGAGTGATATCACTTTTGTAACCTTATTTTATTGGAGGTTGACTAGCTGAGAATCATACCCTGCTCTACATTAGGTCATCACTCAAGTTAATCATTAATAGTTAGGCCACCAGGACTGTGCTCAACATTCTGAAGTCTGTCTACTTCTTCTGGACATGTCATATCCAACTTCTTAATCAGACTGAATATGCAGGAGTCTCACTGAATTGTTGTTCATCAGAAGCTTACTATGTCACATTGATTTATCAAAGACTCACGACTTGTGAGATGTTTTCATGGATCCATACTTAAAGGAGTAGATTGTTCACCGTTTTTGAAGAAACGTGTCAAAGTATGTGCACAGTAAACATTCTTCTTAAAAATGCTAATCTGTTTTTGGCACATGCAAAATTCTAATTCTTAAACTGTTCCACTAATGAGGTTTGCCAAACCTAACAAGACTTCAGGCTGGCTAGTGATGTAGATGGGATGTTGTAATGGGGCAGGCACACTGAGTTCAGTGTTAAAGTCCAGTAATAAATCGCTCTCTGTGAAGGAGCCTGAACAACTTTGAAACACACTGAGGCCGTACAAACACTTGTCCAAAAGGCTTGAAGAACCTCTGAAGGGACTGGCTGCTGTTGAAAGCTGGAAGTTTGCTGCTGTGGTCTCCACAGAGCATTTAACATCATGTCTGGAAAATTGTTTAAGCTGCTCCCATGTGCAGCAAAAAGATGATTTTGTTGTGCCCTGAAGTAGAGATGCCAGGTTGGGGAAATTTCCCACAAATAAATGAATGAATGAAACTTTTGCCATCGATTAAAATAGACCTTTATAAAGATAAGGATCCTCTCTGCATCATCATCTTTATAGCCATGCATTCACCAGGATGGTAATAATATCTGTTAATTATCATTATGAATGAATCTATTATATTTTCTGCAAAGTGACACATCTCACAGCAGCTCAGATGTTTCAATCCCACGCTGAGGTTTTATCATTTAGTTGTCCCACAGTAACCAAAGACTATTAAAGGAATACAAAATTAAATCATATTCTAACGTACTGTACTACCCCAGCCCTCGGAGCAACAGAGAGAGATGGCAGGATTGCATACATACATACGGACAGCACAGATGCACAAATCTGCCATGGGCAGGGTGTTACACTCCAGCATGAGGAGCAAGTCCTGGGATACAGTCTTTGTTTAGCCTCAATGCGTTTCTCCTCTGCTGTGTGTGGCTTTGGCCTTAGTGTTGTTGTCGCTGTGCCGAGGCATTATAGTGCGGCTCGTATGCTAATCTGAGATTGGCACAGAATTGGCTCTATTTTTGAGGTTCCAGTCATTGGCCGGGCAATTGGTACATGTCCAGTTTTCCTGTGCTGCTGAGAGGTGCTTTCTGTATGTCTGCCTGTATCCCTATTTTTGAGCCTTACGTATCTGCTGCAGAGGGCTCCGAACGGCCGGAGCTGGGACAGAGGTGAGACGCAGCTCAGCAGAGCCGGTGGAAGCACACACATTGGCTAAAGTAAAAACCTATCAACTCCACTGCCGTAGAGAAGCGAATATGGACCGAACACGCATCTGGTGGAATTCAGCAGTTAGAAATCTACAACTCATGTGATTCAGACCGTGTAAACCATTTGAAGATCCAAACACCACAGCAATTTTCACCACAGAAAATTGATCCCTGTGTACAGATTCTAAACTTCTATGTAGAACCTGTAAATAGAGATTACTGCTTGCATACGCATTTAGTTATCCTGGTCATTATGCATGCTTACCATGGGTGCTTGAATTTAGCAAGACCTGGTCTTATTTATAGCCTCTATCATTTAGATTCACTGTTTGCAAATGTTGCATCAGATCAGCCTCGTCTTCACTCATTAGTTGAGAAATCCTTTTCAGATAAGGATGACTTGCCTTGCAGTTCTGGGTAAATCCACTTTGAGGTCTTTCATTTCAAATCAAACTGAGGGGAGTGAGTTCAGGCCTTCATTCTCTGTGGCTTCACAAGCTAGACTGACTTACTTTCATGTTTAACGGCAACTTCAACATGCAGTAGAATTGTTTTAAGTGCTCTTTATGAAAGATAGAATGGCTGGTCCTTTTAGATGATTGTTTTCTAATATGTATACTGTGCAGCTTTGGACTCAAAGATCATTATATTTGATGCTTTTTTAGGTTTGTATGTAAAATAATGTTTCCTTGTACTTTTCACCTTGTATAAAAAAAGCCTGATTTGTGTCTGTTGAACTTTCTTTGTCACAGCTTTAGGCGTTCTGCTGGATTTGTGAGTCAGGAAATCACAATGCAACTCAGGCAAAGCAGATGAAGCCAGAAGTTGTTGGGAAGATGAAAGATTCAGAAAAAAAAAGAGCTGGTAGTGTTTGTCACGGCTCATAAAAGTGACAGATCTGTAAAGTGCATTATTCAGGTTCTGATGGGATAAAAAGGATAAATATGTGTAAGAGGTCTAAAGATACCAACTTTACTACTCTTTCCTGGAGCTGAGCAAAGACATTTCCCAGTCTATTCTTCAGACCAATTTGCTGGTAGAAAGGCAGGAAACTAAGACACAGATGCTCCTTATTTTTAGAACTCCTATTTGTGTTTTTAAAGGACAATCTAATCAGTCATTGCCTAGGTTCAAAACAAATGAGCTAAGTCTGGGGGCCCTCTATATCAGGACAGGTTGTGAGCGTAAAATGTCAGTAGTATCGAGGCGTATGACTCAAAGCTTTAAAGGTGCTGAAGCTGAAAAAAAAATACAGACTCTTTACCCTAAATCATTAATACTTATAGAATAACGATTTTCTGAATGACGTTTGAAAAAAACTCATCAGAACAACTCTAGCTTCCGAGATGCTCCGGTTTACCCCTGAATAATTTTGGGCCATTCTTAAAAAAGCAATAATACATGAGAGATGTTGAGTCTTTGTGCATATGTTTTGCATTTATGTGAAAGGAATTGAAGGAATGCTGATCATTGAGGAATTCATTTTTCTGAGTCAACTAAAAAAACGGCAAGTTACTATTATTACTGTCAAATACTAAGGGTGTATCAATCCTTTACAAGACTATTCGCTAGAACTACAATCAGATTCAAAGACAATTAATTTAATTACAGAACATTTTGGTGCGATTCCTAGAACCTTATGATTTGATCTGATACAAATTGACAATTGGACTTAAATGTGGAGGCAAAACCAATACAGGACATTTGATTGTGAATGTCCCGTATTCCACCATCAAATACCCAATTTTGATCAACACCATGGTTGATTGATCAGGAACTGGTGTTGGCTGGAAAACTAACAGACAACCAGGATGGTCATCCACAGGCTGGGCTAAGCCGGGAACTGGGCTAGCAACAGGCGACACAGGAACAGCCATTGGCTATGGATCAGCAACATGCCAGTTCGAAACAAGGACAGGTCAGACAGGAACAGAATCAGGAGTGGGCCTGCCAGGAACAGGATCAGGAACAGCCAAAACAAGAACAGGTTTAGGAACGAATACCATAATGGCGTCATCTATAGGTCCCCTAACTCTAGACTTGGCCAGGTGTTGTCTGGGAAAATGGTCTGCTGGGTGCCGAGGGACAGAGGTAGGCCAGAGCACCAGCTGGAGCTTGGGGACTGGGGGTCTGGGTGGACAAACCTCTGATTCAAATGAGGGTGCAGGAGTCAGACATAACTCTGATTGGAACAGGGGAAGCAGGAGGCAGACAGACCTTTGATTGGAACATGTGGTCATCTGGAAAAGGGGCTGGCTGACTCTGGGGAACAGGGCAGCAGAGACTCCAGGGAGTAGGGCAAGGGTATGGCACCACGACATTGAGAACCAAACTTCAGACCTTCCAAGGAAGCAGCTCCAAACCAGGATCAGACAGAAAGCTGGCTGGGTGTTGGCTCACATACTGGTCCACTTACTGGAGGCTTGCAGTCTGGGTGCTGTCTAGAGCAGTGTCTGGCAAAAAGGAAACCAAAGAGCTGGATGGCAGGGAAACTGGTCGTTGACGTGAGGCTCTCTTTCTGGTAGAGGACCCCTTGAAGGCTTTCCAGAAAGATAATTCCTGGGAATCCTGGGCTGGAACTTGGCCAATTTCTAGCCAATTTAGGAGCAGGAATGGGCCAGTTACAGCCAGGCTGAGAATAAGACAACTGCCTAGAACTATAGCCAAATAGAGGTTGGATAGTATTTTCAGATTAATCCCAGTAAGAGAAATCTAATTGCTGATCGGCTTTTAGTGAAATGTTGAACTGCCCTCAGCATATTTGCTTCATCATTGACTTTCATATCTAATTTTGTCATGTAAAAAAGTAAATTCATATTTGGTTTTAGCACAACCTTTAAAAATCTCAATTTCTAAACCTTTGACTTGTGGTAAAGAAAGACACCTATTTGGCTTTTGTTGACACAAAAGTTGGTTCATGGACCTTCGATTCTTAATCATACCAAAGCAGACCATAGTAAGGGGTCTCAGGACCAACGTTTTGGGACCAGATCCGAACATTTGTTGATCCATTCATACCAGCAACAAGCACAGGTTTATAAAGGGTCCATGTGTCAGGTTATCAGTGTGACAGCGGCTAGTCAGTCACTCCTGTGGTCTTCTGTATTCTCTTACTTTTGGCCACCCACAGTACGTCAGCCTGGTCGGCACTAGTCTCAGGGGGGATCACACCAGCTGACCTTCTACTCTTCTGGATTAGACAGAAATCCCCTCTCACGCTGTCACAGTCTCACCCATTACACATGAACACACAAACCAATACAGACAGACCAGGCATCTTCCTTTATTCTTATTCAAGGATGCGTTTTAAGAAGTGAGTGATTGATATCTAAGGCTAATAACCACCTATGATTAAACTTACCTTAATGTGTATCTTGGTATAAGCATGTTCTAGTTTTCATGACTGACATGTGCGTCTTCTGGTAATTGAGTCTAATGGAAAACTAAGCAATGAGGCCAGATCTGGGTCTTTGGACTGCGTGTGTATGGATGTGAACATACATATGTGTTTGTCAGTGCATGAGTAATGGTTTTTTGGCCACATTGATACCTGAGCCAGACTTTTCCATAGGGAAGCCTGGGGGATCACATGTCCCTCAAGTCTCTGTGGTATGCACTAACAGACAGAACTGCCAGGAGAGAGGGTCAGGGTGAAAACAGCCCAGGATAAAAACAAGCCGCAGAACGTATCACTGCAACGATAGCTTCCCCTGCCACAGAAATAGCATTACTACCAGCCCTCTTTCTCAGAATTCCCTGCAGAGTGATTTAGATATTTCTTTCTTTCATAGTTTCAATTTGGACTGCCAGTCTCATGCTCAGTTTGTTTCAGTCCTGCAATTACCCTCCTCTTAAACTTTCTTAAACTACTTCTTAGGCTGGGTGCACAGTTGTGAAACTGCATATATAGATATATAAAAGCTTTAATTTTGATTTGGCCATGTCTCTCGTGTTGGACAGCCGTGCTGTGGATTTGTCTCGTTAAAATTGTTTGTTTTTTATGTGATAAAATTACAATGATTCTGCTTTATATGACCTGAATCTGTGATTTATGTCTTATTTTCTCTATTTTTTATTTCCAGGACTCTCTGGAAGAAGCATGTGCTGAGGGCATTGGAAATGAACACTACCGTTTAGAAGGTAAGCCCCCTGCTTTGCATTATGACCAAAGGCATCGTCACTCAAAATTCACTGATTGTGGTCACATTTTGATTAGAATGAAAACCTGCATAAAAACTGTTTGCAATTGCTCTCCAGCTTTTGGGGTTTTTTTGTCGTTCATTTCCTCCCCTTTGCTCCACACCCATTCTCTAAGCTCCAACAATGTGCTAAAGTGGTTCCCTTTACCTTCCTTTAAGCCCCCCCCCCATTCTTTGTCCCTCATCCCCCTCCCCCAGTGGTGCTCTGCAAAGTGCCTTCTTTCCTCCATGTTTTTACCCCTGTGTGATGTGATGTGATCCTGGATTAAGAGCTGCTGGAGGAGAACGTGTCTGCCTCCCATTTAAAGACAAGATTGTATGTTTAGAATAAATTGGAAGCACTGCACAAAATTCCCTTTTATTTCATATCTGCTTCACTGGGTAACAGAAGAAGTATTGATCCTAGAGACACAATGGCTAAAATGATTTCTAATCGTTCAGTCACTGAGTTTGCCCTTCCATGAAGACATATGCTGCGTATTAGACCTTACTGCTCTGATCATTCTGAAAGTGTAAAAGGCGATGCCCTCAATTTGCAATAAAACATTCAAAAGACTATACACAATTATTTCCATATTATCGAGCACAGCTGTTTAAAGTATACACTTGTATACACTTGTTACTGGCAAGGAGAGGCAACTGTGTCTCATTTGTGTCTCACATGTTAGATCTTTAGAGATATAAACCTGTATCTCAGTCACAAAGAAAACAGTTTTGTACTCTGCTTTGCACTGTAGAGTTGAGTTGAGATTAAGTCTTTGATTCATATTCTAAAGGACTTTGTACAAACGTCACTCTTTTGAAAATAGCATCAATTTGGTTTGAAACCGGATTAAGAGGTGAAGGCAATTATTTATTGTAAAGTGGAATGCATGGTCCTTATATTAAAAAAGACATTTTGTGCTTCCTTTTGCACAATAAGATGCGAGTAAAGACAGCTGTGGAGGATTTATGTTGTCCCCTGCACATTCGGCATGTAGTGTAGTGGTCTGATCCATCTTACAAAGATGCGTTTGCCGGTTAAAAATGAAATAAGTGAGAGACGATAGAACAACCAAAAGAAATAACATTCTTCTTTACTCTCTAAAGAAGAACCTCCAAAGAAAGTGTGTTCGGTATAAAAAATAAATTGCAAAAGATAGAAGATTGGTGTCTTTTGTATTTCTAACAACGGTTCTAAAAGCATGCAAAGAGCATTATCATGTTTATTTAAGACTCTTGTCCATCCTTGCTATTCATTATGTTCACAGAGCACAGTCTAGTATGGTTGTCATTAAGAAGCTGAAATCCTTAACAGATTGCAGTTCAGCAACAGAAGTTCTGCTGTACTTACACATTGCATCTGTAACAGGGTAATATTGATGTCCCAGTTAATGGATTCACATAGCATTACAATGTGTAGAGGCTCTACAGACACAGTAATTGAATAGTGGTAGCTTAGCATACACATACATTCAGACATGCACAAACGCACAGAGCTGTTCCACCACTCAGGCCGCAACGTTACATATCGCCACATCACCCAACACACCTAGGTTACTACCTCTGATGGTAGATCAAGGGCGGAACAACTTCACCCCACCATTCCCCAACCATGCGTTACACCTTGCTCGGAGGTGTGACAGAGTCCCTCATTGAGTGACAGTGAAGTAGGAGAAAAAGTTCCATTCACCATAAAGGGTTATTTTAAAATCATTAAAGAAATTGGAGCTGGGCTGTTACAATGAATGTATCAGTTAGCTAGGCGTGATTGCTCACAGTGTGTGGTAGTTTTCCTGACCTGCCTTCTTTTCTTCGTGTGTGAACAAGTGTATGCACGTATGTGTGTGTGTGTGTGTGTGTGTGTGTGTGTGTGTGTGTGTAGAGTGTGACTGCTGGAACAGCCTTGGCTGGGAGGGTGCCTGCCTCGGCTGCCCTCGTCTTGCCCCTCAGATCTGATGTGCAGCCAATCCCCCTGGCTCAGCTCCTCTCATAAAAAGGCGGCTTATGTCTGTGCTGAGGGAGGGTTGGCTGAGAGGAGGAGGGTGATAGCAGATTACTGTTACTCCTCTCGGCATTTCATTAGCTCCGAGATAAGCATCGCACCACCATATTGAGCCTGCTACGAAACAGATTTGCCCTCACACACAATGTTCCCTTTGAGCACCTCAGATGATCAAACAGCGGGACCCCAAATGCTACTCCTCTCCAAAAAGTTGGTAAAAGCTCCCTGGGATGATGCCTTTCATTTCTGGCATTTTCCCCTACCCTGGGATGAGACAGGTCTGCTTTGATCTGCTTTGGATCAGGAGGAAAGAAATTGGGCTGTTGTGTCTGCTCCGTTGGCGAGCAAACAAACAGTGTTTCAGATTTGACTTGGCTTAATTAATTAGTGATTCTGTTTTACAGACGGTCTGATCCTCTTCCAAAAGGTTTGAGAATGAGACTTCAAAGTGTGGCGGGTGGAGAGAGTAGCAGGGGAGGGTGGAGCTGAAGGGGTGTGGTCTGTGCGGATGTATGGGTGTGCGTGTGGCTAGCAATGCTGTGATTGGATGCGAGAGGAATTTTTTTGCAAAGCAAAATGACCAGATTTGAAACAAACAGGGGCTGTGGGTGGGTACAGCCTTTAACAAGCTTCTTGGGGGGAAAAAAAGCATTAACATATTATAGACTCAAGCAAGTAGGCATCTGTTACTCTTAAAGTCTTACAAAGGAGCTGGTATGTACACCTCCCAAATCTCTGTTACATCTTGTGCATGTATCTGTGGTGTCATGTGCCAAACACATTCTGGATTTCAAAGCATAGAAGGATACCTGGTAGCATTACATCTGGGCCAGCATCCAACAGTGAAACTGAAACACTGAACCAGACTGTTGTGTTATTTTTGTCTTATAGGATGGATTACCTTCCAAAGATACATCAGCATTGATCACAGCCCCAGACTTAAATAAAAAAAACCCATTATGTTCACTCAACACCGACGTACAATTTCTAAGAAAGCCAGTAATGCGTTAAGTTTTACGATTTTCTTTCAATTTTAGCCTTCCATTTATGGTAGTGGTTTGTGAAAACAAAGTGTCGATGTGTTTCTCATCCTGTCCAAGGTTCATTGATTTGGTTTAAAAAAAAAAAAAAAGTAATACATTCTTCACATGTCACCACACCAGGAAAAATCCTCAGTTTGAATCCTGCCGAGGGAAATCAGTGTCCTCGTCGTGTCGTAGAAAGAAGCTATCATCAACCTCTACTATATAGGAAATGTCATGCTCCACGCAGGTCGTCACTTTAAGTGGATGTGACAGATTAGTAGTACGCCCTCTGGACTGTCTGCTGTTACTGAATGTCTGGGTAGTAATGTACGATGGATGTCATTCCATAAAGTGATTAAAGCTTTGCTGCAATGAGCCGAGGACTCGGGGGGGCTCTCCTATAGAAGCCTTTTGATGTTCACATGCTGTTTCCAATCCACCATTCAGAACCACCTCATATTCAATCGTGTAAAAGACATGTTAATGTTATTCAGTTCCATGTTTGACATCCTCAGTCAGTGTGAACGTCTTGGGATAAATCTATATATAAATCAGTCTTAATGTTGCTTTTGACGATTCAACAGTATTTTTACTTGCCGGAATGACACAATAGTTGACTTGTCACGTTACAATTGAATATTATTTATATAAATGTAAGACTTCAGAGTTCAGGCAGTAAGACAAAAGCTTTGAGTAGGCTTGTGGGTTTATTTTAACAACAAGCTGCTGAATGTGTGACACATCTTGATCACAAATGCCAAACTCAGGAGTACACGAAACACTTGAAGGCAACAACATATCCGCAGGTAAAGACGGCACACAACGTTTTCATCCTCAGGCTCTAACTTTTTTCTGTGTGTGTGTGTCTATGTGTGTGTGTGTGTGTGTGTGTGTGTGTGTGTGTGTGTGTGTGTCTGCGTGGCTGTGTGTGTGTCATTTAAGTGGCTTTACCCCCAGAGAAAACGGACAGCTGCTGTGTGGAGGAGAAGATGCAGGAGAGGGACAGCCAATCTCCCGCAGGGCCCCAGAAGCAGCTCCAGTTTGAAGTGAGTGTTGACTCCAACAGGACATTCATCACTTCCCCTTTTGGATTAAACTAGGGCAATGGCAGGGCACACACACACACACACACACACACACATACATACACACTGGACCAAACTGGATATTGATAGTACAATGCTGCTCTGTTTTAGGAGTTGGAGTGTGCTGTGTCTGTGGAGGAGGATAACAGGCAGGAGTGGACCTTCACCCTGTACGACTTTGACAACAGCGGAAAAGTCACCAGAGAGGTAATAAGTCTAAAGGGGAAAAAAACAAGCATCTGTCAACATCACGTATCGTATCTTCTCTCATTGTACAGCTTTGTATCGTAATGTATTGATTTAACAAAAGTTATTCCAAATACATTTGAATACACAGATTTTAAGAGCCACTAAAGTATTCTGCTGAGCAGCTCAGTTACGTCACATAACAGCCTTCTTTAGGATACATGACTGAATCAACTATATCCCTTTGAACCTTTTTTTTTTTTTTTTTACTTATTCTGGTAATTTCACATTTCTCATAAAGATGAGGATGGAGTTTCTAAGCCTATGACCCAATCTCACTCCTAAGAACTACTACACTCAGGGACATCCACGTGTTTCCGTTCCTGCGAGGTACCTTGTGGCTGTGTCTGTTTGGTAGATCTTAAAGAGAACATTCAGAAAGGCTCGTGTTTAAAAAAAAAAAAAAACTAAAAACAGTGCAAAGACACTGAAGCTGTCCTCTGTGTGGTTAGCTGTGCAGCTTTGTTGGCGTTGCCTGTGGCTCTGTGGCCCATGAGACGGGCGGCGGCTTGGAGGGGGGAAAGAAAGGCTTTTTTCTCCAACTCTTTTTTTTTTTTTTACACACAAAAAAAAATGTCAGAGAAAGCTTTTGCATTTCATTTTCTCTGTTTTTGGTGAAACTGTCTGAAAGTAGTATGCAGAACCAATCCCTAAAGCATCATAATAGTCCTTTGCATTATAAGTCAGGAAACTCGTGAGTAAAACGTCTCGCAGTGGGAGTCTTTTTGTCTAAGACGCTGTGTGCTGAAGCTATGTAAAAGTAAATCACTGATGAGATTTGAGATACTGTTCACGTCGACTCCTCTTCCACCTATTCCAGATGTTTAAATTAGAATAGGTTTCCAATTAAAAAGATACAGCACAGTTTCAAAAATCCAAGAGGGAGTCGTTAACTCAGTATGGCTCATACAAACACAGACCAGTGCAAAGCATAGTTTCCAAAAAACACCACAAGAGACTTTTTATTATTTGAATTAGTAACATAGAAATGGAAAGAGCTGCAACAAGTAATTACTTTGATTATTGATTTATCTGCTGCTTATATTCACGACTAAAGTTTTATCAATTAGTCCTTAAAACATAAAGAACATCGTGTAGAAATTCAGATTACAGTTTCACAAAGCTTCATCCCCTCAGACTCCTCGTCAAAGCCTTACATTGAAGAAGCTTCAATCAGCAAATGTTTGAATTTTTGTCATAAAAAAAGAAAATAATTATTAGTTTAATTTCAATATAGTTCATTATTAAGTCTTAAAAGTGACTTAGTGATGAATCTTGGTAACTGAGGTCAGTTACCTTGTGCTGAAATGATTATTGTTTCTCACTGACTGATAATTACTTATTTATTTGTTCTTTTATTCTCCTTTTTAATGACCCTTAGCAATGTGAAAATACCTGTTAGCTTGGTCTTCCTTCATGTAAGGACATTGGGTGTTTTACACATAAATGTGTGCTAATTAGTTTTTGTGTTTACATGCATTTGTGCATATGTCAAATGTATGGTAGATAGGCTAAAATAAACAGGTTTGATCGAGGGTATGTCAGGTAGATTGAGGGAATAAACAGAGAAAGTGTAGAGCGCACACAGTCAACTCTCATCAGGCCTGACATCTCAGTCAGACTCCTCTGCAACTGCCGAGACATTTCTTTACATGAATTTATAACCTCTGTAAACCTCGTCTGATCGCTTCACTTGGAGAGCTACAACAGCAGACTTTCGTCACTTATGTCTGAGGCAATACCTGACTACCATGAAGTCTATAATGCAGAGTTTGAATGAACAAAGCTTCAGAATATTTTGATTTAAGTGTGAGGAATTGTCTCATTTGTTCCTTTCTTTAATTGAAATGTCACAAAACTTCTTCAAGCTGTTATTAATAACTAATGATCGAATGTATCTCTTATGAAAGCTGTGTATCAAAAAGCCAAGCTTAAACTCGCCTCCACCTCCCTCCTCCTGCAGGATATCACCAGCCTGCTTCACACCATCTACGAGGTCGTGGATGCCTCTGTCAACCATTCTCCTAGCAGCAGCAAGACACTGAGGGTGAAGCTCTCTGTGGCTCCTGACTCCAGCCAGCGGTGGAGGACTTGCACGCAGGGTGCAGCAGGTACGACTCGCATTAACACAGTGGGTGAAGAGTGGAGGAGAAGAGAGGGCATTTTGGGGTCCCTCTTGTGTTGCGTGCTGTCAGCTCACACAGAGATGTGTTTGTTGTCGTGCAGAAAGGTAGCTGCTTCAGGCCTGTCAGAGCTTTGTTCCTCGCAGCCTGTGCATCGCTCCGTCTCTCCCACTCAATGGGGTTCATTTTTAATGATTGGGGAGTGACAGAGCTAAGAGAGGGCCCCCTTCCCTCAGCGCCTTCAAGTACTCTGAAAGAAACCTTAAGATATGTGCCGGGTCCTTTTGATAACCACAGCCATTTTCTTTTCTCCAAAGTTCCCTTTTTTTCCTGCCTCTCTTCCTCCCTCCTTCTCAGTGCTGCCGGGAAAATCAAGCTATGTTCAACTTAACTTTTTTCTCTGACGACGTGGTAAACAAGTAGTCAGGGAAAGAAGTATCTCAAAAAGTATATATTCTTGAGTCTTTGTGTCCTATTGTTTTAGCTATAAATATCTGTCAAGAGATTCAAACAGAGCAAGCTTTGAAAGTATCGTTGGTTGCCTTCACGCTAATTTGAAACTGTATCAGATCTCGCGTCCTTAATAAACAATTTCTGCATGTTTTTTTTTTTTTCATTTCGCGCCTTATAAGAGGCTGCGGGATGAAAATAGAATAAATGAAGCATTGTTGTTTTTCCTTTTGTATAGATCTTCAAAGTGAAACTCCAAAACAAAGGTTGCTTTCTTCTCAGGCTTGTGTGACTGTTGTCATGTCTGTGTGTTAGTGTGTGTATATGAGTGTGTGTGTGTACGCATTTCTGCATAGAACTCTGTGATAATAGCCTCCTGTCTTTTACACATGCGCAGACATGTCCCACCCCAGAGAGAAAAATGACAAGAACATAGAAGACCCCAAGAGTGCAGACAAGAAGAGTCGAGCTCTCTTAAGGTAAACCAGCCTCTCCTGTACGCTTCAGTCTTTGTTGTTAAGATTGTGGAGTCTACGAGAGTTTATCATCTTCCTCATTTAGTCTTGTATACAGTGTAAAAAAAAAAACACTCTGCCCGAGTGATCACCATGAAAGACAAAGCTTTCTAATTTACACTGTCTTGGGACTGAGGCTGTTTTAAAAGGTTTCACCCTTGGGAGCTGCCATTGTGCTCTACTCTTTAATTAGTTTTGCCTAAATGTACCTCCACTGTACTATGGGCGGGTGAACAGCGGAGGGGAGAGTCAGCCCTCTCACCACACTGTACAAATCTTCCCAGCTGAGGTTTAAACCTGTGATTTTCTAGTTGCAATCTCACCTCTCTAACAATTACTCTGCTGCTGCCTGATCATAAGGAACACTGTTTGACTTTCTCCAAACACTACCATACTGAACCTCTCTGGCTCAAACTTTTAGCTAATGAGAGGTGCCGCTTGTGTCCACAGGCGTCACCACAGTGACCACCACACCCAGCCGGGCTGCCAACGCCACTGTGTGGATGAGAACCTGGAACGCAGGAACCACTACTTGGACCTGGCAGGCATCGAAAACTACACATCCCGTTTCGGAGCCGGTGAGTGGACCAGGGCCAGGGGTGTAGATTGGGGGGGGGGGGAAAGGGGGAGGGAAAAATACAGGCCATGGCCCTTAGAAGCTGCATCCAGGGGCCCTCATTACTGCAGCACCTGCTTGGAGCCGTTTGGTGGAATAGTTGCCCACTGCGCTTCTGGCCAGTACAAACATCTGGGCTCCGTCAAGCACAATACGTCAAGTGTTAAAGGCTGAAGTTCATCAACAGAACATGCTGCTTAAAAGTGAAATATTGAGAAATAAGTAGCAGCTTTGATCTCATGGACAGTGATGAGATATGATTATTTGAACACTGGTCCAGGTAGGAAAGTGCTACCAGAGGTCTGCTCTGTGTCAGGATTCTGGCATCTTTTCTTCAGCTCTCTCTTCATGCTGGTAACCCTATTATAGAGCTTTTTAGTGGATCTTTATTAGTGAGCTATTAGGACTTTCATTTGCCCTTAATGGGATAGTTTTCTTCCTTCTTTGAAATTTTTTTATGAATTAAATTTGTCTAGTTTGGTGACGGAGTAAGTAATGTTTCTCTGTAAGCTTACCATTTTGTTGTTGTTGTTGATGTCCATGCTGGCCCTGTCATTTGAAATAAATACCTGTGTCTCTTTCCCTCACAGCCACCACCACAGAGCCGCCAAAGGCAGAGCCTCAGATTCGGTCATCCAATCAGACTCGCTCACGCTCCCATGAACCAGAAAACGGCCACTCACACGTTCACCACCGCCGCCTGCATTCTATTGTGGACACTGTGTCTCCAGACAACCTCCACCTCTCCCGTACACGTGGCCAAGACTCAGGGAAACACGCCCTCCGCTCTCCTAAGACTCACAGCCGCACGCCTCCTGCGCAGATCAGCAGCAGGGTTATGAGAAGCAGAGGTGCGCCCCCTCCCCCAGCACTACCCAGCCAAACCCCCCCCTCACCAGTCCACTGCCCCATACCGCAAGCACAAGCAGCGGTCAAAGGACAGCCAGGCTTACAGAGCCTTACAGGGCCCTGTGGCTGCTCCAGGACCAGTAGTGGAGAGGGAGCAGGTGCGGGACATGCCCAGCGTCTTGCTGTATGAGGGGGGACTGGCACAAGTGGTGCAGCGGCATGAGCACCACCACCATCATGAACACCATCACCACTACCATCACTTTTACCAGACCTGAATTTCCGCCCTGGCTTAAAGGGCTCAGCAGTGAGCTCTGTAAACCAACACAGGGCTTCTACACATTGTGCAGCACTGCAGGGGCTCTGTAGAGGACACAAGACAGAAGGGGGTCATGGGAGGTTCTTCCCCTGTACTGAGAGGTTATTAATCAGTGTTATTTCGAGGCTGGTCAGACATTTGGTGTGCAGCAGGACATTGATTCAGAGCCACTGTACGCCCAGGACTGAGGATCACAGCTAAGGGGTTAGAGAGGTGGTGCAGAGAGACAATTTATTAAACAACCCAGAAGGTTCTCGTCCCCTGAGTCTGTAATCCTTTGTCTGATGAAAGACTCCAAACCAGCAACCCAGCCCTTCCAGAACAATAAGCCAAAAGGTTTTTAAGGAAAAGGAGGGATAAGAGGGAGAAAGACTGCGATGTAAAGAGGAAAATATATGAAGGAGTATAGGTGAGAGCAGGGCATGGTGTCTGCCTGTGTGCGTGTTTGTATGTGGGTTAGTGTGTGTGTGTGTGTGTGTGTGTGTGTGTGTGTGAATATGTGAGTGTCACGACACTGGTGTCTGTTAAAAACCACTTGAAGTGCGCTCATGGATGTGTGAGTATTTAAAGCAGGCTGTCAGGCAGTTTTTTTTAGAGTAAAATGAAGATTCTGGTTCAAGCATGCAATACACCACAAGCAAAACTTGGAAGGAAAATGATGAATGCTATAAAGTAAAAAGAAAAAAGTTTAAAAAAAACAGAGATCCCAAATCTGCTGCTACCTCTGATTTTATCCTAATTGTTGTAATGTTGACTTTGACTAAGAAGATATTTTCAAATTACTTTGAAACTTTTTCTTTTAAGCAAGGAAATTGTGTCACCATCTGCAGTACTGAAGTGTTGAGAAGCTCCTTACTTTTATTTACTAACATTTTCTGTACATAAGGTATATATATACTATCAATTTTATAAGCTTTATTGATGATGTGATTTCTTTGTATTCACTATCTCAAGCTTGTATGTTTCTTTATCCTACACAACCACATTTTATAAAACCACTCTGAGCCTCATTTTGGCAAAAACAGTCACACACTTTTCACCCCTCCTCTGTTTCAACAATGGAGACAGTCAACTTTTTGCCCCGGCACCTCTCCAGCTAACGGACCAACTTCCACATTATGGTCCGTGTCAGGGACTGAACCGGCATCCCCAAGTCCCTACAGACTGAGCTACTGTCCCCCCCCTCCCCACACACCCACCCACCCATCCATATGCGTACATATCATCTGGCTATCTTGTGTTAATGGCCGTCATGTTGTTCATTTGAAGTTTTATGTTCCAGTATCTTAGTTTTTGAATAAGGTGTTATTCCAGTTCTACTGTGTTTCCTCAAACAACAAAATTCCCTTTAAAATACCTCCATTTAAAGCTCTTGTAATGTTCCTCTGTTTTGAACAGCTGTGTTTAATTTGCAAACTCAGCATTTTAAATCCTTGGACATTTTCAAAAAAGGTAAAAAAAAAATCATGAAATGTGATATTCAGCAACTTATACTGGGTTGCACTCATTCACCATTAGGGATTTGGTTTTAAAGCTTCTGTGAGGAACTTTTAGTTTGTCGATTCTAGCGCCCCCTGTGGACAAAATAGAACCCCTTGTTTATTTTCGGATTTTGTACTGCATGTGTGTTAAAGTACTTACTGATGACACATCATATCCTGCTCTATCTCAACAATAAAACATATCACTCCTAATGAATCTTTATCTTGAAGAATAAAAAAGCCTCTAGCTGCATACTGTTGATCACTTCGTATGAAATCCTGGAGCAGCAATTTTAGGCATTAATAATAACAATATAAAAAGAATCAGTCTCGTTGCTGATTTGTGTGCTTTAATAGATCATTTAGAGGCATCAATATTTCAGTTTATCTCACAGCCAGCTAAAAACTCCTCACAGGAGCTTCAAAAAGTGTTCAGAGTGAAATGTTTTGCTGAGCATGCATTTATTTTTTTCACCTCCATGCTGCTTCATATCTACACATGCACATCATCACAGCTAGAAGTTGTTCAGCACTCTGCTTTTCCTTTTGGACTCTCCTTTTCTGACTGTCAGGCTTCTATCCTAAAGCAGCTCTGTCGTCCCTGGCCCTGGGTTAACGCGGCTGCTCCCTCTGTTTCCGTGTCCCCCAGCTGTCAGCAGGTCTTTCACCATGCGACCATGTGGCCTCAGAACTCAGCCAACAAGGCTCTGTTTGTGGTGCTGCGGGGCAGGGCAATGGCTCTTTCAGCTGTCCCATTCCTCTGGTGCTGGATAACACTGGGCCCGGCCCGCAGTCTCCACTTGACCCATAACTCACCACTGCTGCTCTCCTGCCAGCCCTGGGGACTGTCTGTTCATCCTGTCTATGATGCTCTGCGGGCGCTGCCATAATCATGCAGATGTTTGTGTATCTGGCAAAGAAAGCACTGAACTGAGATCTGTAAATGGCAGGATGTTTGATCACCTGCTTAAATAGTGGTACTCTCAACTAGATAGCTGGATTATGTTAACCAGATCCCATTTTCAAACAACTTCCACCATGTTGATTTTTAGTCTGACATCAGTGTGTACATGTGTTTGTTATGGACAGGAATGCAGTGTATGCCAGTCTCGTCCTCCGCCCCACGGCGTCCTCTCACAGCTGCAGGCTGTCCTTCAGCAGAGGCACCAGTAAGGCGGCTCGTCTCACAGGAGCTGGTGGTTAGAAACAGCGTTGTTCCCTGAAGGGGATCATAGCTGCGCTCCATACCTCAGCTTCTTCACCTCACACTGCTTTCCCTGGACAATGAGTCCTAATGCTGAAGCTCTCATAACTTGGTATCTTTTTGTCAGGGCTTTCCGCCCTCAACCAAAAAATTAGTAGTGTGGAATTTGTAGTTTGCCTGCACGAAGGTGACTTCTCGTCCTGCAGGGTGGTCCGATTTGAAACGGTGAACGAATACTTCGGAAGGAATTTTTGCTGTGACCCCACACCTCTGGTGGCAACTTTTTTTTTTAAACTTCTTTTACCTGGAGAGCATTTTACCGAGCACACATAACTCCATATTTCTTTTCATGTCCTGCTTCATATTCATACAATTACCTGAACTCACAGAGGATACACTCTTTCATACAGTTGGCTTCAAAGCAGCATTACTGGAGCAACTGGAGGGGATCTGCCATGCTCCAGAGCACCTCAGTAGTATTTATGGAGAGTTTGGAAAGCAGGAGTTTTGTCACTTAGTTTATAGGAAGCTCTGGGGAATTCCCATCCTTTGGAGACTTTTTAACCTTTAGGCTACAGTCAAAATCCCTCTTCTGTCTTTTATCCCACCATGGCAAAAATATCTTTATTTGTGGATTTTAAAAAGATCCATGTAAATGTACCAGACTGTTTTTCATGTCAAACTATGAATGTCCCTTTTTATAACGAAAATGTTCATCAAAATCATGTTGGAGCAAAGCCTGCACATCCACCAACGTCTCTCCTGTTGTATAGAAGCGTCAGTATTGAGAGCCACAGTCTTGTACCACTAATTTGCTTTGTAACATCCATCAGTAGGCATTCATAAAAACACATGTATAGTGTGGACTGCAGAAAGGATGAAGGGAGAGAATATTCATTATAATTATATATGTATCAAGCCATCTCACTCCATCTGTCAGCTCGTACTCCATTACCAGCATAGCAATCCCTTATCAGGGAGGAATCTTAAACTGTCTCTAACACAATCTGTCTCTTTCATCACACAGACACACTTTCACTTGTGTTTTTAAAAAGAAAATGTGTTAAGCACTAGCTGTTTTACCCCCTTACCCCCCCTCCTAATGACTTTTCATGACTTTGTTTAGTTTATATAGATTGTATTTGATTAATTGCTTTATTTATTTGATAGCAGATCTGTGCCAAGGGAAAGTACCCTTTTATTAAAGTATGAATCTGTTCCTTATTAAAACACCGACTACTCTCGTCATTTGTTGCTGTTCTTCCATCCTGTCTTTTACTGTACACATTTACATACTTATTTCAAACATGGACATAATACTTTCATTGTTAAGAAAAACTTCCAGCCCAAAACAATAACATTCAGTCTGTTTATACTCAAGTTTAAATGGATTTCTCTTCAAGGCGAGTTGTTTTCCCTCCAATATTTCCCGAATCTTAAGAACTGCTGCATGTTGCATTGGACGGATGTGTCTTGGCCTTTTTTGACCAGCAGAGATGACCTTTACCTGTGCTTTAGAAAAGTTGAACTAGTGGGAACTTTTTTTTGAAACACATGGAAAAATTACACTCATGATCTGTGCCTTCTCTCATACATCTGAATTTCCCTTGGGATCAATAAAGTATCTATCTATCTTCATCAGATATTTTCCATTTGGTATTTGATAGAAATGTTAAGGAAAAAAACAGGCTATTCATCCATATCTATCCTGGGAAGTATTCACCAAACACCATTCACATGCTTTATTGACAACTACTACAATTTCACTTTACGCACACACTCCAGGAAAGCCTCAAAAGTCTTTCTGTGGGTCGACACTGTGAGATCCAGATGGACTGAGCTGAGCAGCCTTTAGTATTAAAACAAGATGACACTGGATTCTGGTGAGAGAGGGCATATGGGACAACTTGATTGGTTTAGCACATTTATGTATTGTTTATCCATTCATCCATTACTTGTTTTTAGTTTACAATAGTGTGTGTGTGTGTGTGTGTGTGTGTGTGTGTGTGTGTGTGTGTGTGTGTGTGTGTGTGTGTGTGTGTGTGTGTGTGTGTGTGTGTGTGTGTGTGTGTGTGTGTGTGTGTGTGCGTGCGTGCGTGCGTGCACCAAAGTAAAGCCCCTCTCTGCTGTAGCTTAACAGTGGTGTCACCGATAGTTCCCAAATCTGGCTGACCACAGCTGCTCACCATGCCACACTCTCTACATGCACTCACACTTTCATCTGCAGCTTAGCAGCTTATCTCTGGTTGGGTCAACCACGGAGAGAGTCTGCCTCTTGGCAACTTGATATGCCCTCCTCTCACGAACATGGCTATTTGTGTGAGCAAGGCTGTGTAACTCAAAGAACTTGTATCATCATTACAAATGGTTTCTATCCTAACACAGCTTACCAGGCTATTATTACTGCTGCTTCACACATTTCAGCGATTGAAAGCATCCCATTTTCACATGATGGGTGTAAACAAGTCATTACATGACATTAGCGATAGAAAATATTGGATAAACATGTTGTGAAATTATACAAGGTATTTCATAACAGTTTAAATTGTTCTTAAATTAAAAAAAAGGTAAGTAAAGTTTGGATAAGGCCCGACCTGTTTTGTTACTGTTAACATACAGTTCTCGGAAGTAGCTTATTATGATTTTTTTTAAATCATACAGCAGCCTATATATCCATGTGCTGAGTTATAGTGATGTCGGCAAAATAAGTCCGGCCCACTGGAGGTCTCATTGGAACCAATCTGGCCCTCGACCCATTATGAGTTTGACACCCCTGCTCTAGATGATTGTTAACTAAGACACAATGTGCATGCTGTACCTGAAGTTACAATAAAGTCAAGATGACCAATTCATCAGACAGTTCTTACTATTGTTGCCTATCTCTGTTAGATTTGAGAGAAAGAATTGCTAAAAGTAGATTTGAGAGAAAAATAGATGCGAGGTTGAAGTGCTGAAAAGTGAATTTCCCTCTGTACAAAGTGAAAATACTGTTTTACAAGCTATTTGCAAGTCTATTAAGTCCACACTTGCTCTGCATTAAACTGTGTTTCTATATTTGTCATAACTAATAAAAGGAGTGACATTTTACTAGAGGAAGATAACGCACTTAAAGTTAAGTAATGGCATATTAAGATGCTGCTTTTTAATCTACTAGCCCAGAAAAACACATGATTACTTAAGACTAACAATGTGTTAAACCTTTATGAACTTTTTTTTCTGAATTATAAGATTCTGGCTGAATGCATATTGAACTGGTGACCAATGGTTTTGTCATTGCGTGAAATACAGATTGTGCTCTTTGAAAAAGGAAATGTTCAGAAACTTCTTTCTTTGCATCTTCATTGCAAGTCTTCATTGCCGTATAGTCGAATGATCTGTTTTCTCCTGCATCCTCTCTTCTCAGAAGCTTGGCATGAGATATATATATATATATTTTGCATTTTCTTCTCTTTTCACTTTGACTTTGATCTGCTCTCCTTTCAACTCCTCACATATGTTGGTAATAGCCTTGGTGTTCATGGAGATTTTCTTCTCGAGTACAGAGTAACGGTTGGATAATGCATTCACGCCTTTTGAAAGGACAGCGCTGAAGACAGTGTCCTTCCTCTCATCAGTAAGCCTGTCTCTGCTGCTCAATCTCTTTGGTGCGGGACTCTTCATAAGTAAGTCAGATAAAAGAGAGAGGGCTTTGAAACTTGTTTTTACAAGTTCAGACTGAAGTTTGCTTTTGAGTTTTAAAGAAATATCTTTTACAGTTGCCTACAATAAAACATTACATTTCTTTCTTATAAGTTGACTGTAAACTGTATTTTTTTGTCCACTTGAGGGCTTCAAAAACTAGATGTAACGCTCCTCACATGTGCACACAGCTGCCTCCCATATGCAACCAAGCCAGTATATAAGGCTCTCATGCTCACTCATTCCTTGCCTGATTGTTTTTTGACAATTATGCAACACTTTCCAGCATACTTCCTAGGAATGATTACCAGTTGCCGACCCTGCTTGCCTTTGACCACTGTGCCTCTTCATAATCCTGGAAAATAGCCTCAGCCTTCTGTCCCCGACCATTAGTACTGTCTCAAGCCCTTTACACGATGTAATTCGGCAACAGCACCGGGAAGAAGCTCAGCCGTCATAACGCCTGCATCTGCAACATGATTTCACATTGCGTTATGGTGTCGCAGAAACATGATAAGCACAACCTTTAAACTATTGACTGTAATATTTACAATGCATCTCTGTATCCTTCCGCAGTAGAAAGTTAAGCCAAAAGACCCCTGCTGGCATATTGCACTGGTGACGTAATTTTTTTAGATAAGACACTGGCAGATTTTAGCTGGCTGAAGGAACCACAGAATTGCCATTACGCCCCTTCCACTAACTGAAGCACACATTTATCTTACTGATACAATTTTAGAGTACCTTAGGTCAGTACAGTCAACAGCATAACAGTATGTTGGTGTGGAGCAGACACTCATAAATTGCCACTTTCCTTCCCCCCCCTTACGCCTTTGTACGACATATCCATGTATTTATTTATCTGTAAAGCTCCAATAGGAACAGCCCAATTGCTTATTCTTCAAATATCAAAGAGGACAACAGATTTATATGTGTTGATCGTGTCTTTAATTTCTCCACAAAATGAACAATGGTCAGTAACTTTAAAACATAGTAAGTCAGGAGCTCATTGCACATGATCATTAATAGATGAGTGCTATTCACAGCAAAAATTGAGAAATGGCTCCGGAGACCAGTACGCCTTACACTGAAGAAAAATAAAGAGGGGTTTTAAGAGGATTTTTAAGTGCTCTGTCAGTGCTGCACAGCATCATTCACTGACTTTAATACATAACTTCAATAACCTGTGGCTTCAACAGCTTGATGACTTTCATGAAAAAGTAATCATTAAATTGGACTATAAGAGGATAAACCAATTGTTTCCAATTTTTTTGGCTCATGACCCCACTTTGACATCACACAACTCTGGCAACCCCAGACATCAAAAACACATACAGCTTTTGGCCAAAATTAATTTGTTTTCAATCATGCAATAGTTTTTCTATACTGTGTTGCAAGCAAACATTAATTTTAGAGCACATTTAGGCTTTTTCGTGTGTATTATTGTGGACAGGAAGAAAGGCTGGGATGACATTTCTGCAGAATGGATGACAGATGGACAGAGACTTGGCTATGCAGTAGCCTGTGTTCCATATTTTAATATACAATACATTTTTTATTGATCAATAAATAAAAATTTCAGGTGACCCTATATGGGGTCGCAACCCCAAGGTTGGGAAAGCCTGGGATAAATGTTCCCTGTGCATATGTACTGTGTTGTATTTGTGTTGTTGGGAAAAGCTGGTTGGAAATGGTCTTCTTGGGTAGAAATACACCCTTTCTCTGTTTTGCCACTGGCAGAAAAGACAATGCTATGGACTTAAATATGCAGAAATGAGAGACTGCCATAATATGTTCTGAGTGCTTTGTTTCCAGCAGATAGACAGAAAGCTTTGAAGTGTGGATTGGCACAGCAGGGTGCAAGCTTCTGTAAAGGCAACATGCTAAACGCTAAGGATGAGAAGGACATGAGGTAGTCTATTACCAATACAGGAGCAAAGAAGAGAGAAAAAAGGCAAATCCAATGATAATGTACATCTGTTCCAGTGAATTTATGAGCTTTGAACATTTTTTCATGTGGGATAAGTGGATCCTTTTTCTTTCAGAATCTCACAACTTCAAAGCAGATTCGCTTTGGATAATGCAAATGATCGGAATATGCTGGTTCCCTCCTTCTCAAGTGCATGAAAAGAAAGAGGGTAAAGGGAGAATTAAAGCTAATTGGCATGGCAGGCTTTTATGTGGGCAGAAAAGGGCAAAAATAAAACACTCTAATTATTGTCAAGTTCATTCAATGAGGAAACAAGCTAACAAAGTGCTACAGAGTTCAGCAAGCCCAACCTGGTAACCATTTGCCTCAAATGTTACATTTACATTTTTTCCCTTTTTATATCTGATGAAATAAAAAAAAGCAAGATTAAATAGACTCTATTATCATCCAAGCTGCTTTGTTTTTTTGCTCAAACTGTGCGGCCTGGGGGCCATGAGGTTAGATATTTTGCTTCTTTGGCACAGTGATTAAACAGTTCATCTGAATCCCCCCAAATATAAGAACAAAACCAGGAAACAATTGTTGCTTTAAGCCTATTTTTTAACTATTTAGTCCTTTAATTAATGTTAAGGACTGAGAACCACAGACAGGCAGAAAAAAGATTGGCTTGAACTGGTAAATATACCTGATAGATCATAGCCATGCTTTCATTTTCATTCTTTGATGCTTTCATGAGAGTCTGTATAAAGTGACGGAATGGATCCTATTTAGTGATATAACACCTACCATTGGACATGCACAACCCATTTCTGTGAGATAAAACTTAATGAACTTTCTTTTCACTTTATTTTGTCGTCTTCCAAAGAGCAGAGTTCAAACTTTTCCAAATTACAAATCTGCAGTCTGGACTTCTAGAGACTGACTCCAGACTTCTGGAGATAGCAAATGAATAAAACAAAGCTCCAGAAAGTTGCGTTGGTTTTTAGTAGATCATTGGAGCTCTTTCTTTTTGCAACATCAAAGGCAGTAGCAGCTCTTTGATGTGGCAGCATGCTGTTTAAGGTACAGAGTGAATGGAGAGATGTCAAGCTGCAAGGTGCCTCTGTAGTTTACGTTGAGTGCTGCAGAGAGCTGCAGATGAAAGGAGCAAACAGAGTTTGATAATGAATGTCCAACAAGTAGGACCCATCTCAGACAGCGCACCCTCAGCGGGGTGCCTGCGTTAACCTTGAGCTCAGCACCCCAAACTTTTGGGAGGCGTTGGAGACCAGACCACTTCTACTTGTCTGCCACTGACAAAAGGGGGCTCTTAGATGTGAGCTTTAATCTTATTGTCAATCAAATCCTAATTGACACACATACCCATACTTACATTGTCATGCACACGTGCTCCTCTGAAAGAGATGCCATCCACAGCCTCTGTTGGAAACAATTCTTTTTTCCTTTGCACGCCTTTTCTAATTATGCTCCAATCATGTGAATGTACAAGTCACTCTAAGGCCTGAAAATCACTGCTCTAGCACTACTTCATTTACTCCTATGTGACAACCCTTTGTCTCAGTGGAACTGTAGAGCAGGTTGTTAATGTACTGTATGACTAACAGCTGTTTTTTTGACCCGGTTGCTAAAGTGGGTGTTATTGTTTTTTTTGCTTTAACACCCTGGAAGTAAACAAAAAGCTGTCATTGCTTGTGTAAATGTGTTGTTTGTAATGGTCAATCATCCATACAGTTCAATTAATCAACGTATTATCATGAGGTTTGAGCTACACTTTCCAAAGCCTTAAGTGCCTGTTAAAACTCTATTGACCTCAATCTTAAGGCCCAACCAGAACGATAATAATACAGGCCTGGTCTGGCCTGGAGCAATGTTAGTGCAGGCCAATGGGGGACAATCATGCTTGGGCACGGTACTGGGAAACTGGGCCTAGTGTGAGTGTGCCCTTAGTCAGAGCAAAACTATGGCTGCAACTCAGGCAGCAAATATCCATCTTCAGGAATACAATAAATCCACTTTTCATGTACCTCAAGTGAGGCATTTATGTGTATGGGGGGAGTAGCTTTGACATTTGTCCCCCTCTGAATACCGTTAAGATCTAGCTTTGATCTGGATGGTTTCTTCAAAATTACCCACCTAGCTTTAAACGCACAGTTAAAATTAATTTATCCAACCTTTTCAGAATCCATCCTTCTTAATCATTTGACCCATAATCTCAAACAGCAACTAGTTTTATCTCTAATATCCAACTCTCTTTATATTTATATATTCAATTATTTTAAATATAATTATATATCTTATTTTATATGAAAAATAAGTAATCAATGAATCTAAAATGCCAGTTTAGCCCTGTATCAATCAATCAATCTTTTTTTATATAGCGCAGATTCTTCACAAATATTATCTCGAACATGTTTTGAATTCTTTGCCCAAATAATACATGTGAAATGTCCTATTTTTAAGTAAATATTTCTATTTTTGTGCAGCTCTTTTTTATCTAAACATTAGCAAGCCTCTGGGCAAAAAACAAAGAGGGAAGATAAGTTTCTTTGGAAATACATTTGGGAAAATTTTTCAAGATTGATCTACAGAAAGATGGAGCACCAACGCTCTCAGATCACTTGTACAAATAACTATAGAAGTATTGTCTGTGTCATAATGATGTGTATTATACTATACTGCTCTTTGTTTGATACCAAAGTAAATTCCCCTACATTTCATTATATCAATAAACACATCTAAATCCTAGAATAAAATGTTATGTAAGAACTTTTAATCAGGTGGATTTTCTTCCTAACTTGTTGCAGATGTGATGTGCTATACAATCCATCAGTGCACCTGGCCCAACGCTGAGCTCACCACATGTGCTTTCGATATGTGAATAGAAAGAATGACTTTAGCCATGTATTCATCACTTCAACAAGAAAGAGGGATCGATCCCACCCTGAGCTGTACCATTATTTATTGTCATACCCTTTAAAACTTGACTTGGGTGGACAATGGTATTTGATGCTGGGCAGCATTTGACAGAAGAACAAAGAAAGAACTGACTACATATAGGACAGAACGAGACTTTCATGCCCAATAGAATGCACCCCAAAAGTAGACCCCAGGCACATGATGACCTATCTGTGGTGAAGAAATAAAAAAGTACTCATGTAATTATCTTCTGTTAAGTGATTTTGAGGACTACAAGTACTGGTATTTTATCAAATCCCAAGAGGCTAATCTAACTTTATAACAGACCCTTGACGTTTTATAAGTCATCTGCCTTATAAAACCTTTTTTTTGTCCAAATGATCTGATATTGTTTTAACATCTCACTCCCCATCTCATCCAAACTCATTAAATGATGATCTAAGGTTTACAATATGATGAGAATCTCTCAAAACAAATATGAAAAGCAGAAAAAAATAAGTTCTTTATCCAACACTTTTTTATTTTATTTTCTAAAGCTAATGAGTTACAGCTCTTGGCCACATGTGTAGAAAAAATCCTGTGTTTCTTGGCTTGTTTAGGCAGAACAGGTCAAACAATCTTCTCATTATTACTGAGGAAGTTTAAATCATATTAAAGGATGAAACTAGGGCCACTTACCTCCTTTGCTTTTCACAAGTTTTAAGAATTCTGTTTCAACACATGACAGAAATACTGTCATGTGTGGATGTCTTGGGGAATTTTTCTGTGTTTTTTATTGACAATGTCTTACCTTCTTTCTTATCCATCCAAACTTTTCAGGCCCCCCTACTGTGATACGAATGTTAGAACTCCACGTTAGAGCTTCATGTAGGATGCCTGGCAGAGAGCACTTTGCATTACACCCCCCTTGGGTGAGTCGCCTTTTTCACAAGGAGGAGAAGAAGAATTGAATAAAGGAAACTCACTTTAAAAACTCACAAGTTATTCAATCTGTTGGTGATTACTTTGGCCTTTGTGTGATTGAGGTTTTCATCCACGGGGCTAAACACAATAAACTAAGCATGGCGCTTGGGAGAGAACAGTGCTTAATCACTTTTTGCCTTTCAAAAATATTGACAAAAAAGAATGCAAGGGGAGTAAGAGACAAACACACTTATAGCAGGCCACTCGTAATCGAAACACCTTTTCTTGATGAGGTTACATCAGATACATAGCATGTTGGCGAGACTGCATGTTCTAAGCTGCTACAATAAAACAAATATGACAAGATTATCAAGTTGCTTTTTTATTGGTAACACAACTCTTCAGGGTACCTGTCCTCCTTCTTCTTGCACCATCCTCCTTATATCACTGGGGGTGCAAGCAGGACAGGAAGAAGTCAGCCTATGAGATATAAAAAGGAACACATATTTGTGCCAAAAAGGAGAATAAAGATTTGTGTCAAAAAGAGGAAGAAAGAAATGTGTCAAAAGACACAACCATTTCCCTTGCTTCTTGAACAGACCTGGTTGGGTTTCTTTATGCAAGAGTTCCACCATGTGGTTGCATGACCAAACAGCAACCAGTAAAAAAAAAAAAACTACACCCATAACTCTGACTATCATCTGAAACCAGCTCCCCTCTCCAATATAATTCTAGCGTCTTTATACATTAGATTAGATATACTCTATATACACATTGTTCATTTTTTTATTTGAACTGATCCTTTATTTTACTCTTAACAGTCTACTGTAAGACTGTGAAGAATGTGTAATCTCTGAGCCAGCCAGGCATACAGGTGATCAACATGGGCAGACCAGTTCAGTTTGTTGTCCATATGAATTTATTCGAGCACACCTGCTCAATCCCACAGTTGTTCAATATCACAAGGTCATGGGCTCTGACCTCTCTGGGGTCAAAAAAATGAGTTCTTTAGTTTTGTTCAGATTAAAAATAAGGTGGTGGATGTCAAACAAGTCCTTGACAGAGGAGATCTCATGTGGTACTGTACACAGGACTGTCAGCACTTTAAAGCAAGAATAAAATCATCAGAGAATTTGTTGATGTAAATAAACATTGCACAAAAAATAAGATGGCAGAAAAGATTTGGCAAGTTTTTCATGGGCGCAACCCACATATTCAGCTCTGCTGCTCATCCCACAAATGCATGTTCCTTACAAATGTGGCACCATTTAAAAGCGAAATAAACAGATTTTCAACTTCAACTTTAACTTCAACTTTATTGTCCCCGAGGGGAAATTTGTTTCGCAGCCAGGTGAGAACAATGTGGAAAACCCCCCCACATAGAACACAGGCACATAGACTCAGACAATAGACACAACAAACAGGTAACAACAGGAAACTGAGAATGTATAAAAACTTCCATAAAACCATCATTAAAACCAGAATAAAAAACCCATTATCAGTCATCAGGGTCATCATTGGAGTTCAAAAGCTTTATGGCCTGAGTAATACAATTATTTTTTAACCTGTTGGATTTGTCTTTTGGCAATCTGTATCTCCTGCCTGAAGGCAGAAGCTCAAACTCAACAAACAGGATGTTGAGGAAACTGTAAGATTTCTCGAGCCTTAGCTGCAGCTCTCTTTTTGAAGGTGAGAGACAGCTCAGGTAGTTTCATACCAATGATCTTACTGGCAACTTTAATGATGTGTTGCAACCTGTTTTTGCCACCTATTGACAGACTACTAAACCAGGCGATAAAGCCAAAAGTGAGGACAGACTCCACAATGGAGTTAAAAAAAAGTGTCATCAGTTTACTGCACACACCAAACCAGTTCAGCTTACGGAGGAAGTATAGACATTGCTGTGCTTTCTTACAAGCTGCATCTGTATTGTCACTGAATGTCAGCTTGTTGTCGATAACAATACCCAGGTATTTATAACACTGAACCTGTTCTACAGTCGGTCCCTTGATTTACGTTTTGAAGGATGGATTTGGCTTCCTTCTAAAATATATTCTCATGTCCTTGGTTTTACTGATGTTTAAATTTAAAAAGGAATCATCACACCACTCAATAAAATCATCCACCACTGGTCCAGGTGCGGTTTCCTCCCCCTGTAACAGACTCACAATGACTGTGTCATCTGCAAACTTCAGAAAGTGTCTTTCTGGATGGGAATTTCTGCAGTCGTCTGTATACAGGATGTACAAAACTGGTGAGAGGATGCAGCCCTGTGGGGAACCAGTGTAGGAGAACAACATATCTGACACAGAGCTGTTTACTCTCACACACTGAGATCTGTCCACCAAAAAGTCTAAAATCCATCCAACAATGCCAGGACACAGGTTAAAATAAGAGATCAGTTTGTGAGCTAAAATGTGGGGTTGAATTGTGTTAAAAGCAGAGGGAAAGTCTAAAAACAGCAAATGTGTATGTGTCCCTGGCCCTTCAAGGTGTTTAATAAGCATATTAACAAGAGTTAAAACAGCATCATCAACCCCTTTTTTGCTCCTATAAGCAAACTGGAGAGGATCCAATGAATCCTCTACAGCCCCGACTAGCTCTCTCTTTATGAGCTTTTCAAATGACTTCATAACCAGCTAGGTCTTGGCCACAGGTCTAAAATCACTGATGTCCTTAGGGGATTTGCTCTTAGGCACTGGAACTATTGTGGACTTTTTCCACCTTTTGCTGCTCTAAGGAACACTTACGTGAAAAATAGGAGACAATTGGTCTGCACAGTGTTTGAGTAGATGCCCAGAAATGGGTCATCTTGTACATCAAATTGTAGTTGTGGAGAAAAGGATGTTTTCAATCTTAACTGATCAACTTGTTCTTGAAAATCATTTGTGTCAAACCTAAGATAGTAACTATTAAAATTATCAGCTAGCTCCTTGTCTGATTTAAACCCCTCCAAGTTAATATTAGTCTTACATTTCTTTTGGGTGCCTGTCATAGCTGACATGCCATGGGGTGGTTTAAATGTTTACTGATGAGATGGGTCACACAGATAACAGCAACCTCTGTGCTCTTGCCCTGTCCACATGCAAACTGGAGGGGGTCCAGACACGGAGCTACATCAGTCTTAAGCATGTAAACAATAATTCTTTCAAAATATTGTATGACAACAGATGTTAGAGCCACTGGATGTGTCAAATTAACAGATCTATCTTAAGGTAAAGGCTTCTGCTTTTATAATCTGAAATGTCTCTTTATGGTGTTCCTATAACTGCTGTACCCCTATCCTGATAGCTGCTGGCATTGGATGTACAAATGTCATCACATTAATTTGCAAACAATTGACATGACTTTTGGCAAATAAGACACTATCTCCTATAAATACCAGCAACAAACTGTAAAATATCCTTTTTGTTCTATAAATAGGGACGTTAACAAACCATTGCAATATGGTGACTGTCTAACAGTGCAGTGTAAGAGTGATACAGGTCAATCCTGTTGGTGTTTGAGTTGTGTTAAAGATTAATTTTATTGGCGAGTAAATCCCATGGGCCCATTAGACATACTTTAAATACACATTGTTGATTTTTTTTTTAGTTTCCATTTTACAGGAGGGACTTAGTGGCAGAAATACTTGTCAGAACAAGTAGCACAGAAGCTTTCACTTTCGGCTGTGGAATGCGGAAGAGGAAGGTCTTAATGCCTCTGTAATGCCTCTCCAAACTGACAGATGGAGGGTGGACAGTTCTCGGTTGTGGACACTCAAACGTAAGTCATAACCAAACAATGGTGTTTTACAGCTAATTTATCTTAAATTAATCTGATGTGTTTGTACATGAGTTCAATGAGTTTGTAACATGAAAAAAAAAACCCACAAAAGAAAAGCTATGGTGTTAGTAATCATACTTATCCATCTGTATCGGTAACTTGTGGCTGTATGATGAAGTGTGTGTTGGCTGTGCCAGTTTGTGATAAAGGAAGCAGCTGCACATGTATATGTTGACTGTCCCTGTGTATACTCGCTGACAGGAAAAAAGCATGTGTGCTCAGGAGCTTGTGCTGAAACAACGGACACAGATACTGCATGCACTGTGCAGCAGCGGGTCAGCTGAATATCTGGAACAGGTTCTGGACATTCTTTTGGCCCAAGGAGAGCTTATGTGGGAGGACTACCAGAACATACAGGTAACAGGGAGGGAGCTGTATACCAAAGCCAGGCAGTTGCTTGACCTGGTTTATACAAAGGGTGTGGATACCTGCAAACTCTTCCTCGCCACTCTCAAACAGGTCCTACCTGAAGAGCAGGGACTGGGCCTCTCGTTTTCTGGATGCTTATTAAATTCAAATGGAAAAGATGAACACAAGAGCATTTCTGCTCAAACTCTTTTGACTGGAAGACCAATCCTGGTCAGTGAGCTACAAGACTGCATTGATGATGCTATAAAGGCTCTTGTTACATCTGGGCACTTCACCTCAGCAGACTGCAATGAAGTCCAGCTTCCTGTATACACCCCCTCTCAGCAGGTACAGTAATGGCCAACGTTCTATAAACAGTGAGGTAGTTCAGGTTTTGTGTTTTAGGATAGTGCATGAACTCTCAAGTCTATATTGTAACTACGGAGCTACCACCAGCAGCCTGTTAGCTTAGCTTAGCAAAACACTGAAAACAGTATAGCTGGCTTATAGCTCTGTAGAAAGTTCACAAAATATTCCTGGTAGCACTTCTAAAGGTCACTATTATACAAACATATTCAGACTGACCAAGAAATAGTCTCTCACATAAACTTCTGTACACTGTAAAAACTGTTACTTAGATCCAACTCAAAAAAAATGAGGCAACATTTTCCAAGCAATTTTTGATAGTTTTGTGAACTTCTTGTTTTTTGAGTTGGGAAAACCTAAAAATATGGCTTTTACTGTATGTAACTAAATTAAGTAGAGTCTACAAATAACAGCCAATAAATTGAGTTGAACCAAAGTCAAAGAGGATGGCACATTAACCATATCAAACTCAATTAAAATAAGTAACATTAAATAACAGATTTAAAAACTATTGACTCATGGTACTCAATTTATTTATTTTTTTACTAATTATTTTTCTGTTTTAAAAGTGTACCCAACTTTAAATAATTAGTTAGTATCAACATAAATTAGGAAACATGGGAAAGAGCAGTGATCTGTTCCCAACATTTATTTAACAGTAATACTGCCATATACAAACAGTGGCACTCACTTCAACTGTAGTTTCACATTTCAGTACATTTGCATTAAGCATAAACTGTACCCTTAAATACATTTTGAGTTAAGGTTATTAAATGCAGATTGGCAAAAACCTTTACAGAACATTATTTTACTGTTTTTATATTCTTTAAACATTTGAACATACATTTAAAGAATTTCAGACATCAGCTATTAAAATGCAGCTTATCAAAACTAGTCTTTGACTGTTTACTGCATACATTCTTCAAGCGTTTTAATACTTGTACTTCAAGCATCTGACCCGATATCCTGCTAGAACACATTCACAATATTTGTCATTCACAATATTTGTCTGACCCGATGTCCTGGGACAACACATTCAGAATATTTGTCTGACCCGATGTCCTGGGACAACACATTCACAATATTTGTCTGACCCGATGTCCTGGGACAACACATTCACAATATTTGTCTGACCCGATATCCTGCTAGAACATTCAGAATATTTGTCTGACGCGATATCCTGGGAGAACACATTCACAATATTTGTCTGACCCGATATCCTGGGAGAACACATTCAGAATATTTGTCTGACCCGATATCCTGGGAGAACACATTCACAATATTTGTCTGACCCGATATCCTGGGAGAACACATTCACAATATTTGTCTGACCCGATATCCTGGGAGAACACATTCACAATATTTGTCTGACCCGATATCCTGGGAGAACACATTCACAATATTTGTCTGACCCGATATCCTGGGAGAACACATTCACAATATTTGTCTGACCCGATATCCTGGGAGAACACATTCACAATATTTGTCTGACCCGATATCCTGGGAGAACACATTCACAATATTTGTCTGACCCGATATCCTGGGAGAACACATTCACAATATTTGTCTGACCCGATGTCCTGGGAGAACACATTCACAATATTTGTCTGACCCGATGTCCTGGGACAACACATTCACAATATTTGTCTGACCCGATGTCCTGGGACAACACATTCACAATATTTGTCTGACCCGATATCCTGGGACAACACATTCACAATATTTGTCTGACCCGATGTCCTGGGACAACACATTCACAATATTTGTCTGACCCGATATCCTGCTAGAACATTCAGAATATTTGTCTGACGCGATATCCTGGGAGAACACATTCACAATATTTGTCTGACCCGATATCCTGGGAGAACACATTCAGAATATTTGTCTGACCCGATATCCTGGGAGAACACATTCACAATATTTGTCTGACCCGATATCCTGGGAGAACACATTCACAATATTTGTCTGACCCGATATCCTGGGAGAACACATTCACAATATTTGTCTGACCCGATATCCTGGGAGAACACATTCACAATATTTGTCTGACCCGATATCCTGGGAGAACACATTCACAATATTTGTCTGACCCGATATCCTGGGAGAACACATTCACAATATTTGTCTGACCCGATATCCTGGGAGAACACATTCACAATATTTGTCTGACCCGATATCCTGGGAGAACACATTCACAATATTTGTCTGACCCGATGTCCTGGGAGAACACATTCACAATATTTGTCTGACCCGATGTCCTGGGACAACACATTCACAATATTTGTCTGACCCGATGTCCTGGGACAACACATTCACAATATTTGTCTGACCCGATGTCCTGGGACAACACATTCACAATATTTGTCTGACCCGATGTCCTGGGACAACACATTCACAATATTTGTCTGACCCGATGTCCTGGGACAACACATTCACAATATTTGTCTGACCCGATATCCTGCTAGAACATTCAGAATATTTGTCTGACGCGATATCCTGGGAGAACACATTCACAATATTTGTCTGACCCGATATCCTGGGAGAACACATTCAGAATATTTGTCTGACCCGATATCCTGGGAGAACACATTCACAATATTTGTCTGACCCGATATCCTGGGAGAACACATTCACAATAGTTTTTCTTCTGATTTGTGCATCAGAAGTTTAAAAGCAACATCTGCTTATTTAAAACAGTACCTCCATTCGTCAAATACTGCATCATTTCAACATTTGTGCCTGAGAAAATATTAACTACAGCAGATGTTTTCCGCATTATATCCATCAGCAAAAAATTCCCTTTGGATTGTTTCAGGACAAATCATTTGCATACAAGAACATGCTCAGACACACTAACAATCTTGAACAGAACATCATTTTGAATGTCTATGCTAGAAGTCTATTTTTGAGGCTCATGAACTTTGGAGATGGTTTTGGGCGCAGTGCATCGAGTCCCATCAAAAGTCTTTGGAAGACCTCAAAAGTTTTGCCAAGTTTTTTAGGATATTCCAGATTCAAGGCATAGGTCACCCCCAATAGTAGGCAGCATGCTCTGGTGAGATTGTCAAGATTAGTCAGGACTGGAATTCCCTCGATGATGATCCCAAAAGAATCTGGCTCACGACAAGAGTAGATCCTTACACTTTGCGTTTTTAGGTCCTCATGGACACTGCTCTCAGTTGTTCCCTGTAAGACAAAATCACACACATCACAATAATAAACACCTGTCACATTTGTTGATTAACATCAATTCAATTGAAGTTAAAGTGAGCTGTTTTGGATAATTCTTCAACATGACATCTTTAGTGGAGAATACAAATCTAGAAAAACTGACAAGAATCCTAAATTGACATCTTATACATTAGACTTGGAGATGAGATGATACTGTAGGATATATTTTGAGAAAGATTTAGATGGCAAATGATAACATCTAAGATTTTAAAAATGTTATGCTTATTAAGTTACTATTGTGCAAATGGTTGTCAACATTTTGCGGTTGCAGCTCAGGAAGACAGAAGTCACTGTATGTAAAGTTTCTTTAAAGGAGCACTATGCTCATTGCGTACATTCACCAAGGTGTGTCCCAGCACCTGGTGCATGTGTTGTCACTGCCCTGAGATGTGGCAGGAACAGTTTACCAAAAAATGAAAAATCAATCAAAAAATGATTTTCTCACCTCCAGCAGATGAACTTTCAGAATAAGTCTTTCAGTCCACAAACGTAAAATAGCTCTGTACAGCATTTTATATTTCTAGTCACTGAAAGCTCAAGTGTCCCAAATTGACTTGAAAAGACATTAACATTATTTTTAAAGCTGCAATATTTGCTATTGAATTGCTTTTAGCTGCACCGATAAAAAAAACAATATTTTTCTCTGAACATTTAGTGGATTAATAAATTATTTCTTGGCAACCAGGCCATCAGAGATGACATAATTTGCAGTTTTCTTTTTTTGTGTGTGAACTTTTCCTTTAAGTTAAGGAGTGTGATCCAAATTTGATTTTATGTTACCAAATACTATACTATCCTTTGATGAAATCAAATACATTTTGTTTAGTTTAACAACATCACTTGTTCCTTGAGCAGGAATACTTAGCTCAGTCATTATTTCTCAGGGATATCCTACATATTTATACGATAAAGCTTATAAACTGACACAACCACATTCTGACCTTTAAAAAAAATACTTACATAGTAGTCAGAGATGAGGTCCTGTCCACTCTCTCCCATATACTCAATGAGGCATCGAATAGTCACATCTCTCTTCTTAACCACTGAGGCACTTTGGTCCTAGAGTTAACAGGTGAATATTTTTTTTTAAATAATTTGTAGGCAGTATTCAGTCCAAAATGTTATCACCTCAAAATGATTCCAAGGGTACGATCCCCTCATTTTACGTCAATATATTAATATGTTCCTGACACCTTTTCAAAAATCTCTTTTGCCTCACCTGAATCAGTTCCATCAACAAGTTCTTGATGCGCTGACCAACTGCTCCTCCCTTCGCATTGAAAAGCTCCAGGAGCTTTGGAGTGTACCTGTCCAGCTGGGACATAAACCTGGGTTCCAGTGGAATGGCAGTGCACCTACTGAACTCCTCATTTATCTGCAAGATAGTTATGAGGTGGTTATAACTTTTGATGCATTTGGCATCTTTCAAAATTGAGCAAACTTTTAGCTTAATGTATCTTCACATCCCAAAAGACTCAGTATATTTTATAAGAAAGAAAGAAAGAAAGAAAGAAAGAAAGAAAGAAAGAAGCTAAGCTTTATAACCTTTTACATTTTGCTCTGTATTGAGCAGTATTCAGATTTAGGAACATTTAAATGATTAATCAGCTACCTGGGTTGGTTCAAAGAGGGCTGGCCATCTCTCCTTAAGTTCTGCAACCCCTGGGGACTGGACAACCACTTCCATTCTTCTCCAGCTATATGTCCTGGCCATCATGTAATTTATGCTCTTCGCACTGTCCTTCTTCTTAGTCGCTTCCATTAGGGCAAGTCGAACAGTCTCAAGAGTATCATCGGTTTCACCAGGTGGATGTGGGGGCAGATAATTTACTTCTGCTCTCTTAGGTTTTTTAATGTTTTTAGCAGGTTTTTTGTCTTCATTTGCCTTGTGTTTCATCGAGTTTATCAGGAGTTCAGGGCTTCCCAATGCTTTACGTTTTGTGCGGTAATTTCCACATTTGTATTTCAAGCTTTGCTGCCATCCATAAATTCCATTAAAGGAGCCGGGCTCCTTCAAGCAGGGATGCTTCTCTACGAGGGCTTCTGCTACTGCAGACCTCTGGGCATCATTGGGGTAAGCTGTGTAGGAAAATATTGTCTCTGCCAGACGTTCCAGGATGTCTGATTTGACGCTTGGTGATGACAGTAGCGTGCCATCCCTTAAATACGTTTCGTTGCCTTGCCTCAAAGCCAGCTCTGTGTTGTATGAAAACGTTGGAATAGGAATCACAGCAGGCCATGGGTTCTGCCTTTCAGAAGGAGGATTCAGAATCACAGTATCATCCGAGTCTACAGACTGAATCAGAGAATCACATAAAGAGCTCACATCAGAGGCATCAGGGGTGCTTTCCATGGGAGCAAAGGTCAGTGTTATGTTCTGTGCATACACTACTTTGAGTGTGTCTTTGTCTTTCAGCCCACTTGTAGAGTCAAGGGTGAAGAAGTCATCGAAATCGTCGTCTTTGTACAGAAGACTTATTTCTGTTGTGATGTAAAAGTTTTCTTTGATGGATTCAACCAGCTCACTCACAGATGAGGGTATGCCACAGTTGAGAGTAAGTTTCTTGATTTCATCATCAATGAGGACCCGAAATCTCACAGTTGGTTCCATGTCTAGGAAAACAGAAGAAACAGAAATATGATATAATGGTACCTAACACTGGAGGCAGATGTGGCGTTTTAATGTCACCATACGTTTTCCTGCCACAACATAGGCTGACAGAGGACAAACATCGCTTAGGCTTTGTTGTTCAATAAGAGTTATGTGATCGGTCTTCTCCAGATAAAATCCACGGAAGTGCTCTTCATACCAGGATATCTGGGTTCTCACAATAAAATGCACTCTCTCCCCAAAAAGTGCAATTTGAACAATCTCTGCAAAATCAGGAAGACCTGCAGTACAACCATAGGCCACAATCATGCCTTTTGAGTACCTTGTTCCCTGATAGGTGACCGTATCAGCCTGCTGTACTTGAGTCTGAAGAGGTGAGAGACGCCTAACTGACTCCTGAACTTCGCCATGTTGTGACACAACAATGTCTCTTATTACAGTTACATTAGTTGCTATGAAGTGAAGATCGTCTACCAGTTCATCAATGCACCGAACTGAAACATTATGAACACTTTCCAATTTCAACAAAAGTGATGCCAAATACTCTATAACCACATTGCTTCCATATTCCTCTTCATGTTGAGCATTTGTGTTTGATGATTCTTGATGAGCATCACTGAACTCAATATCCTCTTCAGAGGCTTCGAAATTAAGTTGTGCCTCTGATTGTGTTAGTGTTGTTTGACAGATTATGCCTGTTTTGAAGTCCTGTGATGTGTGTGGAGTATGCTTCCTGTGTTTATGTGTGGCAAAAGTCCCATAAATATTTGTTTGGTGATCACACCCGGCAAACACACACTTTACAGTCTCATTGTTCTTTAGATGATGACCTATGTGTTCAAAAAATTCCTTTTCATTAGGAAATCCCATTTGTTGACATAAAAGGCATGTGAACGAAAGATTTACTTGTGGTACATCAAATGAATTGACTTCTTGATGGTATCTTGACAAGTGACAGCGAAGGGAACTCCAGTTTTTAAAAGAGCATGGGCAGTCTAAATGTATACAAGGCAAGGCATGACTGTGTCCAAACGTTCCATGATGTAGTCTATAATGCTTCAAAATATCAGACTTTCCTGGTACAACAGTGCTGCATACTTTACAAGGCCATCCCATCTGTTGTTAAAAAATAATAAAAAGGCATAGTTATCTCTTACCTGTTAGATACACACTCAATGAATGACCTTAAAGGAACAGTAAACCAAAAGTTAAAACTCAGTACCAAGCCACCCCTACCCTGTGCAGATGAAATCTCTAATGGAATTGAAAAGACCTTCTTTAAAACCCTTTTTAAAATGTTAAAAAATGTTGATGTATGGCTAGTTCATTGTAGGTCCACTTATCGTAGCCTAACATTGAATATGTTTGCTTAAAAAGGGATGTAAATAACATTTTCAAGTTTTAAAAAGTGACCCAATCCATGTCTGTGGTGTAGGAGAATGCTAAATCACTTTGATGCTGAGACACTCAAGAATTGTTTTGTTGAAAAAGAAACTTACCTTTGCCAACAATGACTTTGCATCAACATAGAGGTGAGGAGATGATCATTACATTTGATTTCTTTACTTTTTTATTAGGATTAAAAAAATACCCATAAAAACTCTGCCTTTGATACCATAATTTGAAAAATATTTAAATAAAAATAATACTTCAACAAAAACACAAAACAACATGTTGCAAAGATCTGTGGGACATTAATATTGTTGCAGTCTACTGACAGGCTTACCTAATGTGTCAATGAAAGACGCACAGCTCTTGAGGCGTTGGTGTACCACTCCTTTAAGTGAATCTGATGGTCTTCAGATAAAGCTAAATAAATGAAACAAGAGTTAATATATGAAATATCAGGAAGAGGGATGTCATTGTCAAAAACATTCAGTCAAAAAATATTTAATTTCTTTTAACTAAACATTTCTTTCAAGTTCAGAAAAGTTTATCCACAGACAAAGGCTAAGTGTAATATAGGTGTGCAACCAACAAATACAAAATGACTTATTTTATTATGATCTATGTGATAGCAGTACTTTAGCTCACAAAATACAGTTAAAAGGGTGGACACCGATAAAATGTGTATCTAACAATTTTTTAAGTGACACTGACACTAGTGTAGTCATTGTTTGTAATCGCATGGACTTCAATACTTAATTTATTAAAGAAAAAAAACGAACAATTGCATTTCTAAAATACAAAAAAGCAAATTTTTATATATTTATATTATCAATCATATAAAAACCAAGCATGGACTACAGCAGAACTAAGGAAGGTTTCACACGCCACACGTGCGTGGCTAGTCATGCTCTAGCTAGCTAATCAACCAACAGCTAGTATTGGGCAAGACACGGTAATTCAATATCATTTTCTCCCAAACACTGTGACATGAAGGATTTCTGTCGAGTGGTTTCTGACTGAATAATTCATGTTCATAGAGACAACCGTCTCTAATCCACACGTGTCTACTTACACTGTTCGTATAAAAGTTTTCAGTACAGACACGACGGCACAAAAAGTTCGCCGATTACTTTGAAATATCCGAGCAGTTAACTAAACGTAGGTTGTAACTGTTATATCAAAAAGCACATTAGGTAGGAACATCAGTTGTCTAAAAAAAATGTTTGAACAGTTAACTGTTCGAGATGAATGCGCATTTTGGGGCTCGCGTCTCCTGCATAATTGCCAGACTGTCTTTGGGAAACGGAGCAATGCTTTAACAATAGATAGTGAAACACAATCATGCTCATTCGAATAAAAACTTACTGTAAGCAATTAAATGTTAACTTACATGTGTTATGCGTTGTTTTCCCTCTGCAAAATGCTTCGGTCTTGGTCAGGTACAAGCACGGTGGAGAAACGTGTCCAGACTAGTTCTCTGTTGCTGCATGTGGGCGGGCCTGCAATGTTTACGTTCGAAGTGCGCTGTAAAAATGAGTTTTGTGAAATCAATTCATTGGGAAGTTGAACTAAATTAGTTTTATTATAGAAAATGAAATAAAAAATAAATAAAAAATGAGTCACAGAAATATACCTACTTTTTATGTATGTTAAACTTAATTATAAACAAAGAGAAAGGAAAATTAATTTATTTGAACAAACCTACTTTTTAAAATAAAGTTTTATAAACAATACCATGAAAGGCTTTTTATAACATGTTTTTTAAGATTTGAAATTTGGATGGATTGAACAAATGAGATACAACCTGATAATTAGTTGTCAATCTTCTCATCTAATGTTAGGCAACAACTTTCCCCAAATATTAGAATCATATTAATGACTCCTATGCCATTCACATGTCAAACAGGCAAGGCGTTTGCTTGACCATGTTAGATCAAAAGGAGAATCAGCTGTGAATGTTCTGCTGCAGTACATTCAGCAAAAACAGGAATTTGGATTGCCACAAAACCAGGGGAAAAAGACTCTTCCTCAAGGTATGTCAGTATTCAAATAAAACGGGAAATGATATTGGTATGGTGCTGCAGAATATAAAACTGCATGTATGTAGCTTACAATTTTGCAGTTCCACATGTTATTTTTAGTTAATCTAATTTGTATTTCTTCTGTTAGAATTTGTTAGATATCAGAAGAAGCTCAGCAGTTCTTTGTCAGCACAGTCCTGCTTTCTCAGTACTTATGGAGGGACCAGCCATATGCCTCTGGATGACATCTACACTGAAGGCCAGCTGGAATTAGCTCATGACTGTGTTGATTTCCATGGACCTTTGGGCCTGGAGGACACTGTTGGCATGGTGGGTACAATGAACGAGGAGGCTGACACGGTGCTTGTGTCTGGAGAGGCAGGTAGTGGAAAGAGCACCTTACTCCAGAGGCTGCACTTGCTTTGGGCTCGGGGCGCAGCCCTCCAGGACTTTCTTCTTCTATTTCCATTCAGCTGTCGTGGTTTAAATTCTGAGCACAGAGAACTTTCTGTCCAAGAATTGCTGTTTCAGCACTGTTGTTGGCCAGACCGGGAGCAGGAGGAGATTTTCCAGTTCATTCAGGATCATCCACATCTTATCCTCTTCACTTTTGATGGCCTGGATGAGCTCAAGCAAAGCTTTTCCGATGAGCACAGGCTCTGCTGCCCCACCCAGCGTGCACCTATTCATATATTAATATTCAACTTAATCCAGGGTTCCCTAATGAAGGGAGTAAGGAAACTGGTAACCAGTCGCCCAGAGGTGTTGGGCCCAGTGTTGAAGAAATATCTCCGCAAAGAGGTCCTCCTGAAAGGTTTTTCACCAAGTGGGATTAACTGTTTTGTGAGGAAGCACCACAATGATCCGATTGTTGCAGCCAAGGTTTTGGCATCCCTACAGACAAACACTGCTTTACTTGGACTGTGTCATAGTCCAGTCCTCTGCTGGATTGTCTCACAGTGTCACAAAGAGCTGCTAGGCTGTGGAGAGGGAAGCCCACAAACAATCACAGATGTCTACCTCATGATCTTACAGCACTTCCTTCAGCATCAAAGCTCCACCACCATCAGATCTGGTTGGCTTCAGGAACACCAAGAAACAGTCCGTCATTTAGGCCAACTTGCTTTTGATGGGATTGGAGCCACTTGTTACATCTTCTCAGGGACAGATTTGGAGACATGTGGTGTAACTGAGAAGGATATCTGCTTGGGCTTTCTCATACAAAGTAAAGGGATGTCATCTGCCCACAGTAAACACTATGAATTCCTTCATGTGACTCTGCAGTGTTTCTTTGCAGCACTTTACATTGTTTTGTCAAATAACATAAACCGTTCAGTTATCCAAAAGCTGTTTGAGTTGAAGGACATGAGGGAAATAGGCAAGCGCAGAATATGCTTTACAGCCTGTTTGCCTTCCTCTGAGAAACAAGAGCTGGTTTTAGAGGGAGAAACTACTGCAGCTGATACACCAAATTGGCATATCACAGCCACCTTTGTGTCAGGACTGCTGTCCAGGCGCCATCAAAGCCTGTGGATCCCCTGCTGCCAAAGTGCTGTATTGGAGAAGAGGAGCAGCCAGCTGAGGAGATGCCTGTCCAAAGGTATGCAGAAACACTTTAAGTCCATCCCTCAACCTGTAGAAGGAGAGAAGAAGAGCATGCACGCAATGCCAGGCTTCGTCTGGCTTGTCAAATGCATTTATGAAATGCAGGAGAGTAGGATTGCTAAAGAGGCCATGAGTAAGCTGGAGGTGGACCACTTGAAGCTAACCTACTGTAACATTGGTCCAGTAGAGTGTACTGCACTTGCCTATGTTCTCCAGCATTTAAGGAGCCCTGTAGGCCTTCAGCTGGACAACAACTCTGTGGGCGATGTTGGAGTGGAGCAGCTTCTTCCCTGCTTGCACATTTGTAATTCCCTCTAGTAAGTATGAAATGATTAAATTCTAGCAATCATCTATCAATTATAATGAACTAAGCTTAAAATGAGCATTTTTTAATTATAACTCTTAGAGATACAATGCATGCTTGAGGACCTTCTTCTTTTCATTGATCAGCCTCAGGAATAATAACATTTCAGATGAGGGGATCCGCAAACTAATTGCTAAAGGTGTCCAGTGTGAAAACTTCCGGAAGATTGCGTAAGGCCTGTCAATATGATAAATAGCACTATTATGAAGTTACAAATGACATTTGATGGATAACATTTCAAAGTCATTTTGATTCTTTCCAGACTCTTCAACAATAGGCTAACTGACGCTTGCACCCAGCACTTTTGTCATCTTCTAAAGACCAAGCAGGATTTCCTTTCCCTGAGGTCAGCACATGCTGTATTTACAAAGCTCAAATTTCTTATCTAGAACTTTGATTTTTTGTAATATAAAATCTGTGTAGTGTTGAAGGAATAACAAATGTACCTCTTCATTATTTTTCAGGCTAGGAAACAATAATATAACGGCACAAGGAGCAAAACAGCTGGCAGATGGACTAAAAGTCAATCATTCACTGCAGTTTTTAGGGTAAAAGTCTTTCTGTAAAATTAAAGGCATCTTATCTGCAGTGGATTTCCCTTTCTAATGCTATCTTCTTATTCTCAGGCTTTGGGGCAACAAGATAGGAGATACAGGAGCAGAGGCTCTTGCCAAAGCTCTAGAGAGCAGCAAAACTCTGGTGTGGCTGAGGTAATATTTGCTTTAAATATAGACAAATGTTTGGTGAACCCAAGACAGAGTAGAAAATGTACGATACAAATATGATAGTTTTAAAACATGTCCTACTTTAGTGTGAGGTTGCATCTTGACCACAACTGTAAAAGCTGTAAAATATACGTCTGTTTTCAAGTTGCCAAATCTACATCTCTGGACATTTTGGCAATAAGAAATAAGTCTTTCTGTGTCTGTATGAACTTTGCTTGAAAATAACTCCAATTCTATGCAACTTGCAGCCTGGTTGGAAATGGTGTAGGCAGTGTGGGAGCGTGTGCACTTGCCAACATCATAAAGAACAGTACATCACTAGAAGAGCTGTGGTAGGTGTTGGAAACAATTGGTTTGCATTGATAAGAATTATGAAATGTGCACTACCAAATGGCTGATTAATTGAATGAGAATGAACAGTAGCATATTAATTACTCTACCTTCTCTCCACTTTATATAAAAGGTTGACAGAGAACTGCATAACCCGACCAGGAGTGGAATGTCTGATTCAAGCCCTTGAACATAACACTCGTGTTAAATCGATATGGTATGTGATGTAAATGAGGCCATGAAATCACAAACACAAAAGTTTGACTGTTTTGTAAGTGGAAAATAACCTACATGTGATCAGGGTTGTTTTGCATGCTGGATGTGCAGCAATGCAAGACACCTGTACTAGTTTCTGTGCAGAGATAACATTTGACTGTTGACACGTTTCTGTTTATAAACTCTGGCTGTGCATTTGACTGATTGTGTTGTTTCCTATTATGCTGCAGGTTGAGAAACAATGATCTCAGTTTGGAGGAAGTTGAGGAGATGACACGACTTGAACCAAGACTTATCTTCTGATTGTGTGTTGAGTCAACAAAGGGCTTCATAATGCTTTATATACGGTTGTTATTTATTATAGAAAATGTTTAGAATTAAAATGATATTTTCTATAATGTATCTCACTTTTCTGCATAGATGACCAATTTCACTTTTCAGGGTTCACTCAAAGACACAAAATCTATCCACTTGTCTTGGGACCAGGTTTGGGTGGTTCATGTATAATCCCAACAACCACCATAACTATTTTTACAACTACTACTACTGTATCACCATGCTTTCTGATTTCAGAAAGTAATACAATATGTTTTGACAAAAAGTTAAGATTGTATTTATTTGCACAAGAAATAGTTTAGAACACTATATGTGATGTACTATATGGCAGAATTATTAAATCTGGTACACTATATGATTGTTTTAGTGACCACTCAGCTTTCTTTTGTTTGTGGAAAATTAAAACTCCCCGTTTTCCTCCTAAATACATTAGAATTAGACAATGCAAGAACATTAATTTAGATAACTTTACATATGATTTGGTCAAAATAAACTGGGACAGGTATCAACTTATACCCAATGCTGAAGATGGATCAGCTCTGATCTGATCATTCTGTTCAAACAACAGGACAAAACCTGGAAGACATACAGAAAAACCACAAATTCTGCTGACTGGGACAACTACAGATCCTTAAGGAACTTATGTAAAACAAAAACACATAATGCTAAATCAGACTTTTACAAAAAACATCTTGCAGAAAAAAATGCACAATCCAAAACAGTTCTGGAAAAGCATAAATAACATTAAATTAAAAAGTCAAACAAAAACACCACTACCCAGATTCGATGCAATAACAATATTATTCAAGAACCATCTGTTGCTGCAAATATTTTTTATCATCACTTTGCCTCCATAGACAACTCTCTTGTATTTGACTCACCTGTGGCATGTGACTCCCCTAATAGTTCTTCTTGCAGAAGCAGTTTCTCTATACAAAAAATATTACCTGTCGAAGTACAACATGCAATAAATGAACTAAAGGATGACTGTGGAACTGGACCAGATGGCATTGAGACTAAATTTATTAAGTTAGCTGCATATGTTGATGTACCCACTTTGCGACCTATTTAACCTTTCTATATCAACTTGTACTCTCCCTTCCACTTGGAAATGTGCCATAGTCACTCCACTTCACAAGGGAGGTGATCCTTGTGACATTAACAATTATCGCCCAATATCAATGATACATTCTATAGCTAAAATCTTCGAGAAACGAATTTTCAATCAATTATCCCAGTATGTTAACAACTTTAACATTTTATCTCCATGCCAGTCTGGTTTCAGACCCAACTTCTCAACATCTACAGCGCTTCTAAAATTTACAAATGATGTTTTTTCTGCCTCTGAAGACAGCAAACTCACTGGTGCAATCTTTCTCGACCTAACCAAGGCCTTTGACATCGTTGATCACTATTTACTTCTGGACAAACTTAATTCTATTGGTGTGTCTCAGAACACTTTACTTTGGTTCAACTCCTACTTTCATAACAGACGCCAGTGTGTCAGCTTTAATGGACATTTATCCAATTACCTGACTGTTGAGAAGGGAGTGCCTCAAGGCTCATCCCTGGGACCACTCCTTTTCTCCATCTTTATTAATGACCTTCCCAAAATTAGCTCGGACTGTCAAGTTTACTTATACGCTGATGACACAGTAATCTATACATCCAATACTACACAATTCTTAATTGAAAGATCACTACAAAGTGAGTTTGCCCTGGTTCAGAACTGGTTTTCAACCAACAAACTATTGCTAAACAAAAATAAATCATGTTGTATGCTGCTTGGTACCAGACAAGGCCTAGGAGAAACTCCAGATCTCACTATTTCTTTTAATGATGGATCATCCCTTGAACAGGTCTCCTCTTTTAAATACTTGGGCCTTGGGATTGATCCAGCTCTCTCTTTTAAGCAACATATTGAATCCATTACAAACAAATTAAGTCGGAACTTAGGCATTCTCTATCGATATATAAATTGCTTTACCTTACAGATGAGGAAAATAATTGTTATGCAGATGTTATTACCAATGCTGGATTATGGCGACATAGTTTATCAGAATACATTCGAAACACATCTTCAACCTCTCAATGTTATTTACAATAGCCTCTGCAGATTTATTTAAAGGTGTCCCTATCGAACTCATCACTGCTCCTTGTACGAAACCTTGAACTGGTTACCCCTGAATTCAAGGAGACATTACCATTGGCTCCAATTTATCTTCAAATGTATCCACTCCAATTTTCCCTTTAATTTAAAACAATATTTAAGACCATACAATTCTTAATATTCTTTAAGACATACTCAGCAGCCTTTTTTTCTTGTTCCCAAAACCAACAAAGAAATCGGCAGACGGGCATTTAAGTATAAAGCACCCTCTGAGTGGAACAACCTATAAACATAAGCACAATAAACTCACTTTACCTTTTAAAGAAATCACTACTACCTTTTCTCACAAAATCATGCTGCTGATTCTAATGGTAATGTCATCTTGCCCCTTTAATAATATATCTTTGTTTTCTTGATTGCATATTATGTCATTTTGTGTATCTACCTCTGATTGTTTTGTGTGGGTGCTGTGGCTTTACGGGCGGGATATGTGGGCGGACGGGTGTGTGAGAGCCTTTATGTGTGTATGTTGTGTGTAACTGTGTCTGTATCACACTGTACTGTTTTGTTTTTTGTATTGGACCCCCTTGAAAACGAGATGGATCATCTCAAGGGGCTATCCATGAAATAAACAGAAATTTACAATCAATATATATCTTTTTGATGGTCTTGAAATATGAAATGGATTTAGAGCAATTGATCCCATTTTTCTTGTGATTTAGTTGCCAGGTACTGTCATTTCTCAACTAATGAAGAGACACATATTTATGTAGAGCTACTGTACTGTATGTATTAGACAGTTTTTGAGTTTGAGTTTGAGTTGTGTTGTATTGGTTATGTCATGTGTTTTGTTGTACTGATAGTGTTAATGTTAAGGATGTGTATAATCTAGCTAATGTCATATTGTCAAAGAAGATATGGAGACCCCAAAGAGTACAGTAGCTACTGTTTAATACAACAGCTAATGGATCTTAATAAATAAATAAACAAACAAACATGGAAAGTGGAATCAATTTAATAGTTGGTATTTAGTGCAATTTAAAGATAATTTTACTTTCTTGAGTATTTCAGATTTCTTTACTTGATAGGGTATTTCTTTTTCACAACATAATAGAGGAAAGATAAGATTTATTGTATATTATACATATACATATATTTGATAGCTATGATGATCATATACCTCTGGTCAAATTTATAATCCAAAACAGATTATTATCTTAAAATGTGCCACATTTATTTATTATACATCAACCAGAATGTAAAGCAGGGTACATACGGCTACCTCAGCCCAGAGCTATAGAGATACTAAGAGTTGCGACACTCTATGATGTCGCCGCCGGGGCAGTCACGTGGTTCATGTAAGCCCTAATAGTTCCAAAACACACGCTGGCTGTCATGTTCTTCTATGGGACAGACAGCAGCGATTGCATTATTGAACGGTAAATATTATAAAAACACACACCCAAGTACTTTTTCAGCTGTTATTGCATTATTGCAAATGTCCTTTTTGCATTAGGAGAGTCAGGGTGACAACGAAAAGCTGTGTATTACTTAAATAAGTTTTACATTTTTGGAGGGAAAAGCTTAGTGTTCATGTTTAACTTTTCTTTTCCATACCATTCATCTGATGATAGACGCCTCGTGATTCTCATTTTAGCACAACTGGGCTGTATTATTGATTCCCCTGATTTTGCCTTGACAGTCTATGGATTTTGCTTATAAATTTCAGCCGTTAGCTTACCTTGTTATTATCTATCTCTCTGCCTCAGCCAACTGAAAGATTGAAATGCTTTTTACATAACATATATTTTTAACTAAAGAAAAATCCATTAATATAGTCTGTAACACATTATTAGTTATGACAACGGAAAATAAGCCTATTGATCACATTTGTTGAACTGGGTCTGCAAAGTTTAGGCTCTCTTATGACAAAAAAATGGTTAGAATACTCTTTTTTTCCCTTTTTTTTTTTGGACTGTTTTGTTGTTGTTTATAATTAAGAAAATTACCTTTAGTAAATCATCCCGTTACCTGCAGTTAACCAATGATACCATCATCGGTCGAATGCTACTACAACCAAACTATGCGTACTGCCCATAGATATCTGCCATTCATGGGAAAGCCCCACTGGATGGGACTTGCTTACAAACCCAGTGAACAGCCAATCACAGCTTGAGAAGAAAGAGAATGACCAATGCCGAATGCAGAGTATTATTACGTCATACATTAACTTCCGTGAGGTCGTCTCCTGTAAATAATATATATCTCATAACTGTAGCGATACACTGAATTTTTTCAGGTATATTCCTCGGAGAAATTATTTCTGTAAATGCTGATAGTTCAGTGAAGAGGATGGCAGTCCTCTGCCAGCCTGCGGCTATCGTTCAGCTCGTTAGGCTAACTTTAGCGTGATACTGGCTGGTTTGGACGCTAGCATTAGCTAGCCATTTAGCTAATCAGAGGTTAATACGGGAGGAACTAAGCTTGTATTCAGAGGCCTGTGTCCAATTGAGATGGATATTTGAAATGACAGTCACTTGTGGCCTCTTTCTGAATTGACGCTTATCAAAGGTAAGGTATTTATCTCGGTGGTATTTAACGTATACGACTATTTGGTTGGTTTTAGCTGAAGGTACGTTAGCTACTTCCCTCCCTTAAAGGGCCTGTGACTGACAGCTTGTACCCGATGACAAACCCCTGCTGTGGTTGTCAGGGGAATGTTACTGATAACGAGTAATACTTTTACTGTCAGTGACGCAAACAAAGCTGTAATAATGTATGTGGTCGTTACCACAAAGAACACGCTATGTCAGATCAGGTCAGCGATATTGTCTGGTTGATACTATTCATTTTCTGTTATTTCTAAGCCGGCGCAAGCCATTGTAAAAAAAACCTGCGATTATGCTTTTAACACTGACGGAATTGAAATCAATAATACCCATATAGGTATCTTAGAACAGCCTGGTTGAAATAAATGATGGATTTGGCGTGAACGTGCTCTTGACTGTGCTGGGTTGGTTGATCATCAAATCTGAGGTGTCATCAGGGGAAATCCAAAAGTCTCGTATCTGACTCTTGCAGTCAACTGCCTGCTTAACATCTATTTATAGAATATTCAAATCAGTAAATAAGGGTATTGTTTCACAGTGCACAGGGATGACTGGGCAGAAGAGTGGGAAACAAAGCTGAGCTATTAGATTACACGCCACCAACAAGCACACTTGATAAGATGTTTGTATTAGACCAGTAATCATCATCAATCAATCTTCAGAGTTGTATTCACCTTAATGCAATCAAAAGCTGTTTTACCAAATATTCTATCATGCTATGCAGTTTCTTATTTGAATATGGCTCTTGGGAAATCCCTTTACAACTGATTAATGAAATTATCTCCAATTGTTTAGGCCAGTCTACCTTTAGACAGAACAGACATGCTTGACTTTTTTACTTGCTTTCAATCTGTGTATATGAGTGAATGTATGTTTCTTATTGTCCTTGAATTCATTTTTGAATGCTTGCCATATGTTATTTTTTTCCACAGACCAGAGGTCAAGCCCGCCTTGATGTTGGACCTCCTGCCTAGCATGCAGCCATGAGCTCTGTTCTGTGGAGCCAGGAGAAGCCCAGTGGGGGATTCAGGGAGGACTGGCGCTTCTATATGGTCATAAAGGAGTGTACAGTGGAGAAGCCTCCCCAGAAGACCCTGAGGATCCCTCGTGGTAGTCTTGGTCAGGCCTGCCAGGAACGTAACAGTCTGGGACGAACCCTACCCCCATGCAAGGGCAAGAAGAGTCTACGCATCCTGGACCAGACCAACGTAGTGCTGAGCCTGGATGAGCGGGACGTCCTGGAGCTGGATGAGAAACTGGCTGAGCTGCTGTTCCCCATCACCAACTGTGAGGAGCGATATGCCCTGCTCTGCAACAAATCACGACTAGAGCGCGTCCGTGATATTGACTGTGGTTCCAAGGTGCGCGTGCAGCTGCGCTCAGGGGATGAACCTTTACCTGGTGTGGTCCGCTTCAAAGGCTCACTGCTCCCTGACAGAGCCCTGTCTGGAATCTGGTTTGGAGTCGAGCTGCTGGTGAGAACTTATGTGCTTTTTTTAAATGTATTTTTTGGAGAGAGTTACTTGGTTAGTTTGTGTAATTACTAATAATAGCAGGAGTCTTTATAAACCAGCATGTAAGAAAGAACACTTTGTCCTACATGGTTTGTACATGTTACTTTCAGTTCACTGAAAACAAAAGAAGTTACCACAAACTGGTTCTAGAGAGCATTCTGAAGCCAAGTGATGATGCTTGAACCAAGTCACATTTCTTAATTGTGCGGAAATCATTAAAATTGAGCAGACCAACAGTCCAGAAATAAAAACACAAAACCCTTGTGGTCTCTATCAGTTAGGACAAGAAGTACTACAATGTCTGCTACCATTGGCCCTAATAAGTGAGAGCTCTCATGGCAGTTAAAATGTAAGGTAAAAAAGTATTTGCTGAAATACAAATACTCTTCCAGATCCTGACTGCTAACAAATAAATGTGTCTTGCCTGTTCAAGTAAGCCTTTTTGCTTTCTGTTGTTGAGCTGTTTATTTAAAGCACAAGGCATTGATCCCAAAGCTGGGAGAAAAGACAACTCTTTGTCACATCTGCTTTGAGAATGAAACATCCTGCACCTTGTAATTCACAATTTTATCAACTTTTGGAAACCAGGATTAAACCAGGTATATTTTTGATTTCCATTTTTTATGTGTTTATCTTTGAAGTTCTGTTTTTATTTTCCCCACAAACTTTTATTTTATAATTAATTTCTGCCTTTCCTCAAATGTGTAAGATATTGCCTGTAAACTAAAGTTTGTTTATGAAAGGCTCAAACAAAGCTGCCATGTTTACCTCGAGGTAAACGATGAGGGTGTGAAGATAATTACAATATTTAAACTTCTGTCTGAGCTGTCCCTTCAAGCACAACAATTCATCTTATTATTTATCAGGCCGTTTATTATGCACTCTGCGTACAGTACAACAATCATCAACATATAATGCGTTGGTATTTGCAGAACAACGATTTTATTCTACTGAGTCCAGCTGTTGTCTTCTTGAGTAGGTGGATGGAGCTCAAACATTCAGTCTGATTTATGTCCTTTAGCAAATGAAGATTTCTGTGTTTTTATGCTACTAGATGCCAGAAATATTATACAAGTACTTTAATTGAACCCTTTGTTTCAGACATGTTTCAGACTTCCTGTATGGTTTGTTAGAGTACATACAGTGTCTGTACTTACACATTTGAATGTATTTATCATCCCACTTAGTCAAGTCTAATATCTGCTGCAGTAATGGATCAAATGCTCTCACAGCTCTATGATGTTCACTTCCCTTCCTTACTCTGATGAATGCTGAACAAGCAGCCTTGCTACTTGCACTACTTGTTATGACAATAAGTCGCCCATCCCTTAGCTTCTATTCTGACTCACTCTCTACACTCCTCTTTTCATCTTGTCTTTACTTCATCCCACCAGGAGGAAGGTCGAGGCCAGGGCTTCACTGAGGGCTCCTACCAGGGCCGCCAGCTTTTTCGCTGTGAGGAAGAGTGCGGCGTGTTTGTGGCCCTGGACAAGCTTGAACTCTGGGAGGATGATGATGACGAAGCCTTGGGCGAGTTGGAGGTGGACCATGTTAATTTGGTGGAAGATGACCAGGACTACCCTCCTTTGGAAATCAACTCCAGGGTCCTTGTACAGACCAGGGACGGACCAGAGAGAGGCACCATCATTTTTTGTGACCTGCTGCCGGGAAATGAGAGCCTGGGCTACTATGTGGGAGTTGACATGGTAGGGTCTAAGTAGCTACATTTATTGTACCCACCACTGTATTGCTAGACAGTGCAATCCTGAACTGATTTGTTGATTCATTTATAAGTTAATTGACAAAAAAAGAAGCAAGAATCTAACACTTTCTACTCTCTACTTACTTTTCTATTTCATAAAATCAAAACAGACAGTTAATAAGTCTATTGTAAAAACAATCTACAGAATAATTGTAAAAAGAAAACTGCATCTAAAAGCACAGAATTGAGGACCATCTGCTGCTTTCAGTCATTTGAACAGAAAGATATGGACCCAACCTGGAGTTTCAAAATAACAAATTGCTGTTTATGTGGAGCACTTTTTCTCGGTAGGGATCAGTATCCTCCTGCAGCCTCTGCAGCTTGCTGCTGGGTTGTCCTACAGCTGTTATGAAAACTATGTAAACATTGGCCACATATTTAGTGCGTGTGGAGGCATTAAAACACACTACAGATGACCACAGATATCAGGAAAGTGATTGGAGGTTCAATTATTGGCCATCACTTAGGAGAGTAAATGGCTTTAAATGTAGCCCAGTCACAGGCTGGGGGTGTTTCCTAGTGAAGCCAGGAAGAAAACTTTTGCTTTGATCAAATTTAAACATTTTTAGAGACACTGTTGTTATTACATCACAAGTACATGCATTTTTCAAGCCCAAACATACGTAGTGATTTGGTCAGATGTTGGCTGGGATGTACAGTTTTGTTGTTTGCCAGTGGAGAAGAGGGCGAGAGGGGAGATTTAGCAAATGTGATTTTGAGAAGGTGCTTCACTGTCTAGAGAAGTCACCAAAAAACAACATGGATTTTTTCTTCTTTTTAAAATTTGGCCAGCTTAAAGTAACCATTGACCATTCAGTTTCAGTGCTTTGGGTACCAGTTCACTGGCTAAGGATGCAAATACAGTGTTTTAAACTTTAGCTGTCACACAGCAAAGGGAATTATCTTCAGCTTAGTAAAGTAAGCCCATTCCTAATTGGTGTTTAATACCATCAGATCTTCAGTAGTTTGATTTGCAGTCGATGTGAGTGTCAGATGAGATGGCTGCTTTTAATGAAGTGAGATGATATGTGCATAGGGATGCTCCGCTTCTGTAGAGGGCAGCGACGTTCAGAAAGTTAGACATTTCCGTTTTTATGTCACATTTCCAGAGTTCTTGTCTCAGGTTTGAATCAGGACTTGCATGTGTTTTTGTTTTTCTTCCTCCCTCAGTGTGTATATGAGGAAAAAAGTCTTGTTGCCTGGGATCACATTTGCTTGTATCTATGACTACTGTTGTCAGGCGGGAGTTGTATTGTAGTCTATTGTAGAGAGAGATGGAAACACATAACTGAGGCATTTGACTGCTGATCGTTAGCAGCAGCAGCACCCACTCTGTGCATCTGAGCCACCCACACAAAGGCAAGGCAGTCACGCGGGGAGTGAGGTAAAGACTTAGTGCTGTATGACCCAACAGCGTGGCAAGGGTCCAGCAAGCAGCTGAGGGGAGCCCACTGCTCTGCCTCACTCTGCGTCCAGCCTCGCCCTGCCTTCTCTAGCTAGTGGCAGTGGCTTCACACTTATCTCAGATTATCCTGCCTGGGCAGAAATCCTGAATTCAAACGAAAAAAAAGAAGAATAGTGTGGTTGTCTCGCACAGAATGTAGAGCTTTCAGGTGGAAGGATTGGAGATGGAAGATCTGTGGTTTATCTAAAGAGGATGAGCTGAGCAGTTTGGATTCAGATGAGACACAACACAGAGGTTCAAGCTTAAACATCTATTTAAGAAAGAGCTATTAGACAATCTTCAAGAAGAGAGAAGAAGAAGAAAACGTGGTGACCACCTTAATCACTTTCACAGAGATGAACAACACCTGGAAGGTTCCTAAGGTTCTCATGTGTCCAACTCTTTCAGGACAATCCTATCGGGGACTGGGATGGTGTGTTTGATGGGAAGTTGCTGTGTAATTTTGCCAGTTTGGAGCACACCCGACTCGTCCCCATCTGTGACATAATGCCAGGTGAGTCAGCTGGTATATGTGTGTTTGCTAAAAACGTTTAGCTGTCCCTCTCGGAGCAGCTCTGAGCTCTTTCTGGGCGTCCCGAGTTTGTGTTTTGCTTGCAGCGGGAAACAGAGAGCCTTTTGTGTCAATGGCTCACTTGTTTTTGAAAGTCAAGTGACATACTCAGGCTCTTTGTTCTCCACATTGGCAAATTGATTTGTTTATGTGTGCCACTGCTGCCACTTACTATTCATCATGCATCTGGAATATGTGGAACATTGGGAATATTGACATTTTCAGATTTGTCATTTCTCTTTAAAGGAAACATGAGCATACATTGTGGCGTAGTAGAGCTACTTTATCCATCACACAACTAAACTGAGTTATTCATCAGTTCCTAATTTTTCATGCTTGTGATGCTGCACCCTTGTGTGGAAAGTGATATGAAATAGAATTAACAATTTAAGGTTGGGTAACTAGCTATTCAATTCAGTATCATACTGTACGCCTTGAAATATCTTATTCTGTTAAACTTGTGGGATTGTTTAATACTCTCCTGGCTTCAGCATGTTTTTTACTTAAGCTAGTGTAGTGTCCCACAATAAACTCTTGTTTTGTGCAGCTAAGGAAACTAGAAGAAACTTCTCAGACTAATCAAATGATATTCAGTTGTGTGAAGGCATTGCAGAGAGAAATGATAAATCATACTGACGGAGAGTCAATTTTCAGCATGCATTGCTAGCGGGTTGTGGAAGACATTTAGCGCTCATTACTTTCAAATGCTAATAGGGGTGTTGTGCCTCTAACGTGGATGTATTTCTGGGCTGTGCAGAGCTTTCGATGCAGGACCAAAGGCTGCAAAAGCACAGTTTTGCCCCCAGAGGCACCAGCAGTGACAAGTCGTCCTCTGGCCAAAGCAAACCAAAGAGCAAAGGTACTGCACTGCTGCCATTGATGCAAACTGTGGGGTGAGGATGATTCTTAAAGGGGGCCTTCCATCCAAAATTGTCTGGTAGTGGTTCTTGTTTCACTATTTCTAATCCTACAGTTCTAGCTGTTGCTGGGGTCATTTCCTGAAACAAGCCTTTTTGTTTGTTTTAGAGAGCCCCCGAGTGAACCAGCTCAGGTCAAACTCGTAGGGATTTTGGCAAGCAAATTGATGAATACAACACTGTCGGTGGAAAGCCCCTTTACAAAGATAATAATAACAACAGAGGTTATGTTTGATTCCTGTCACAGCTGCATTGATTCAATGTAAATGGAATATGTTGGTACTCTGATTTCTTTTTTGTCTTTAAGTTTTTCTGAGCTTGTACTTATCATTTGTTCCCTTTTAGTCCTCACTTGGTCTGTTGCTGAAATAAGGGACCAAACATGCTCTCAGACACACACACACACACACACACACACACACACACACACACACACACACACACACACACACACACACACACACACACACACACACACACACACACGCACTTACACATTTTGCTTATCTCTCTGTTTCTTTTTTCATGTACTTTGTTATTTCCAGGACTAGATCATCAGTGTGGCAGTAGAAGCAAGTCTGAATTTTACTATACTTTAAATGGCAGTTCTGTTGACCCCCCAGCCCAGTCCAAATCCAAAAGCACATGGTACATTGATGAAGGTAAAACGCGGGTAATTACGGGATGTCAACCATCTTACCGGCAAGCTCCTGTCTACAACAAGCCACACACTAATCGGTTTTTGCTGAGGCACACTTTAGAAGGGGCTTTATAGTTTTTTGATTTACTAACATTGGCAGGATTAGGGGTTCTATTCCCTCTTGGCAAGCTTTTTTTTTTTACCCTATGGTACTGTGGGTTTCTCTTAATACGAGGGTCCTCTAAAGGTAACATACAATCAAGTTTGGTTAGCCCACAATTTGAAAATGAACTCATGTATGAGAACACATTTCTCCCACTTGTGAAAAGTCATGACATGAAGTGTCCTATTATTATGACACGAGTGTCATCTTCTAACTGATGAACTAGTTACATCACATTTGTTCTATTGTGATTCTAATCTATTATAAGGTATCATTATGAGGCACAATATTTCATAGTTGTATGAAGTAGTTTCATCTACTGCTGCTATTTGTCCAGTCGTACATCAGTGAGTTTTCTAATACCATTTTAGAAACCACTAAACAGAGCGTTGGTGCTGAGACAGTGGCATTCAGCCGGCTAATCTAAGAAATAGCACCAACACAACTGATCTGACCCTTGAACAGAAATAGTTTCCAGCAAGTTCCACAGCAGGTCAAGTTTAGATGTTTATTGGACTAAAGCAGGGAGTCTTTATGACTGGCTCCCTTCAAACAGACTTGTGTATGTTTCATTGTGAAACAGGGCATCTTAAACGTTGTGGATGTAATTGACGTAAGGCTCATTACACACACCAAATAGTTGTTTACACTTTGTGTAAAGAAAGTAAACAGAGTGTGTGATTTGTTTCTCTTCTTCTTCTGTAGGTGTGTAATATAAAAATAGACCTTGACAAAACCAGAAGGGGTTAGCTTCTATCACAGTTGGTGTTTTCGATCCATTTGTGTTGGTGGAGTGTGTTTCTTATTTCACATAGATCACAAAAATGCTTACAAAAAATGAATCTACCAGGATTCTGATATTGTGCCTTATAATTAAAATACACTTCTATAGTCAGGACTTTATCACAATGAAACTTTTTTGTCTTCCCTTTTTTAAGAAGTTAGGGAGTGATTTCTAATCAAAATACATTTCCTGTATGTAGTAATTCTGCTGTAGTTCCAGTATTCAGGGACAAAAAGCCCCTTCAATTCTGCGTTAAGAGGACGACACGAGTTGTTGTGATTCTGTAGACTTCAGTAGAAATGTAGCTCAAACATGTTGTGCAGACAAACAAAGAAACTCCCGTGGTTTGTTGCAGTAGCTTGCTGTAAAGACTTCTCCACTAGTCTCGTCCTTCATCACCATTTAAGTGTCAAATTCCACCTGCATGGAGATATTGGTGTCGCCCTAAGGCTTTTAATAATGCTCAGTGCTGCAAATAACATCTTACCTGGCTATTGTCTATTCATGGCTGCACAAGCAGTTAATGCAACGGATGAATACTGTGGAATACAATTTGCAGGGCAAAGCTTTAGTAAAAGCCTTTTGTGTGTCAGGACTGATTGATCCAGTCAGCACATGGGCTCATTGTTTTGTATTTCTTCTTTTGGGGCACACGTTTACTTCTTTTTAGGGAAGTGACATGCACATAACATCACCACTACAAGCCAGTTGTGAAGCATTTATTGGTCCTTATGAATCCTATTATAACCGTTTTGTTCCTTCTCTATATTAATGCATAATTCTGTAAATGATCACACTTGCAATAAGACTCTTGTTCTATTCATGTTTCATTTGTAACCACGACTAGCGTGGTCAAGCTGTGAAATTTAAATACATAAGTACAAACTGAAAGTTTGGAGGACTGCAATAGTATTTCAGAATTCATGCAGAAATTAAGAGAAGTCAGTTGTAAAAGGCTGACAGTGTATTCACAACTGCGTACTCATCCTGTGAATGTGTAATCATTTTTATGTTTCTCAGGGTCACTTTCCACTCGGTGTTTTTTTTTTTTTTTTTTTTCTATTACGGTGCTTTCGTTTCTGTCACAATGTCATCAAAACTCCTGACTCCAAGCACTTCCAGTTCTCTCAGTTAAGGAGGAGTTCAAGTGTGATTAATGAGCTTAAAGGTGAATGCCACCTATTTAAGAATTCACCCTGTCTTTCCCAAGCCATTTCAAACTAAAATTTGTGTTGAAATTCACACAATATAATAAACATATGAGTTTGATAGAAAACGAATGCATCAAATACGTATTGCTGTGAGGCTGGTGTTAAGTGTATTTACTAAAAGATTCAATATGTTGTCTGTGATTTCACATGAGTAAAAGCATGACTGGGTCTGGTTACAGTGTGATGATATTTATAAATGGGACCTGTCACTTCTGTAAAGGCTGAGTTGTAAAGTTCCAGTTTTCCGCTTTAATGTTTCTCTGCTCCTTAAACCTTTACAGAAATGTTAAACTTCTTCAGAACGTTAAAATGTGGTTTTGAATGGCAGTGACATCCTAAGATGATCAGCCTTAGCAAAGAGTGTTCACGTATCCACTCGACTCGTCGTGATACACCAGGATAGATTCTCGTGTGGATTCTTAGATTGGGTGGCAGTCCCCTTTAACAAACACATGACTTTTAAGGAGGTATTTAGAGTTTTGAAATGTCTGGGTTTTTTTTGTCAACTCAGCACTTTGTGCGGAAACCTGCCTCAATGAAATGATGTGTGAGTGATGAAACCTCTGAAAATGCTTCATTTGATTCTGTAGATAAACTGAATGAAGTGCTCATGGTTATCACCGGTAAGTCGTTTTAGCTCAAAGGTAAAGTGAAGTTGATCACAAAACACCATCAGATGGAAAAGGAATCTGCACACTTGTTTCTCAAATTCTTTTGACCTTTGACCCCAAAACTTGAATTGGGCGGTGACTTTTTTTCCCTCCCTCATTATTATTATTATTATTATTATTTTTGCATTTAAGCATTGTGCTCTGGAACCTTTTTAATACATTCAACACCAGTATACACTTTATTCTAATACCTTGTTGTACTTTCAAGTCGGCCCTCCATCTAAATCACGGACCAGTCGCTCCAACATGATAAGCAGGGGAGGTCTTTTTTAAAGACATTTACTGAGACGACATCTTTTCATTGTCCACATATTGTTTTGCCTCAGATAAGTTTCAAGGGGTCAGCTGTTGTCACATTTCAGCCACAATGTGCCAGATTAGAAGTATACCTGGACATTTTTTTTCCCCGGACCATTACTGTGTATTGTAAAGAAAATTATGACCAAAGTACTTTAGTCTTTACTTCCAGTAATACTCAAATGCAAGACTTTCATTCTGCCAAAAATACCGTGACCTTCTGATGTCATTGAAGTAAAATTACTTAAACAGCTTCTCTATTTTAGATGATGAGTACCGTCTACCTTTTCTAAAACAGTGTGCAGGTTCCTTTCTTTAGTCCCTTTTTTTCTGGCCTCCAGTGGTTGAAGTGCTCACGCTGTAAGGGAAATTCAGTTTGGTGTTAATTCATTCTTAGACACTGATATCTCTGTAATAAAGACATCATAATGTAATATGACATGGACCTTTAATTAAGTTTTGGTTTTCTGGCTTCTCTCCTGCAGTTGGGGAGGACCCCGCTAAGTCCCTTACTGACACGCCTCCTGACTTCAACCAATCCTCCCCACCCTCCAGAGCCCCGCCCTCTGCCTCGTTGTCCAGTGACAACAAGTTCCACTCTCTGCCGTTCAGCCTGAACCGAAAGCCCGGGCCCATCGACAGCATGAGTCATGGGCCCCTCTCTCTCTCTGTCCAGTCGGTGATGGGAGAGCAGCCTGAGCCCTCGTCACCTGCTGCTCCTCTCTCACCACAGCCTCCCACGCCTCCTCGTGGACAGCCTGGCCTAGAGGTGGGCTCACTGGTAGAGGTAAAGGAGAACCCCCCTCTGTGTGGAGTCATTCGCTGGGTGGGTCTACCTCCTGGCCTGCTGGAGCCTTTGGCGGGGCTGGAGCTGGTGAGAAAACACAGAAACGTCATTTAGCTTACATTATGAGTTACAGAGGCTGGTGGACCTTTAAAAAGAGTAAAGCCAACTTTATTCAAGGTTTGAACTTTTTCTGTGAAATGCCACTCTTTATAACGGCTATTTCTCTGATGAGCTGATGAACACATTCATATTGGCCAACAAATCAACACAAGCTCATCCACACATGCAGTGAATCTTTTAGTGAAAATTAGCAACGAGTAACAGTTGTGAAAATGAACTATATATATATATATATATAAATAATCCATCTTCTTACTGAGGGGCTCGTTAGCTTTTATAGGTCTTATAGAGACATCAGTATTAATTTCAGTTTGTTTCATAACCGATTTCCTCACAGGAGCGTTAAAAGGCTTTATATGAAATTAGCATTGATGAATAGTTTATTATTTTGCTAACATGTAGTTTCTGTGTTGGTTAAAACAAATTCACAAGCAAATTTGCTTATTTACATTCTTGCTGATGACAGTCAGACGACAATATCTGAACCACTTTCATATCTGCCTGTTCAATATAAAGCTGAGGTCAGTAATATATGCTTCATATAAAGACTTGGATAAGGTGGGTCAGTGAGCCTGGCTTTTTCCACTTGAAATAAAAAAGTCTCATTTATATAACACTTAAAAAATGTAAATCTTTGATTGACAGTTTGTTTTCACCGGTGGTTTTCTGCTCTACTATTTCTTAACCAGGCAATGTCAGACCCTGGTTTCTCTTCTTGTTACCTAGCAATCTGATAGTGAAGAAAAGACACGAGGAAGTCACTTCGACCACCAAAAAAGCGAATACAAGTGTTTAGAAAATGTTGAACTTTTCCTTTCAAACATAACCCCATCATTTGATTTTATTTTAAGTCAGGTTTAAGTACAACAGGTCAAATCATTCAAAGCTCATGCTTCTTCAGTGTACAAACATGCAGTACTGGACAATCATTGTATCACGCCGTTTGACTCTCTTTCAGGAGGAAGAGTGCCCTGGTTGCACTGATGGCACCTTTAAAGGTACTCGATACTTCACCTGCCCACCCAAAAAAGCTCTGTTTGTGAAGCTCAAGTGCTGCCGGCCTGACTCCCGCTTCCCATCCCTGCATCACTCGTCCAACCCCATTGAACGCTGCAACTCCATCGGTGAGTCAGAAGATGGAAGGATTTATCACAGTAACAAAACTCACGATTGTCTCAACGACTTTGTGTTAGTGCTTTTTCTGTTGGTGTTTTTGCAGCTTTTGGGGGTTACCTTAGTGAGGTAGTACATGAAAACACTCCTCCCCGCACAGAGAACGATGGTCTGGATGTCATGGTGGGAAAGAAGAAAGGCATCCAGGGTCATTACAACTCCTGCTACTTGGATTCCACCCTCTTCTGGTGGGTACTCTTTTAGTCTCGCAGTTTATGCTATGTTTTATTAACTCTTTAGACTTTAGTCACATCGATTGGCTGCATGGGGCTTCCTCAGCGAGTAGTGTTGTGTTTGCCCAGAGGCAGAAGCTTGTTAGTAAACTGTTGTGACTTTGCCCACTGGCAGGTTGTACTCCTGCCGTGAGCAGGCTGGTGGATAGTGGATCTGTTGTTTCTGCCAACTCTGCCAAAGTGCCATTCAAACAACGACTTTACTTCACTAAAGAACAAGAAACGCTTCGATTACAGTTCGATCAGTGTGGAGTTTTGCAATTTGGCTTAAATTTACCTTTCAAAAAATATTGTAATAAAAAAAAAAAACACTTTCAGGTGAAAAAGTATTCAACAGAAAATCCAGGCTAAGGTCTTTCCATTGAAAGTATTTTGTATCAACTACACATTAACACAAATGTAACTTAAAGAAGTTCATTATGTTGTCAGTGATCATGGGTCCTCATCATTTATCTTCTATAACTTCAATAAAAGACACATGATGACACATACTAATTGTATTCTGTGTTCTGCAGTCTTTTCTCCTTCAGCTCAGTACTGGACACGGTCTTACTGAGACCCCGCTCAAAGACTGATGTGGAGTATTACAGAGAGACCCAAGAGCTGTTACGCACCGAGATAGTCAACCCACTGCGCATGTAAGTCAGACAAGTTTCACTGCACACAAAGTCATCTCTAGGCTTTTGGCATCGATTCATATATTAAGGTTTTAACCCAGTGATCTCATCACCTTTAAAGACATTCTTTACAGAAAGCTCAAAGCTTACACACACAACATGTTCTGTTTCAAGTTTGAATAGGAGCTAAAACATGGTTTGACTTCAGATATTTAAAAATCAGACCCATCTGACTATAATCTGAGTTTATAATTCATTCATTAAAGCCTGAATGTAGCATAAGATATGTATTTATTTTCTTCTTCTGTGTGCCGTAGACATGGGTATGTTTGTGCCACTAAAGTGATGAAGTTAAGGAGAATACTGGAGAAAGTAGAAGCTGCCTCTGGATTTACCTCTGAAGAAAAAGGTAGGTTCTAACCTTTTCTTCTTTTCCAAGTCCTCTCAAAGTATCAGATTTCTGAAGTGGTAGTTATTAATTTTTTTTTTTTTAATTAAGTGAAACATGTTAAGGACACAGTCAGCTCAATAGAAAGTGTGAAGTATTACTGTATGTGCCACTGTAAGTCATGAAAAACAAAAGGAATCAGCAACTTGAACATGGTTTACACTTTGATGCTATGAACTTTACTGTTACTAATGTGTCTGTGTGTGATTAGAATTATATCATTGATAAGCTACCTCACGTCTCATTGGAGCACATTTTGTTATGCAGATCCCGAGGAGTTCCTTAATATCCTGTTCCATCACATTCTGAGGGTGGACCCTTTGCTCAAGCTAAGGTGAGTCATAACTCATCTTTGGCTTCATCTGAGGACATATAAGCACACCATTGTTTGGACTGAAAGTGTAACATTGACGTCTTGTGATTTTCTAGTTGCTCTTCTTTGCTGAGCAGAAGATGTGGCTGAAATAGTTACAGTCATTACTTCACATTCATAAACCATGAGTATGACATGTGGGTGTGATTTAACCGTACATGTCTCTTATCGATTTGCTTACCAGACTACGGAAATATGACTCAAAGCACATGACTACTGAACTGCAAATAAGATCCGACCTTCTCATAAATCTGCAACATGTAGATTGGCCCAGACACATAAGGTTTCACTTCTGCTACAGTTCTTACGCTGGAGATGTAATGGCAGACAGTGTGGTTAAACTGTAAGAGGTTTTTGGTAACATAATAAAAACTCCCCTTCTCGTCATGTTTAAGGAGCTTTTTGTTCATCAGATGACTACAATTAAAGATAGATGTCTTCATTCAGTCTACTTTTTGTGTTGTGCTGCAGTTTTTTCCACAGCAGCTCTATAGTAAAAAAAAACAAACATATTCTGTTTTTCACACTGAAACAAAGCATTGATAGAGTCTTTAAGCCACAACATAGAACATGACTAAGCTGAAACATGAAGCTAGGTCACAGATGAAAACTTCAACATTGGTCAATCTGTCTTTAACTTAAGCAGGCACATGATACATATGTTCAGAAAGTGTTCATTTCAAATGTTTCTTTTAAACTAAACTAAACTAAGTCTGCTTTATATTGCTTGTATAACACATGCAGACTGAATGAATCCCTCCTGGTGTCTCGAGTTTATTAAAAATATCTTGGTAGATATTGATTTATAACTTATTGCATTAGTACTATAGGTGCTCCTTCAAATACAATACTTATAATCACAGTCAGAGTGTCCTAAAGTTTTTTTTAGAATCCAAATCCAAACATTGCTTAAAATGTGTTTGTGTTTTTCAGGTCAGCAGGTCAGAAGGTCCAGGACTGTTACTTTTACCAGATTTTCATGGACAAAAAGGACAAGGTGGGAGTTCCTACCATCCAGCAGCTCCTGGAGTGGTCCTTCATCAACAGCGACCTCAAGTTTGCAGAGGTGAATTTCATTTGGATTCAACTTGTTGTTATAAAACATTAGCCTGAACTGATCAGTAAGATTTGTGATATTGATTTCGGCTTGTTTGGCACGCTAATTCCCAGCTCACAGATTACCACACAAGTCTTTGAAATAGATATGGATTATACAAAACGAGATGTTCATTGATACCAAGAGGAAGCATTTTAGTAGGAATAGGACACACAAACACAAACACAGTGTACAAAAACTGAAATAACATCAGCAGAAATATACCAAACTACCCAAAAGAAGGACAATTTAGGCCTCAAAAATACCCCCATGGCCAAAGTTTTGCACCCCAGCTTCATGTTGCATTTCAGTAATAATTCATATTGTACTGATTACAATCTGTGCCAGCAATCATACATGGAGTATGTCAGAAACATAATGCAACATTTAAGACTTTTTGTGACTGTCATGTTATCTTTAGATTATGGATAGAAGCTGCTTTAAAACTTTAGGTATTAATGGCCGTTGTAAATGTAGCCTTTTTTTAAATAAAGAACAGTCCTCAGGAGAATGTAAATAGAGGTGCAGGTGCAGAGCTCTGTATACTTCTGAATGGCTTCAAGGTCTATGTCTTTGGAAACAAAGTTTGAATCAATTATTGTATCTGAAAAAACACCAGGGGTTTTTCTAGCCGCACATGTTTGTGACATAAGATTCTCTTTTGGGAAGTATTGATCATTCAAAAAGTACTTCTGTATTTTTTTCAGCACCTGTATTTCCTTTTCCGAATCTAAGCTGAAGATCACTTACTTAACTTTTGAGTGTTTCAGTATCGACATGTATAGGGACTTAAAAAAACAAAACAGGGGTCTTCTTCTGTCCTGTATTTCCTACCAGCTGCCAGAAGGACCAACCCCACAGAGACACAAATAAAATGGCAGGTTATTTCACAGGACTTTGTCTTCTAACAACAAACCTAAAAATTACAATTTCTGGATCAGGAGCTGCTTCTGCTGACTAAACACTTTCTTCAAATAAGAAACGTCAAACTCAAAGTACAGTCTTATGTTGAGAGTTCCTGGCAGTTTATACTTTATTATACTTTAATTTTCTATTCTCATCTTCTTTGCTTGAATTGCGTTTTACTTAACTGTTAACTTCTTTGAGCTTTGTAAGAAGCCTTTGTCCATAGGTCTCAGTTCCTGTGTTCTCTGAGATTAGCTGATGTGTCCATACTGCCTTGTTGACATAAGTTTTCTTTCTCTGTTTTGCTTGTATAACCCTTCCCAGGCTCCCTCCTGCCTTATCATCCAAATGCCCCGCTTCGGCAAGGACTTCAAAATGTTCAACAAGATTTTCCCCTCACTAGAGTTAGACATCACAGACCTTCTTGAAGACAGTGAGTTGAAGCTAAGATTTTTTTTCCCTAGATGTTTTCTTGTTGATCAGACTTGATTCAGATCTTTGTGGCATTTTTTTCCCCCTGAAATCCCTGATTCTCCCTGTCACTGATACTCCACTGAGATGAAGGGACTTTCTTGCTTTCAAACTAACGCTTGACATTTTAACAGAACTCTACTTTTATGTTGTGCGTCAGCCAGAATAAAAGTTTGTGTTTTTATTATCCAGCACCGAGGGAGTGTCGAATCTGTGGAGGCCTGGCTCTCTACGAGTGTCGAGACTGTTATGAGGACGGGGACATTACAGCTGGCAAGATCAAACAGTTCTGTGAAAAGTGCAATACACAGGTAAACAACAGAGGGCATTATTATCCAACAAAAACTTAGCTGTAAAGTCTAGGTCTGAACCGGCCACTCGGTGGCGCCAAAGCCAAAGGAATCAAACAGTTTCAGAGCAGAAGTTCTGTTGCAGAAGAGTTGCTTTCAAAGTAGGCTGTAAGACATGTTCTATTCCTTTCATCTACATCTACCAGTACCGAAACACAGCTAAACTTATTTCTAAATCCCCATCTGGAAATAAAATCCAAAATTGAACTTCAAATATGTTATTACTGTGACCTTTAATACGAATATGTATGACAATTAAATTATCTAACTTATTCTTTAAAGACCAATTCCATAAACAGTCTATGATACAGTGTTGGCCTGCTTGTACTGATTTAGGTCCACCTCCACCCGAGGAGAAAAACTCATCGGCACGGCAAACTGTCTGTCCCTAAGGAGCTGCAAGAAGGGATGGGGCGGCAGGGCAGTTATCCCCGCCAGAGGATGGAGCTGTTCGCTGTGCTGTGCATCGAAACCAGTCACTATGTGGCCTTTGTGAAGTACGGCAGTGCAGATTCTGCCTGGCTCTTCTTCGACAGCATGGCAGACCGTGATGGTAGGTGTCATGGTCTTTTAATGCTGTATTAGTTATGACATCAGACTGATCCTTGAACTGAAGTACTGTTTTAGTGCCACAGATGGTATTATAGTAAGAGATACATAGATAAAGATACAGTGTCCCAATGATAGAGATACATTGTAAATATTCAGGATTATTAAGATTATTTCCTGGATTAGTTGAGTGATTGTTTGATCAGTTAATTTTCTGGAATTAGTCAACCATTTGTTTGCCACTTGAAATAACCTGAAGTCACTATAAGAACCTAAAACTACTTGATCAACCAACCGAAATTCAGCTAAATGTCAATCGTGTTTTGTGTAATATTAGCAAAAATCTTTAGATTTGCTATTTAAGACGGAACAATGAACAACACCAGAAACCATTTTAAACAGCTCTACAGTCATATCTGCCTTTGGTAACTTATGGGACCTTGTTTAATTTGCACAGAAGCATTGAACCATAAATGCATAAAATGCTGTGATTATGTTGTGAATATGGCTTTGTTGATAATTTAATGATTGCTCATGCGTCTTTGCAGGAGGGCAGAATGGTTTCAACATCCCCCAGGTGTCTCCTTGTCCGGAGGTGGAGGCCTACCTGAAAATGACCCCGGAGGAGCTGCATGCCCTGGATCCTAAGAGCATCCAGGGCCAGGCCCGACGCCTGCTATGCGACGCTTACATGTGCATGTACCAGAGCCCAACCATGAGCCTGTACAAGTAGAATCCTCCTCTCCCCAACCCCTACATCCCTGTCCCTCAGCCACACCACCTCCCCTTCTCCCAGGGCAGGAGATTCCCAGAATGACCAAAAATGAAAAATAAACTGAAAGAAGAAAGGCTGCCAGCTAGCAGGGGGTGCTGTCCGGAGTTAACCCCCTACTCCACCTCTCCTTTATGCCTGCTCTTCTCCAGAGGGTGGAGAGATGGAAGAGAAGGGAGGGAGAAGCCTATTTGCACTGTGCATTAGTTGAAGTGTTGTGTTCTTCATGTATAGTCCTATGTAGCTTCCCTGTGTCTCACAGCTGAGCATCGGTGTTGGCTGATGAAGCAAAGGTAGGCCTTATGAAGGTTCACTCCCTGTTCAGGGAGGAAGGGGGTAGAAGACGCGAGGGAGGGTATATTCGCTTCGCCACGCCAACAGACATGTGCAACAGAAACAAAATGAGCTAGTGGGAGGACCCTGGCCACCTCATTTACCTTAAGAAAAGAGGAGTTGTGCTATTCTTAATCACTGTAAAAGTCGGGAGCTTTTCATAATGCCACATTAAGGAAGCAACGGAGTGCACAAAATCCTCATCCAACATATGTGTACTGTTCTAAAAACTTGTGTAAAAACTCTTAGTAGCATAGATTTCTCCAGGTAGTTACATCAACAGTATAGATGTCAACCTACTGTGCATTTGCATTAAGACCAGAGTATTCTGCTCTTTGTGAACTGGTTTGCATATTTCCCATCACGCTGTTTCAATGTCTATACAGTACATGTGTTGCAGAAACAGATGTAGCCATTGTAAAAGTAAAAGTAAAAGTTCTACTGCATACTCGCTCGACCAATGCTGCACTTTTGCTCTATCCCCGAGTGGACCGATCAGGAAACATTTAGGTTTTGCTTTTCTTTTTTTTCTCACATTGGAAGCCAGAGGGAGTGCTAGTTTGTAGGTTGGGAGACATCAGAGTTTAGTGTTACAGAATACAAATGTGCTTCTTTTCTGTAGCTGTAAAGAACGCTCTGCATTGCTAATGCAGGTTAGATGCCAGATAAATGCATGAAGGGAGACTTGTACAATGGCTCCTGTTGTAGAGCTGCTTGGTGGAGCACTCCATGCATTCATAGGGTCAATGAGGTGAAATACTGGAAAAGTCTGGCTGTTTCCTTTAATAAGGGACGGTATGATGAAGAGTTTCACATTAAGTGTTTTTTGTTTTTGTTTTTTTAAGACTCCTGCTAATGACTAAATTTAAATTATATCTTATGTTTACAAAGCCTTTTTTCTCTGCCCGTCAAGGCAAGTATTGACTCTCGCTGCCTTCCATGAAGATGTGACATGCAATGTTTCCAGCCACACAACAGATAACAACAAATGGTGATCAAATATTATTATTTATTATATTCTAATCATATTACAAACTCCTGTGTCGTCCTTTTTTTTAAGAAAATGAATCAGGGCTGATGATACTGACCTGGGTACTGCTTGTCCTCTTTCACTGTATAATGAAGTGAGTTATTGTAGTTTACGCTCTCTCATAGCAACTACTGAATGTTAATAGTGACCTGTTGAACAGTGTAGAGTTAAAGGACAGGATGAAGACGAGAGGCTTGGAACCTTGGGTAACCACATACAAATATATATGTATAAAAACATTAAGAAATATTTATCCTTGATTGATTAAACAGTACCTAAAGATCATGTTATGGATTGAGACAAAGCATTAGTTTTTTATATATCACATATAATTAGATGAAATCAACAAACTGCACAAGTTGGCATCAGCATTATCTTTTTCCTGCATCACAACTGAATCATGGATTTGTTGTGAGTATTAACAAACTTATGAGGGTTTTATAAACGCAGTTCCAGTTGGCAGATCCCATTTTGCTCTGTTGGTGGTTCCCTCTGTCCAAGGGATCCTGACAGGAGACCTTCCTGTGTGAGTGAACTTTTTTTCCTGCACTGCTGAAGCTTGTAACTGACTGGAGCCTTGTTCTCTGTGAGAGAATTCTCAGAACGGAGGATGGGATTTTTATTTTCTGTTGCATCTGTACAGTTGACATATGTAACAGGTGGAAACTTAATGTCAGTGATGTTCCTGTCAATGTTAACAAAATAAAGCTCATTTTGAAGGGTACCCGGCATGTTGTGAGTGTTGTGACAGCAGATCTGGCATACATGGTGTGTGACAGTGGATCAGCATCAAGGGTCGTCTTAGATGCTCATCTTGCAGAAGCCTTGAGTTGGGAGTGGTATAGGAGAAAGGTAAGCATACTATTAATGTTTATTATGAATGTAATATGGTTTGGAGAGAAATGTAACAAAATCGATGGGACAGGAGTTACTATGGAGTGTAGGAAGTAAGTATTAGAAATAGAAGAGAATAGAAAGCATTTATTGTCATACCAATCTACAACGAAATGAGAAATGCTTCACCTTAAAGTGCACAGACATACAGGCATCCACAGCTCCAAACAACTTGCATTCAAGTGACATGTTAGCAGATAATGGGTATTGCACAGTAGCTTGCCACAAGTAAAGAATATTAATATAATTGCACGGTCTGACATGTGATTATTCCAAAGGTAAGAAATATATGCATACTGAAACATGATTTGTGAAAGAGTAAAGAGAAAAATATATGTAGGCTCAGGAGACAAGTGTCAATGAAGATCAAAAAAACTCAGCAACAACACCAGCTTGAATTGATGTAGAATTGATCTCCACGATGACTTGGTACAAGTGATTGAAAGGTACTGCGTTCCTTTTTTTCAATTACTGTTATTAGCTTTTGACATACTTTTTTACAAATTAGTCTGACCTACTTCAAAGGAACACTTTACTTTTTACTTAATTTCATATAGTTACAGTGCTTTTCAGATTCAGATTTCACATGAAGTAGTCAATGAAACCCCATCATTGTTAGATATTAAGTGAAGGCCTTCTAGTGAACCTTTTTGGTTTGTGACCCCACTTGTGAGTTCAAGTGGTTCCACGACATGTCATGGATGTCTTAGTGTTGTAGCAGTTCCAACAAAATATATTTCCCCTCTTTCTATTTTTGTCTCTGCTAATCATTTTACAACCTGTCAGAATAATCGTGTTACCAACTGAAGAAGTCCAACAGCTGGAAACCTCTGGATTGTATGACTCAACTGCAAACAAGGTAGTTAAAGATACACCAAAAGGTAACTTTTTCTATCGTTACAAGTTTATTTGTTTTCTTCTGAAACATAACATACATTATTCTGAAACCATTAACATGCTTTAACTAAAGTATATGCTTTGGTAACTGGACTTTTGCTTTTAATGGAGTATTTTTTTTACATTGGGGCATTGTTACTTTAACTTTAGTAAAGGATCTGAGTTTTCTTTCCAACAAGGAAGTTTATTGAAGATATTAAGTCTGCTTAGTATTTTAAATGCAACTGGACATTTTGAACTTGAAGTCTGAAAAGTAATCCTACATACAGACTAGTGCTGTCAAACGATACAAATGTTTAATCACGATTAATCGCTGAATTTCAATAGTCAATTGGGATTATTCACATTTTTAATTGCATGTTTGAAACTCCGTTAGTTTGCTTTAAAAAATAAGATTTTTTCTGCTTTCATTTTGAACTTTTTGTATAAAGCAGAGAGTACTTTACTTGCTGTTTGAATTCAATGGTGCATTTATTTTGAAATAAGTAAGGACCTTCAAGTAGATTGAAGGTTCAGACATTGACTTAACCACAGAAAAAGAAAATTGATGAAAGTGAAATGAGCCATTCAAAGATGCAGAGGTGTTTTCCGTCCATGTGACTATAGGGCGACAATGCAGAGGCATATCCACGGTGCACCTAAAGGGATAAATAACTTGCGATTAATTGCGATTAAAAAAAAGAATACATTATTTTAAGACCTAGATTAATTGCGATTAACTAGTAAATGCTGACAGCCCTATACAGACACAACACAACTTGTCTTTTTGGGATGTAAAATAGTCCTTATCTGACTACAAAATGATCCATGCTATATTGACATGTTTGTTACTTTGACTGCTTAGTTAAGCACAAACCTTGAACATGACATGTTTTGTAAGGGAAATAGAAACAATATGTTTTATCTAAAGTGATAAAATGCCCTGGTGTTGAAAGTGCTCTACCCTTGGGTTGAGGATGTCTGAGAAACATGTAAGCATTGTCTCTTCATTTTTTCTTCTTAACGTCAATATTAATGTCATTAGTATTTTTCTTGTTTTACTGGGATGCTGTTTTAGGAAGTCCTTGTAAAAGCAAGCCCTCTTGGTGTTTTTTTGTCCTTCATGTTTAAGGTGCGTATCCAACCCTACAAAGATCTGATTCTCTGCTGATAGGATTACAAGGATCAAGCCTAATTTGTGCTTCTGTCACAGTGATCATCCACCAACTTGTTAACATACAACAACAATATGATTACAGATTGTTATGCTAAGAGGAGAATGAGAAGAATTACAGTAAGTATATTCTGTTTTGACCACTTGGTTGGCTTTAGTCTTCTATCTGGCCTATATGCTTAGATTAAATCCACATCCAGTGACCCAATTCCCCAGACAATGTCTAATGAAAGGATACCCGGGGATAAATCAACATGTATTAAACATGAATCCACCCCACAGGAAGCTCTGTCCACACCTTACCTACGCCGTTTAGTTTTAGTCAAACTTGAAACCAGCTTAGCTAGCTGACTTCAGAAGTGCCAGATAAGTATTTGTCAACAGAACAGCTGGCACACAATGCCCTCTTGTAGCTTTATGCCACAGCATATGCCAGCCGCTCGTAGCGTGTGGTAATTTAGCCAGGGCTGGTTCTACATAAACAGATGGGCTCAAGTATTGTTATTCTCGCTCCAGCTCAGGGCCCCTGGGGGGAATCACTAAATAAAATCAAAGCAGATGGACCTCTCTGGGCTAGGCTGTGTTTATGATAAACAGCCAGTACAACCAGTGTCCGTCTTAACACCTTTACCCCGCCCTCCTAACAACTAACAGGAAACAGAAATACAGTAGTTGAACCTCACCTGCACTGGGTTTCTGCTCTGCATTCACCCTAACAGCAGGCAAACCCAAACATACAGAAAACAGGATGTACATTATGACTGTACCTATTCTTCAATCATTTCTATCAACCACAACACGGCCTCTTTTAGCCCCCTGACCTTAAACTGTAAAAATCTCTCAAAACAAACGCTCTCATTTTGTTGATGGTTCATAAATATTTTACTTTCCTGTTCTTTCTCACTAACAGAGGACTGTTTTGTTCTTTTATAACCATGTCAACATTTTCCCTGCTGTGGTTCTCACATCCGTGCCATGGACGCAGGCCTCAGTGGCACTACGGTCACAGTAAACACCATCTCACAAGGTAATATTGCGCCCCCTCCCTCCCTCCTTCCCTCCCTCACCCCCTGTTGTTATACAGTACATGGGAATGCTGGACAATTCTCACTTTGCACTGAACTCCTGATTTGCGTTCATTCCCATGGGAAAAGACACCATTAAACAAAGGAATCCTATCAGGGCTGCAGGAAGGTAAATGTTTAAGGCCATTAAGACAACAGGAAAGCGGTGATTTCCGGCACTAAACATGAAAAAGAGTGGAGGATGAACGCTTTTAAGCCAATCAGTCCTAATTCAATATACCACTTAGGTGTTGTTTTAACTCCATCATGATAACAAGCTTTATTAAGTGTCTTCAAAGGTCACTTTCTGATGAAGTCCAAGGAGTGTAATCAACCTAAATGTTTACAGCCAAAAGTATTAACTCAACAGTTAGTCACTGTGAGCCATCTACAAATCTGCCTTTTAGTTTTTTCTTCAGACCTCACCAGACATTTATTATTCATCATTGCACAAATTGTTTTTTTGTTGTTGACACATGCCCCTCCAAAATAGTGCTCAGTCAGACATTAAGAATTTCATTTTACATTTTCAGGGTGCAAAATAAGTACAGTATATTTCAATCCCCTTTTAAATGTTGTCGCATGTTATTTTGAAGCAGTGAATGCACTAAGCTCTAAGTAAGACACTATTTTATTCAAACCAGATAATATTTCTTTAACTTATAATAACTTTAAATGAAATTTCATCTATGTATGAAAGGTGAGTCAGCGGTGGCATTTATTCCATTATAAATGTGGAGATTTTCGTCTTGAAATAACAGCTGTTTTTGTTGTTTGATACGTATCAAAGGGGAAAACTGTTCTAAACTGATATACTGGTTCATGTGATCCCACATACTTTCAGCCCTTAAGTTCACTGTCCTGACCGCCAGGGACGATTCATCACTCACCAGTTTGATGTGTTGATAACCATCAAAGCTCCTTGATCATGTAAAATAAACGATTAGTTTACATCAGTTAGTTAGTTTTAAAGACGCCATATATGCATGTCCGACTCACCTGATCTCTCTGAGAAACACTGGGAAAAAACTGAAAGAAACTTTTTTCTGTGACCAAATCATGATCATTTCAAGCCTACACAGTTAGTAATCATTATAAGACAAAATATGAACTTGTGGTCTATAGATAAGATCACTAAACAAACAATGAAAGTCACAGCCGTTCACATCTTAAGCGTTTTTGAATAACATTATTATATGGTAATGAGATACAGCAAGAGGATCCATTTCCTTTATTTTACACATAAAATGAGAAATTACTAAATGTATTAATTAAATAAAATGTACATTTGTATACATATACACACACAAAACACATAAGTCCATCTTCAACATTTACAGAAAGGACCCTCGCCGCTTTGATGAAGCATTAATTGCCTCTAAAGCAAAAGCTACCAGATGTTGTTGCCCCTAAGAACCAGGTGTGGATAAATTGCATATGCAGAATGTGTGTAAAATATTTAAAGTCGTATCTTTCACTTAAGGTGTGAAGTGTTTTTATTGCCCATCACTGCTTTGAGTACAGCGGGAGGAAAGGCCGGCAGCCCCCCTGGGCCCACCATGCTGGGGCTCAGCACCTGTGGTGTTATCACTGCGGATGGATGAGGTTTGGCATGGCAGTGTGTTTGGGTGTGGTTGGTGCATGGGTGGAGGGGGAGTGTGTGTGTTTGGGGGGTAATCCACCTGTTCACCCTCTAATTCCCTCCTGATGCCACCTTTAACACTGCATTATTTACAGGTGCTCTCTGGATGGAGCCACAAGCTGCTGTCTGCTTTAAATATGGATGCTTCTCTCTCTCTCTCTCTCTCTCTCTCTCTCTCTCTCTCTCTCTCTCTCTCTCTCTCTCTCTCTCTCTCTCTCTGAGTGTGTTTGTGTGTGTGTTTGTGTGCCTGTGCGTGTGTGTGCCGTGTGTGTGCGCCATGTGTGTTATTGCTTATAGTTTTGAAAAACTGAAACAGAGTAATACCATCCAAGTTGGCGGTCTGGTTGACGTTTTCAACATACTTTCATATCTATATGTTACTGTTTTAAACAAAAATCAATTGATAGGTTTAGTTTTGTCGGTCACACAGACTTTTTTTTTAGGAACTAATGTTGTATATTTATGCTCTTAAGGTTAAAGGTCATGGACAATAGCCTTGTGGAAGGCATGCTAGCTGCTAGGAGTCACAGGTAGCTTAACTAAGGTAAGCTAGCTGATGTTCCACTCATGCTTTACTACTTTTATAACAGATGATCATTTGTAAATAAGGTGTCTTTGTGGAAGCTTACAATATTCTATAGCTCATAGTTTAGCTACAACCATCCGGTTGAGTGACGACGACTCTACCACTGAGCCACAGCCGCCCCCAATAAGGTATATCTTATGACAATAGTATGTTCACAACTTAAAAAAAAGATGCTTGATACTATCCATAAGGATGTTTTTTATGAACTTGTGAAAAATGTAATGTTTCGAAAATGTATGTTTTTTTTACAGGGCAATTGTGATGTGAGTGCTGGTTGTTTCCCTCTGCAATCTGTTACATCTGTGGTCATCTACCAATAGGACTGTCAGTGTCTCTGCCACTCTGATTTTCTCAGTGCTGCAAGACCGACGCAAACAAGCATTAAGTATTAACTGTAAATCATTTCCACCAAAGGTATAAAGTGTTGCACAGAAATGCCAGGTGTGGATAAAATCTTTACAAGATGTTTGATGATAACAACGCATGTTCTTGGTCACAAATCAAATGGTCTCATTCATAATCTACATACAAGCACCATCATCCACAGTAATGAGTAGACTGTGGGTGAGATTAGACTAAATAAAGAACGTCCTGTTGCCTTCATCTCTGACCTTAAACAATCTTCCTCACAATTACGTCTCACAAACAATGGTCCGATTGGACTGATATGTTCAAAGGGTGGGATATGTAAGCCTAGTTATCTGAAGCAAATAATCATGTGATGATCAAAGGCCAATGAAATGATAAGTCTGAGGGGAACTTATGCTGAAAGAACTAAGCTTTATTTAGAGAGAAAAACATGCTCTGAGAAAACCTCCATAAAGAGAAAATCAGATGCTAGATTCATTTCACATGACGGCTCTTCGTGCATTAACAGTGGGACATCAGTCATTCACATTATATTATAATGGATGTCTTTTCTCGTGAAACAAACATCTAAAAACATTTCAGAAAATTATTAAGAAAAAATCAAACAGTCAAATTGAAGAAAAATATTTAACCCTTACGACAATGTTATTGCATTACATGATGTTTTTATCAGGAGCAGCACTTGGACATAATTTCTCTCTACTGCCGTAAACATGACTCTGTGCTGCCTGCTAGATGGAAGAGGTGCACCCTGTACAGATAGATGCATAAACACTACTTGTATCCAAACAAAGGCATCAAGCAGGCATTTCATTAGACCATTGTGTGATATGGCAGGCCGCTGCTGTGGATGTATTTATTAGTTTGCGATACATGCCTTTTCCTGTTGTTCTCGGGGCACTGGATAATGCTGGTTTTGTTCACGGCCCAGTGTGAACGGCGCCTCGGCTGCCAGCTGTCAGGCCTGATACTGTCTCATTTGGATTCCAGGCCTGCCTGCTGAATGGCTAATTAGATTTGCCTTTTTTCAATCCACTGATTGCTATACATGGTGGGACAAAAGAGCTGACAGCCTGTAGCATTCAAGTCCGACTGTAACAATTAATAACTATGGTAATTATCATGCACGTTGGGCATCATTGATTATGACATTACCTGCAGAACGGATGGCCGGTCTCTTCCATTTTATTAAGGAGCACAGATATAGACTGTTATTAATAAACTGCTCTCTGCAGCTGAGAGGGGGGATATTAATTACACAAACTAGCTGGTGCATAGGCTAATCGAGTTAAAGCACTTTCGTTTGCAATAATTGATCTAATTTTTACTGACCATTCCTGTTGGATCATGTCACTTGCCCTCGTGTGAAGAGAAATCACCTCATTAACAAAAGTTTAATCCTAATCATAGTTCTTGCTGTGCCCGGCTTTAAGGTCATATCTTAATGTCAGAACCATTTGAAATTGATTGTTGGTAAATTGAATCAATGTCATGTTTAGAGAAAACAATATCAACTAATGGATGGGGCAAGCAGGCCCTAAACAAATAGGACTATTGGAAGGTGTGGGAAGTCCTGCATGTGTATGTGTGTGTGTGTGTGTGTGTTAGAGAAAGGGGTATGCCTGACAGTTTCATAATTCATTATGTCCATAGTAAGAGAAATGTCAGGATCAGGGCAATTAGCAGCAGCTGCAGGGACCTGTTGGCTGGTGGTGGCAGAGCAGAGTGGAGGGAGTCGGAGGGAGGTTTACTGGAGGAAAAAACTAACAACAGTGAGAATGACTGAGCTCTGACCATGAGAACTGTAACAGTTTTACGGCTTCATAGTTCTCTTATAAGTCAAAATATGTACAATCATTGGTCCTACTGTGAGACACTCAGTTACCTTTTAGGGCAAAATGTTATACTCTATGTTTAAATCATAATAGCAGACCAGTATTCATACAGAAGGTAAATGTCCATCAAATGATGTTCTTATGAACTATTTATAAATGAACAGCAAGATGAAAAAACAATTTAAAGTCTTAAACACCTGTCAGAGTCATATACGTGACATTTTTCTGATTGTTTTTCACACACTTAAGTGGCAGATGTTTGACCTTTGGCATCAGTCGTGGTAGACATGCCCACAACACAACCTAGAAGTCCCTCTCCTATAATTGGCTTTTCTGTTTCAGGTGATGGCAGACTGCCAGCAGAAGCAAATCCTCTTGATCCTTACAAAGCTGCAACACATAGAGGAAAATGGCCAGTCTATTTTTTTTTTCTTATGTTCACAGTGTAGTTTATAATAAAAGCTGCTCCCTCAAACTCCACAGCACTCCACCTCTTTGCACGTCAACAAATAAACATCAGATTTCTATTTCCCCTCCACCTGGCATAACAGAAGCCATTTTCATCATCCGGAGCGTGTGAAATTTCACACTCATTTTTCACAACACATCTTTTATTATGCACTGCTCCTTTTTTTTGTACCCTCTCTCGCTCCTGCGTATGAAATCCTTCCATTCTTAGCTGCCAACACCAAAAAGATGCAGCCATCATCTCCAAGTGATGGCAGTTACAATTTTCTGTGAACAATTTGCTCCCTTAAGAGGAAAATTGCTTTCAGTATAAGCTCCCGTTGAAAGACAACAACAATAAAAAGATACAACTGTAATGCTGCTGCCTCTGTCAGCACTTGGCTGGGACAGCTTCAGTGGGAACGTATGACTGGGGGATGAGGTGCTTAAAAGTCAGCTTTGTAATATCAGCAACTGTGTGAGACAGTCCGGGCAAATGAATCCCACTTTGAACATAACAGCTTGGCATCACATGAAAATTACTGCCATGAGCAGTAGTTGTCAGATATGCTCTTGCCATTGTGATGGTGAATTGTCATTTATTATATGTTGTGCCTGCCTCTGTCAGCTCCTGTTGACTGCATGTATTGATTTGCAGGAGCAGAAGGGTACAGAGGTCACTTTGATCAACACTCTGCAACACGCAGGAATCTCAGCGAGCTGACATTCCATTACCTGAGACAAAAAGGGCCCAAAACAAAGAATATGTTAAGGGACACTGGAGTTCAATACAGCAATATGACTATAATTAACAGAGAAATGGATGGCTTATGTTGAAATGGCTAGATGTTGTCTGCTCCCGGAGGCAATTGTGCACTGGAGACAAGAGTGCTGTCCCCTTGATATTACATGCTTGACCTTTTGGCTCTACCCCTCTCACTGTGGCCTTGTTACATTTCCTGTGCTTCTTCAAATCAAATATGGTTGTTTCAGGTGCTTTAACATCCCCGCCGGAAGACCAAGCAGGGCAGTGATTGGAACCATATAGATACAAACCTGGAAAAAAAACTACCTTTATTCATTTCACAGTGAGCAATGCCGAAAAAGATTTACGGCGTACTCTTTGGTTTTGCTGTCGTTATTTCCTCACATTAGCATTGTAGTATGAAAATAAGGTGGAAGTATCATAAAGTACAGCCAAAAGTCTACAGTTAAAAATAATATTCCTTAGTTATTTTTAAATTCCAGACAAAACTCATCACTGATGCAATCATTATTTCAACACAGCTGTGTGTTTTTTCTCTTTTCTTGGTTTGAATGTATTAAATATGAACTATGAGTTTAGTTTTTAGGCCTCTATTCAACAAAACAGGCATCTTTTTTTGTTAATAGCTTCAAGCTCCAACCTATGCTCAAATGCTTCTTTTAATTGTTTATGCATATGTGAATTTGCACAGATGTCTAATATATATTACAAGCTATACATTTATTTAAGATAGAAATTAAACAGAGATTTAAATGGAACGAAACATTCTTTTGAAATCTGCATTTCATCTTATTTGTAAACATAAAGACCAATTCTTTCAATCCTTTCGTCCTTAATAAACACATCCAAAACCAATCATAGTGTCAGAAAATGCACATTAGTTCATTCACAATGCTGCTAAGAAAAAGAAAGACTTCTTGAGACATATGCTATTGATCTGACAGCCGCAATATGCTTTTATTTATTAACAAGCTGTCTGTAATAATTAGGAGCATGTCTGTGGGCGTGTAGGTGTTTACTTTGACTGCATTGTTGCAGATGAAATGATGTCTCAGATGTCTCTTGCTTTGAGCTAGAGCCCGGTTGACTGGCGTTATTGCGTGGGCCGGCCCTGCTGCTGTCTGTGGTGCCTGTCAAAGTCATGAGAGGATCACTTTATCATCGTTTGTCTGCTGTGTCTGACGCTATTGAGTAGGAGGGAGCCCTTAGGGAAATGAGGGCAGGCTGCTGTATTTGCTGTATTCTCCGTTTTTTTACTTAGTTGCTAGCCTGGCTTTATCAGAATTGTTGTTCCAGCCTGTCAAATCAGATGGTAAGGTTTGTAACACGGCTCGAAAAATCAGTCTCATGTTGTATTACTCGGTATAAAGGCTTGTCGTGGTCATAGCTGCTCTGTAAGGCCTGACTGCATTATTTCATAGCCGTCAATCTCAACATATGATCGTACAGCACTTTGATAGTGAGAGTTTTATTCCCATTGGTATGCCATGTTGCACTCGTACTGTCAAAGCTTTCATCATATATTTTTTTTACATAGGATGTATTCTTTCTTTCTAAACTGTCTAGCATGCTTTTAGCCTAAATGCTAACATAGCATGCTAACAACTCACAGTTACTTTCAGTGATCTTGTTCACCTCGTTTACTATCTTAGTTCAAATTGTTAGCAGTCTCACGGCTATTTAATATAATCTAGTTTGGGATAGATCTTCAGATATTTGGCCTTGATCAAAAGTTTCAGGCAAATTACAATTTTAATAAGAATTTGATTCAGACACTAATATGTCACCAAATACATGGCCATCTATCCACTTTACTCAAACAACAGTTAAACTCTTGATGGCAAAACAGAAAAATAGTGTGGGGAGCATCGATGTTGTCAGAGAACATTGTCTCTTGATGGCAAAACAGAAAAATAGTGTGGGGAGCATCGATGTTGTCAGAGAACATTGTCTGGGAACCTTGAATGTCTGTACAGAATTAGATGTAAATCTATGTATTAGCCCAACCTTTTTTCCTTGGAGCTTCCTAGAAAAGCTGAGCCCCCTCCCCCGGGCCCAAACGAAAAAAAAGTGATACATTACTTTCAAAAGTGAACATACATTTGAATAATTTCATTGATAAAATCATATCAGTATATATAATATAATATAATATAATAATATAATATAAGTGCCTATGCCTTACACATGTGTTCTTACCACATTTGTATACATTTCCCAGTTATCTTTTAATATGACTTTATTCAATATGTGTAAATCTAATTTTGACAACCTCAGAGCAGACAGAGCCTTGTGCCCCCCAGAGATCTCAGGTGCTCCCCCTAGGGGGCCCAGACCCCAGGTTGGGAACCAATGTATTAGAGTATGAGATTTTCTTAGTCTTGACTGAACTAATGCACCATCACAAAGTGACTAGTTAAAAATCATCAAGTATGTAGAGACATTTTTTTTCCAGAATGGATCAGGAAAATGATTTTTGAGTGTATACCATAACCATAATATAACATTTTTGCAGTCCCAACAGAAAGAACCCAGACTCACTCTGAAGTTTCCTTGATAAGACAGTCATGAAGATGAAGCTCAGCTAAATCTGTACCAGCAGGTGGACCAACACACTTGAATTATTAGCTTTGGAAGGGAAAGACAGTCATCAGATCATATTAGCAGTGCCCACCATAATAAAAACATGACAAAACGTTAGGAGCTCATTAGTGCAACATTATGACGCCTAGACGAAAATTACATGTGCTATGAGGCTGAGAACAGGATGTCACAGTATTATTCCAACGCATTACACTCAAGTGAAACTGATGGAGCTTCCTGTGAAACCGAATAGTCATGCTGCGGCCCAGTAGAGCGAGGTTAATGACTTCTGACGGGGTATTAGCATTAACAGAGCGTTTCTGCTGAAACAAGCTAGTTTGCATGACTAAGACAAACTAATACTTGTTTATGAAAGCTTATTATAAGCGACTGAGTTGGTTTTATGATATAAATAGACAGAGGCAATCTTAGTTACATATTATGGATGATTCAGTGTCTGGTAACACATGTGCCACTGCCAGTAAACTAACATGCCAACTGGCTCTGCAGATTAAGGCTGAATCTGTAGATATGTGTGTTTCAGATGGAGTAAGTGAATTAGCATTAAAGCAAAGTATTTTTTCTTAGTAAATGAAGATATAAAAAAAGCTTCTGAGGGGGGCATGGCAGGTCACATGTGCACGGAACATGATAAAGCTCAGTGATTCCTCTTAATGGTACAGCGTAGCCACAGTTATCATCACAAGTTTGAGTGGAGAAGCGTCTTCATACATCCATCCTGGCAATGACACCGCATGTATTACACTGTGCTCCAGGCCAATCCACAATACAAAATTGATTAATATTTGCTTTCAAAATGACATGGCTTGATGCATGGGGACTCTCCACATGTAAATGAACTCTTTAAAGGAGATGAATAGCCTCATAGGAGGATTGTAAAGTTCAAGCAGCAGATTTGCATATTTATATTACAAGTTACTGATAATAAGCAGAGCAGGAGGAAGAAAATGCAATCCGTTTGTCAATGTACAATTCCTACATCGCAAAAGCAGGTCTTATTAGCTTTTGTGAACTGATATGTTCAATTACTTGCCACGATTGCTGTGCTGAAGATGTATTGTATTGCATTTTGACTTTATAATACAATTTAGATAAAGACAGAGACCTGAGACAATTGACGATTCATTTAGGATGACACACTGAACAAGGGAAAGGAAATGAATCTACTCTCAGCGACATTATGCTATTTCTCAGAAAAGATGTCCATTGAAAATCTGGCGAATAATAATAATACAATAAATAGAAAATGAAACAGTTATGCTATTCATCCTTTTGTTATGGTTATTTTGTACTGATGCAAAATCATTACAGCAGTTCAACCTGACTAGCTCTGTATGACAGTATTTTTGTGACAAGAGTTTCCTCTGCAGTCATCACTTTCTTTTTGTGTGTCATGGTTCGCCTTCAGCATGGATTTCCTGTCCCTAAGGAGAGATACAAAGACTGGACACCAAAAGAGGAACAATCTGCCACTATGTTTTGAGAGAAAAAAAACACAGGAAGCTTTTTCCAGTAGTGTCCATGGTGATGTCACTTTTCTCTCTCCCTTCTGCAAAGCATTTTAACAGTGTTACCAGTGCTCTGTTGTCTTTGTTGTTGCCTCAGTGCACTGTCAGAGAGAGAGAGAGAGAGGGAGAGGGAGAGAGAGAGAGAGAGAGAGAGAGAGAGAGAGAGAGAGGGAGAGGGAGAGGGAGAGGGAGAGGGAGAGAGAGCTGCAGGCTGAGGCCAAAAAAGTCATTTGTTTTTAATAGTTTGGAGTCATTATGATTCAGACAAAGTGACACAACTTTTAGAAACAATTAATAAAAGTTAAAAAGACTCAAGACTACTGCTACCTACAAAACACAAATATTGTAATAGCACTTTTATGTTGCTGCTTATTATGCTGCAAGAGTAAAGAAAGGAAAAAAATACATTCCAGGGTCTTGTAAAAAAAAAGAAAATGTGTTTGTAATATATTTGTGACAGTCTGAAGACAACATGAAGAAATGAAACAAAAATGCTCATTTGATAGTTATGCTGCACTTTTTTGACCAGAGTACAGCAGAAGTGTGAGAAATAAATAAGTGTTGGAGTTTCACAGTTGGCCATTAAAATTTAAATGAAACAAGCTTGATTGTAAATGATGTGCCATAAAAACATGATCCTATAGCTAGGAAACCATCGAAGCTATTGCTAGTTCTTGGACCTAACTTGTTATTTGACATGCGACTCCTGTAAAGTTTCAGAACAATTAAAACTGGGACCAATACACAAAACTGTGGAAGAATTTAACATCCGCAAATGCACATTTTAGACACTTGCTGTGTTATCATTTAGAAGTGATATAGCACCATCGAGCCAAATATGCTAAGTTTCACCTAGTCTTGTTGTCAGTGATGTCATTGGGAAGGAGGGGCTATGGAAACACTTCCAAGAAGAAGAATGTATAAACTATGGTGTCTATAGCAGAGTGTATTATACTGCATGTCTTAGAACAAAACCTTTAAAAGGAAAGACAAAATACTGTGACTGTTTCTCCACTTTGTCATTCCAGCTAGCAGCTGCCCTAAAAGCTCCCCATTCTGCTTGGCAATGTTTACAGTTGTTTGTGATTACCCTCCTTTTTGTAGATGTGACAGAACACATGTCAGAATTGGACGACAAAAATATTTTGGACATGCTTTCTGCATAGTCTTCAGACACAGTATTAGTTGTTGTCCAGTATGCTTTAGTATAAGAGATGTTTGTTGCTCCAAACACCAATCATCTGATGGGTAAAGCTATAATCAAGCTGATATTGAGTTCTCTTTACCCATCATGGTTAGGAAAATCGGTTGGTGGCTCTTGCATGAGGCCCAACATCTGCTAAATATCAACATTGTAAGCAGGATGATGTTAGCATTAAGCTCAAAGCACTGCTCGGATTAAGTTGCACACAGTTGAATATGTGGCTCTTTGTCTTGTATGTACATGTTGACACGTATGAAAAGTAGTTTAGAAGATTTCTGCACTCAGAGATGTCATTAAGCCAACTTCTGAGCCCCGGAGGTTCCAGTTAATTTGCTAGTTTGATAACATTTTTAGGCAGGAAGGTGTTCCCCATGTTTCTAACAAACGTATAGTAAACTCTTTGCATTCATTTCACAGATCAGTCACGGTAACATGTACGTAAAGTTGGATCAGAGCTCGTAAAGTTGGATCAGAGCTTGGAAAGAACTCAGATTCAGTCTCAGCATATTATGTTTTTTTTTTAAATTGTCATAACTTTTCTGTCAGATTATATCCCTGTGTGGTGATTTTAATTAGAGTTTATCTGCTTTGTTTGTCTTTTGATTGAGGGTTGCACCTCAATGATCTCTCGGGTATAAATTAAGCTTGATTGATTGTTTGATTTTGTCTTAATAGAAATACATCAACTGTTGGTCACCCAGAGCATTGTGGTCTTTTCTGCAGAGATAAAGTGCAGTCATAGCAGGTATCAGATAGCAGATAGACTTCAATGGCTTATGTGATATGAGGGATGAGACAGAACATATGTTGCATGAAGCCATTGGATGAGAAAGAAGATACTGCCAAAAGAAAACACAATATATGAGTAATCTAATATGTGCCATATGTTAACCATACGTATAGGAGCACCTCTATTTGCTGAAGTGAAAAATGAAATCAAATATCACAAATGAGGAGAGGTCCATTAAATTAAGATGATAGAGCCTAACGTAGTGTAACTCACACCATCCTGTGAATGGGACATTTTTGTGTTTGGCTGACACTCAATATCTCAAGTTGTCCCACCCCCCCTCCTCTCTTTTTCATCAGGTGAATTGCCTCTATTGAGCTCCTTTACAAGTCATTATAGAGGGGCCTTGTGAGGGCCAAGCCAGGACTGCATGTGTTAAAACATACAGCACATTCAGATGCAAATACTCATGCAAAAAACCAACACAATTATTTGCCTCTTTTAGCACATCATTACCATGAACACTGAACATAGAGCCATCTCCACTTCCTGCATCATCTTAACATTAGCCGTGGTGGAAACAAATCTATGATAGTTCTACGGAGAAGTGTGGAAGTGTACAAGTGTGAAAGTGAAGATGTCCTAAGGGGAACGCCAACCCTTACTGTGAGTGCTTATGATAATATTAAAAGTGTTTCTTTGCAGAACACTCGGCAGACATTTAGTCAAACGCTCCTCTGTGCACCACATCCACTCTCAGTATTTAATAAGAAAGTTAGTTTTGCTAATTAATTGGACATAATATCATCTGGAGACAGATGCAGATTTTATTATATTTGCAACTGCTGTGACTATTCAATTTTGTTTGTATATTTATGAAACTGGTGTTGAGGGAAAGGAAACAGTGGTGAACTTGTGCTTTAGCGGAGCAATAAATCTTTTTTAACAAGAAGAGACAGGAACCAATTTGTGAGATTTATGTTTTTTCCCCCCTTCATTCTCTCAAATATGAATGAAGAACAGACATAACTGTGAAAAAATGATGATACAACTAAATCGAATCAGATTGGAAATTGAATTTTAATGCCCTTGTCGTTACAATTTAAGTCTTGTAAGGAGCTGCCCCTTCTGTCACGTTAATTCAATTTCTGATCACAATGATCTCCACAGAAGGAAGAAACTTTTAAAGCCATAAAGAGGAGCTTTAAGGGCAAGCATCGCATGTTGGAGTGGGGCAGAAATGTCCTGTAATTGAATAATAAACAATGTCCAAATTGCATTTTGTCATCCGGAGTAATTCAATTGGAGGAAAAAATGCAACTTAACCAAGTAATAATAACATATAAAGAAATGGATTGAGAGCTGTATGCTGGTCATTGATGGGACAGGAAGAGTCTGTGTTAGCTCTCTGAATGTACCGTATTCAGCCCGCCTCTTCTAAGATAGAGGTTTCATAGTCTGGGGAACGAGTTTAGACAAGCCTGCTCACACATGCATGTAAACATAAGTCATGATTTATCTGTTAAAACATACAGACTCAGGTGTCAACTTCAGTTTCTTCCTTTTTAAGAGTACAAATCTAGATCCAAGTGATAACATGGCAAAATATTTAACGTAATTTTTTCTTGCCAAGTTGCTGACGTATGAAAAAGACGATATGATACATGAAAGATCTCTATTTGAACTACAGCTCTCTTGACTAAACAACAAAGAAGTGTTTTGTCCAGAAGAGAAGAAACCCACAAAAGCATAAAACAATGTTATTTACTGAGGTGAAAGAAAATGTGAAGTGCTCAATCCAGTCATTACACTTGGGGAGCTAATATAAATGTGGTGGAAATAAATCAATGACGGAATGCACCAAGTTAGGTTTTCAGCAGACCTTTAAATGACTCGAGTTGAGCAAAGTTAACTGAGGATATTTTTACACCTTCTGAACAAGGTGAGTCACGATGTTGCTGCATGTGAAGAGGAGACATTTTCACAGCATTTTGGTATTTAGCAGCAGGAACATTGATCTTTTGTATTAGATATGAGGCTATTCCTATTCTTCTCACTTTGAGTTGTTGATAGAGCATTAACTTATTTCCTATACCTTAACACTCACATGTGCATCATGCACAACCACATACACCACCTTCATCCCTTTACCACAGATACACATTTTTTCCCCTGGAGGACTCAAATGGGACAATCAGAGACAGTGAATACGTCAGCAAGGCTCACCCTGCCTTGTCGTGCATGGCGTAATCTGATAATATCAATCATAATTGTGTTAGATGTAATCCATCTGACTTTCAGTTTGTCGGGGTCAGGGCAGGAGGCAAGGCCCCACTTGCCATCAATTATCAGACATAAGAGAGTAGTGGATGGAGCTCTCCTCTATAAATAATATGGTGGGGCCGCGGCGCTGCAGATCGATGCCGTACAGTTCCACTGTCATGGCTTTAATGGCAGCTGGCTTTCTTGGCTGAGCGGATCAATAGCGTGTCTCCTCAGGGCTCAGTCTGAGTCCAGGTCACGCCTGGTGATGGGACGTAAATGACACCTCTGTTGTGATTGTACGATGCAGGCCTTTTGGCCTTTTAGTCCCACTTCTGGGTAACTTTTTTCTAGCACCTGATGGAAACACCTGGATGATTTGCATCTATTTTGCTATTAGCCGTCATTCCTTTTTTATGCAAAATAATCCCTTTCACAATTTTTTTCACCAAGTCATGTGCCTTTGTTTTTCATTGCCAAGATGCACCTTGAGTCACTGCTTGTGAATCATAACATTGTTTTCTCCCTCTATTTGACAGATCACAGGGCCACTAAGGTAGTTCACATCCCAGGAACTGAGTAAAGAACAGAACAAGGTCATAAGACTAAAAAAAGTATGCATTGTGATTTTTAGAGCAAAATTCCCCAACAAAAAAGATTTTTATTCCCTGTGTTCCCAGAGTGTGTCAACAAGAAGTGAGCCCTTTAAATTCCAAACAGGCGAATTGAAGTGATGTCTAATTGAAAAACATGAAGAGGCACAGCTGCTCTCAGTCTGAATGTCAATGCAAGCAGGAATGACAGGCAGCACAGCAGGCAACCAGGCCAAGATTGCTTGGCCAAGACTTACGAGACACATAAACAAACACACACAAACCAAAGTTAACACGGAGACACGGAGCCAGAGTAGCTGCTATCAACTACTTAAAAAAACCCGCAATGTTTTGGGAGACATGGCTAAAGTGTTCTGCCTTCAAAGAAACGCAGTTTATAAATCTGACCCATGAAAACGGAGATGTTTATCTTAAGGACATAATGTTGCTTGCATGTAAAGAACTGGAACAATTAATTAATTTCTGCTGCACACACAGAGACTTTCAAAGTGAAGAAAAACAGGAGTAAAACAACATCAGCTTCAGAGAGATGCAGCGAATAATATGATATTACGCACAAGGAAAACATGTTCTCAGATTACTGTGTCACATGTAAAATACTGCAACAACAGCTCCACGGTGAACAGATAGACATGAGATAAGAGATGTTTGTGTCACAGAGAGGCCACAGATTCTAAACTAATACATGTAATATTAGATAATATTTGTAATTTACAGAAATGTTGGTCAGTGGGCAACAGAAGCTTTGTTCCTTTTGATCTTTAAACCCCCTTGTTCCTCTAAAAGAGGATGAGGAGTCTCTTTCCAAAAGAACAGACATTTCTGTTTCTTTTTGACTAAAGAAACTCACAGATGTGAATGAATCAATCTCTGGCGAAGCCATCAGGACGGGGCGGAGTTTTCTCTTCTCTATAAAAGTTTGCTAGACAACTTTTGTTCTCCAGCAGCTCAAATGATTGGAAACACTTGTATTACAAAGCTGCATAATACATTTGTATTGATACAGGATCAGCTTCATAATGCAGGCGTTGCTCTGTAGAAGACAGGACAAAGTCACCAGATATGATTTAAGTTGAGCTTCCCCTCTGCGACTGGCCCAATGTGACATGTGATAATACTTCCCAGACTGCTTGCTTTCTCAGAGAAACAAAACTTGGAACAAAATACAAGTGTGACACTGATCACAGTCAGCCGTCTCAACAAAGAGAAACTTGATGTAAATAGCTTCCAAGGCCTTCGTTACATGAGAAACGAATGTCAGGTACAATCTTAAAGTACCTTTTTCCCAAAGCTCATTTCATTGAGAACATGAAGAAACTTGTGTAAAGTGTAAATCAACAATCCAAAGGCTGTGTTAAGCTCTTTCCCAGGGAAGTAATTGAGTATGGAGGAAGATGCTGGACGAGAGTTTCTGCTCCACTGCTGCTGCCATCAGCTACTAAGGTCTGGGGCTGCCCCTGGAACTAATGGAGCTTCCTCTGGGCCGCTTTTCCCCTCAGATGGGCACAGCTGGGGGAGATCCGCCACCCAGAGTCGGAGTTACACCCCCCTTCCCCCTGTCTACACCCGGCTGCCCACTCCTCCCCCCAGCTCCTGCTGTGCCACTCCTGGGCCTGAGCCTTCAGTCTGCTGCACAGGGCTAACAGAAGAGGGAGGTGAGTGTGGGAGTTCCAGACATGGGTGGACCACACGCCTGCCATCAGCCTCGTATCTCCCCTCAGAGGAGAATGCTTTGCATTGCCTTCCACGTTTTGACATGGCAGATCCCCCCTACAGAGGCCAAAAGACAGGCATGCTTAAATAACACAGCCGTCTAACGAGGGCAATGAAGCCGGTTATTTGTGCTGGACATGGGGGTGGTCAGCCTTTGAAACGCCTCTGTGGAGCAGCCTTATGCGCTCCTCCTCCTCTCTGACATTTTACATGGCTGAGGAGAGACGGCTGGGAAAGAGAACCTGTGTCATAAAAAACGTTACGACTGTGCTGTGAAGCAGTCACACAGGTCTGTTTGATGTTTCAACCATGCATTCTTTGTCAAGCGAAAAAAAAAGTCCACTTACATCTTAGCTGGAATTTGTATTACTTTGTTCATCCACCTGACTTTCTAAATTGTTCAATAAATTAATCATTAGTTTCCATAACATCAAATCACATCAAATATTATCTCATTACACTTTACATAAAGAGCTGGTCCAGACCATACTCATCATCATTTTGAGTGACTCAATATGCATTCACAATGAGATTGCATTTTGCAGCAGTGGCAAGGAAAAACTTAATTTTTACAGGCAGAAATCTTGAGCAGAACCAGAGTCATGGCTGACAGCTATCTGCTCTGACTGGATTGGCCAAGAAATTGAGATATAAGGCAAGGCAGGAAGAGAGAGAACTGGATAAAGACAAATAAATCCTATATTCACACAAACACAAAACTCCTGAAAATTTCCTGACCAGCGAGCAACTGATGCAATCGCTGTGCCATAAAGCAGCTTCATGCTCGCGTCTTTACCAGAAGATTCTTTTCCACTCTTTAGTTGATGCTGTGGATACAGGTTCAGGTTCAGGTTCATGTGACTTTATTTGTACCCATAGGTAGATTTGTTTGCAGCCAGCAAGCTCAACATCCATTATGACAAACAGATTACAAAACAAATGTAACAGTGAACAACACATTAGAGAGAAAGAAAAATATTAAGACGATTAAAACGTGATAAGAACTTAAAAACCTACAAAATTATAAAAACGATATCAATACTCAAGGGTCCACCAATCAGGGCATATAGGAGAGAGAAATCTCAAGATAAGATGAATAAAAACAAAAATAAGGCAGGGTCAAAATAAGTTTTGGACATAAATAAATAAAAGTGTTGCAAATATGACTACATAGCTTGTTCAGTTCTGGGATAGTAGCAGGAGCAAAGCTGTTTCTGCATCGCTTTGTTCTGCACCTCAGGACTAAAAGCCTCAGTCCAGAGGGGAGAAGCTGAAAAGCACTGTGCAAAGGGTGGGAATCATCATTTAAAGTCGAAGTAGCTATTCACTGAATCTGTCTTGTATACAAGGGATAGAGCTGTGACTCACCAATCAGACGACTGGTCCATTTGACAATCTGATTTAAGGATACATCCAAAAACACAGAGACATAAAGACAAAAACTGTCATTCTAGCATCTGACTCTGCTCAGCCTGCCATCTTGAAAATCTTGTAAACCCCCCCCTCCTGTACGAAAGGGAAAACCTCATGCTGTATGTGTGAATACCAACTTTGGAAAATTTCAGGGGCAAGCTGTCCTATCATTTTCCAAACATTTTCAGGAGCGCATATGTGTGAAAACAGCAGCGAGACTTCAGAACAACAACAATATCAGCAGATAACAGAAATGTATAGTTTATTATTTGAACTTATAGATGACATTTGATTTAGTTGAATTCAGTGGTTCACTATAAAGATCTAAAGCATCTCTCCGTTTATTGTAAATAATATATAAACAAAACTGTCACACAACTGAAGGAAAAGTTTGCCAAGTATTTTATACTTCTTCAGAGACAGACTTCTTCAAAATACAAGGGACTCAAAGGACTGCCCTCCCACTTCGTGTGTGACGGATGGTGCGTGTGTGTGAGAAGGTTATAAAAAAGTGTACTCTCACACCGTGGAACTTGTAAAACATAGCGAGGGCTACACCCTCTGCAGCCACACAGCAGGATCCAATTAGGACTCTTATCTACTAATTATGTCCCTCACACATCTGCATTCCAGAGTTTAGAAAAAGCCTGCTGTCCTCTGTGCGTAACAAGCTCTCGAATTAATGAGATTGCTCTGTAATTGAACCTCTTCATGGGTCCCCTGGTAGGGAAAATATGCTAAGTTAAATTAGTATTAACAGAGCATCAATCATAGCTGATCAAACGATAAACAGTGCAGATCATCACAGGGGGGTTGGTGCGCACCTTTATGTAAATGTGCTGTCCACTGTGGAGCAGAGGCAGAGAGGAGGACAGATGAAGAGGAGCTGGGAAGACTGTACCAAGCTGGGCCACTGTGGGGCGCTGTGCTCCAGATATCTCAAACTGCAATCACACAGGAATACATGAATAAACAAACACATCCAGTACATAGATATAACAAACATAGAGATATAAGTAAAACCATTGTCTTCTTTCTTTTGTACATTATGCTACAAGAAATATCATTAAAAAAAGCTTAAATAAAAGCTTGTTGTAATAGAAAGCAAACAGCAAACACTAACAATGTTCTTTCTTTTTTGCCTTATATTAGACCTCAGATCATGTCAAGATTTATTTTTGCAATGGAAAAGTATCTAAGTCCAGAACTTTTAGTAGATGTTTTAGATTAATTTTAGAACATGTTAAAGTCATTCTTCAGGTTTAATTACATTACATTTAGATATAATTCTGCTAACACACATTGCATCAAGAGTAATAAATATATTTCACTGTATATATTGGTATATATTTCCACACAAAGATGAAGCTATATTAATGCCTCCTGAGGTCAAGTTGAAACAATGTTCAAGGTTCACTTGCTTATGTATGTTTGTTCTCTCTAACATGAATTTGATCTCCAGTTAAACAAAGTCACAAGTTGGACGAGTAGAGTTCATTCAACTTCCATGAACATTTATTCCATGAATGTCGATTAAATCAAACTGTCCTTGTGTAACCTGACCTCTGTGTGCCATCCTGGAAAGCCTGTTCTATGCACATGCACACTACAGATACAACAGGACATAAAGTTACATAAGACTTCTCTTTTTCTGTGAACACTTCCATAACAACAAATAAAAACGGTTCAAGATGTCATTTCATTTCTTCATTTTGTTTTATGAAATGGCTTGAATGTTTTATTTTTATGGAAAAGGCCAACATCTTCCATAGCTTTACAATTATTTAAACACCAATACTCATGATGAAGGAGTGAAGCAGTAAAAAAGAAGAAGCTTTTATTCTCCTTTTTCTTACCATAAGCATCTTTCCAGTATATAACAAGATGCAACATAACAAGCTGCAGCGGTTTCAAAGGGGAGCAGCTTTTTCAAGATGTTTTTGAGGACACAGTCATGCAGTCAAGTGTTCTCCTGGTTTAACACATGCTTGAGTCTTAAGAGAGGAAGACATGCTCTCAGTGGAGGTTAGCACAGTTATGTAGAGTGGAGTACCTGTGGTTAGCACACAACAAAATACCATGACAAGCCCAATGAAAACATCCCTTTCCTTTACCCTCTTCACCATTGGACCCTTGTCCAAAGTGTTATTTCTGTTGTATTTTATCATAACGTTTTTCTGTTGTTTCCAAGTTTTTTGTCCTTGTTTGAATGAGAGTCAACTGATGTGTCTGAAAAGCGGGAGTTAAATTCCTTATATTCTTACATAATTAGGCCAATAAAAGCTGATAATGATTCTGACATTTACACCACACTTCCCTACAGCAACATTTGATACTCTCATTTTTTAGGTAAAGGTTTGTGTGGAAAATTGAGGTGGTGGAAAATGTTGAAAATGCAATCTACTTTAGTGGAAACCTTTTGTTGAAAGGCTATCATTATGTATGAGTGCAGTGGTGTTAAAAATATAATCTGGACATATATACACATAATGAAGAAAAGTTCTTGTTTTTATATTTGTTTCCTTCTTATCCAAAAGTGGCTTTTGTTATTGTCTCTATTCAGCTGCTGCTCCTCCCTGGATCCTGTGCTTTAACAATTGTTAATAGATGTGATCCCTGACCTGGCCCTTGTGTCACAGATAGTCAACCATGTCTCACATGTGACTGGACAGGCAGGACAGTAGATCTAGAGGTGAATGAAGGAGGATGCGGCTTTCTTGCAAGGCTGAGCTCACTTTATTAGCATTGATTCCTTTTTATGTATTTTGTCACGGCTAATGCTATCGATCAGAGTCTCAGATAGCCTCGCCCCCTTTCAAACTTACACAAATTCTCTTTTTGTGAGTTCCATTTAGCCTCAAAAATGTCTGATATCCTTTAGAGGTATTGACAAGCTGTGAAAAGAGTTTCGATTCTCTTACAAACAGATCATGGTGGAAGCAGAATGCTTCAATGTGCAACATTTGCTTGGTAAATTTAGAAAAATAAACCATTTTGATTAGGATTTATCTGATTGTTGTTAAATGTTGTTAATGAGATATCCTTAGGGGTAAAAAATGACATTCATTTGAGATTGAATGCCCCACATTTGGATTACAATGTGCTGAATTGAAATGATATGTCTGTAAATTTACCTTAAAAGATATATTCATTATAAATAAAGAAAGTGAATCCATGTTACTTTAAAAAATAAAAAAAATATGTAAAATGTTTTTAATCCTATTATTTTGCGCTTGTTAGTAAGAGAACCAGCACAAGTTAAGACTCTTTCAAAAATGGAAGTAAAGCTACGTGGTTTTAAGATTCCTGTCTGGTTTTGGTGTCAGTTCTCCTCTCTTCTCCTCCCCGTGGTCGAGCGTGTTGACAGTGCAGCTTGTAACAGCAGCGAGGGATTGAGCACAGTTCACATGTCCTCTCCATCTCAAACAGGATCCCCACTGAGGAGAAGAATAGCAATTAGCATGCTAAAGGTAGCACTAATGCGAGACCATCTTTGAACCTCCTCCGAACCAATCTGCCCATTACCGAGGCAAGTAATGGTTAGTGTTTCTATACAGGATAATCAGGGATGTGGAGTGAGCAGATTTTAGAGGCTAACTTGTGTTAAACTGAGGGTTAGAGAGTCAGACAGGAGGGCTTGTACATGAAGCAACATTGAGGATATTTATTCACTGAAAGATGACCATATTAAAAATTATGAATATTACAGTTGCATAAGATAACACAAAGAACATACTGACAGTTTTATCTTGAATTTCCTATCTTATTTACATATATACTTACATACATTTATAGGGTAAGGTGCCAAATTTGATAAATTAAAAAAATAAAAGTGTTTTCAAAAATGGTGCTTGTGCATGAGAGTGTCTACCCTGAAACATTTTAGACAAAACAACACGTGCTCAGTTTAATGGCAGACTGCAGTTAAAAGGATTACTGTCATCATCCAGTGAGGAGTTCACTCAAAAGATGGACTGCAGCATGTATTTGGTCTGAGCTAGTGCTGAAACATGTATCAATTGCTTGATGGATTAATCCGTTGTCTTATGTAGGGATTATATGGTTATTATTAAATGATGAAGAAAATGCTCATTGCCGTTTTAAAAAGACGGTTGCACATTTATTATAAGAATTAGAATTGTAATAGGACTGTTTTGGAGGCTGCAGCTATACAGTAGCTACAGCATATGAAAAAAGGGTCACAGCATTTAGTAGTAAGAGTAAGGCTGCAGGTTATCTGTACATCCACACATACACAGGGACAGTAATACATATACGATTCACACTGCCAGGCAGCAGACTTGTCTTTAAATCCAGTGTAGTTGTCCCCCCCCCCCCCTTTTTTTTAAAAGAAAATCTGAGTGTTCTTGTGTGTTCACTGAGTAAAAAAGCCTACCCACTGTTGACTTCTGGAGGTAGGTACATGAAGCAAATGCCCTGCAGAGAATAACAGACATATGCTAGATCTGAATCTGAGACAGAATGGAGTTCAAACTGAAAAAATGATGTACTCATATAATGTTCACACGGGTATAACTTTTGTATGTGCACATATTTAGCCCTTTCTTAAAATACTTTACTTGTGCTTGTTCAAATGACTTGTTTTATCACACAAACAGGTCAAAACCAAAATAAACCCTATGGAAAGATACAAATGTCGACAGCTGAAATAAAAAAAAAGTCTAGTTTTCTCTTGCACAAACACTAAAACGATCATTTGATTAACAAAAACATTTTCTCTGTTATTGTACAAATCAGCTAGTCATGCATTGATAAATCAGTGCACCATTCATCTCAGCAGGTTGTGTTTTATATTTTAAATCAACTTAGCTTCTGTTTCCATCAGTAGATGATGTAAGAAGTCTGATAGTCTATAAGAAGATGGACCTTTGGACTCTTCACTTGATTTGTTTGCCACAGTAATTTTCCTGATTAGATAAATATGTTTGATTAAGAGATATGAACACTAACTGACGAAGAAAAGTAACTAAAATTAGTCATTTATAACTACAGCTTTAGAAATGCAGCTGTATTTTTAAAGTAGTGTTTGATACTATGTGCAGAAGAACAAAAATTGCTGTATTATTCTAGTTTGATATCAACTTAGTAACGTTGAACACCATTGGAGACAATTTTGAGAAAGTTTTTCAGATGTATTCTATCTTGAACAATGCAACTTTTATTTATTCTTCACAATTACTTCAGGTGTAGATTATAACATGTCATACAATTCTATATAAGATAAGAAAAGAAAAAAAGACATAAACCCATTCTGCTGCTATTCTCATTTTCAATGAGCCTTCTTTGAAATAAAAATATGCTTTAAGCCCAACGTGGAGAAAGAAAAGATAGCCTTTCAGGATTGTGTACTTTAAAGTTGACAATGTCGGAGTCCTCTATGTGACATCAGAGCTTCAGATCAGAGCATGTGTGTGCCGAGACGAGCTCAAGCGTTCCTCATCAGCTTATGGTAATGTTGTGAACAGTGTGACTGCTCCAATAGAAAGCCAGCTGACAGCTAGTGACACGGCCTGCTCGTCACCTGACACCTGCCAATAGAGGGGGAGAGCCACACACACACACAAACACATATAAACACAAGCACACATACACACACCTGATAATCATTGAATTATACACAGCACGCCTCTTTCACTAACCTCTCCTCTCCCGGGACCCAGCTGTTCATGAAATACCTCCCAGTAAGACGGTGGGGATGTGAGGAGGGGCAGCTGGAGGGAGGGGTGAAGCAGTGGAGGAGGAGAAAAGGTTTAAAAAAAAAAAAAGAACTCACGCCTCACTGGCTCCCAATACCATGCACATTTTTAAGAGAGCCAAAGTGAAAAGATACAATTTCACTCAATGAGGCGGGCTGCAAAGGCAGGCACAAAGGAGACAAGATAGTGCAATCTAGAGGTCACTGACACTGCCTCTGCTTTAATTACTACACTTCCTTTAATACTTCTGCAATCCAACTGTTCTCCCAGCCCCATCGACACCCCAAACACACACACACACACGCACACGCACACACACACAAACGCACACGCACACACACACAAACACACACACACACACGCACACACACACACACACACACACACACACACACACACACACACACACAAACACACCTCCGTCAGATGAGCATGAACTATCAGTAACAGAACAAGGGCTCAGTGATACAGCTGTATTATGTGAACTCACTGCTCATTTTCTCAGGATTGAGCTTTTTAATGTTCTGATCTTGTAGATATTAGATGACAAAGAGCAGGTTTCTGCCCTTTAACCCAAACCTCGAGACCACAATAGCACACAGATTCCTCATTTCTCACTCCACTGACTGTCACTATGGGAAAATGATACTTAATAATAGCATCTCTTTGGTTTCTGGTGAGGTATTCATTTTCATGTCACAGTTTTGATTAAGAGTATCACAGCTAAAATAGGTAAAGCAAACCTGAACACATATTAACCCAAATGGACACAAAAGCTATTGCAGAGCTTTGGGTTTGGTTTGCTTTTACTAGCTCTTTAGTGTGTTATTTTTGTTTTTTTTTGTTCAAAGTGTTGTCCACTGAAACTTTCCATTACAGCTCCTGTGCGAAACTTTCAGTATGTGTGGATTTTGGCACCCCCTGAGGACAACGTGGTACCTTTTATCTCTTTGCTGATCTTTTCCTTTACGTGTGTAAATAGTGTGACAACAACAAAAAATCCCATCCTGCTGTATTCTACCTGTCAAATGTAAAAAGCAAAAAAGGCTGTTTCTTCAGCTTGCTGTAAATCACCTCGTCTGACTAACTGGCCTTAAAAACTACAATATAGAAAAATTCAGTCTCGGTGATGATGGTCTTGTTTGCTTTTGTAGGTCAGAAACGTTTCTGTCAAATTGCAGATTCAACTCCTCACAGTGGTGTTATAGCACAGGTTCACTGCAGATAAAGAACATGTTTCAATGCAATTCAGGATTAATTTCAGTTGCAATTTTCTAACAGAAAAGCAAAGGTAAAATGCAAGTTAATTCAAACTGCATCTTCTGTGTTTCCAATACTATTTTTCATTTCAAACTCCTTTCACTCAAGAAAAATTCAAGCTGCAGGTGCGAATGAATCACATGAAAAAGCAGTGTATTTGTCTTAGGTTGAGTTTTGATGTGTGTGCTTGTGTTGCTGTTTTAAAGGATTGCAAGCTGGGTAAAGGAAAAAAAAGGCTGCAGTCAACAAAAGGCATTATATACCGTGCCCAGCCAACCACTTAAGATATCTTTGAAGATGAATCAATCACTATATTATAGTGAAAGTCCACAAGGTGCCTGGCTCATGATCGAACACTGCGTCTGCACTTCATAGCAGTCTACGGGGCATTGATGCTCTGATTGATCGCAGAATGGAAGTGACTGGAAAGAAGAAAAGGATTACGCTTGTCAAATGCAGTCAATACGCCAGGCCGGTGGTCAAATGTTTGCAGTAAATCTCAAATAGTGTCTGCAAAGCTAAAAGGGAAAAACAGGCCAAAAAAATTCATTTGCTCAGAGGACCATCCTCTTGCATTCCCACTCAAACTGACAGGCCTGCAAATATGCAGTGGGATGAGTAGCCGAAGGCTTTAGGAGATTAGCAATGCTTTAAACATCAAAACAGCCCTTTCTATTATCTCAAGAGGGACCTGCAATCTAAATCTGAACAGATTCAGCTCAGACCAAAGAATAAACTGCTTCATACACGATCAATGTGCATTATTGTTTAACTTCTGCAAGATTGTGATTTCAAACTTTTGTTCATTGTTCTCTGCCTTTCACATTAGATTCAGTGTTTTGTCTCCTGACAGTTAAGCATTCCCGTATTTGAAGAAATTATACACATCAGTCAAAGCATCAAATCCCTGTGTTGGCATGAGGATATTGGAAACAGGTAACATTGATATCAACACATCAACCCAAGCTCAGCAGGGATGCTATTGGGCTTAGTGTATTCAATGCACCAATTGCCTGAGTGTTATTTACAGAGGGTTCTTCTTTTATGGAAAAATCAAGACGTGATTGATTCAGGTTAATGTGACTGGAAGCTAGCACCAAGCAGCATCTCAGTGCTCAGGTTACAGAAAACACTAACTTCCATAAAGTGCTATGGAGATAAATCACTGTTATCCTGACAGCAGTGACAGCAGTTTAAGCAGTGGCAATCATCAGAAGCACCTCAGGAGCCCCTTTGCTGCATTTTGCAAAATGTCATGGGGGGTTGATGTAAGCCGAGGAGACGGGTGGGCTGGCAGAGAGACTGGGCTAAGGGGTGGGGGGCACTGGGAGAGATGGTCATATCAACCAGACATCAGAGTGCAGGTGCTTTACATAAACATCCCAGAGCAGTAAGCAAATTCTGTTGACGAATAAAGGTAATAAAACAGAGATGGGTTGGAGGGGCGAGCGTTCCCCGGTGTATTCCCCCCTCGCACAGCAAGCTCACTCACTCACAGGCTCACCAGAGTGAGATTATGGTGTTTGCTTTTATCTGTCAGAGATCAATATTTCAAACGTCCGATAAAAGAGGAAATTGAACTGGGAATAGACTGAAGTGCTGTAAAAGTACAAAGCACAATTATCAAAAAGCACTTAAACTGCCTAATAGGATACACATATTAAAAATGCTCCAATGGATGTCTCACAGCCATAATGAGAGCTGCTGCTGGTCTTCCATCCCCTCTGTTGTCTTTGATCACAACACAGTGCCCTTCTGTATGCAGACATAGTGGTCAATGCACTCTGTGTAGTATATGAAGCCCAGGAGGCTATGCTTACTGTGTTTTAACACACCACCATTAGGTGTGAATGACTCTTTGAGCCTTTATAGCAAGTGCATTACAGATTTAAACTTCCAGTCAGAGTGTTAACTGTTGGGACATGTGAGAGGCCCTTAGATACAAACAGAAGAGAGGTGAGTCCATAACCCTTTTTTGTTAGAGGAAGGTCACTCAGTTTATACAACAGTTACTCCACTTCCAAGAGCTTTACTTTATGTCATTATATAACGGTACTAAGACTATAATGTTTCCGTGTAGCAGCTATCCAGTTAAACTGTCCCTTACCTAAGAAGATCTGTCTTTTAATTGCCAGTGTTGGATGCGAACATGTGGTCACATGCTCACAAGAGTGATACTTTAATTTTCATGGATCGACAGTTTACATTTTTTTCACAATTTGTTGACACTACTGTTAAGGCTATAACTTGATCTGCTTTGGCTTCATAAATACTAGCTAAAATGTCAACTTCACCTTGAATTGAACAACTTTGATATATAGTATTTACATGTACAAGAATCTATCTAAGGCCCTGAATGCCACCTTTAGCTAACAAAGAACATAGCTATAAAACAAATTGCACGTGTGGGAACACCTGGCTGGTGACTGAGCAGAAGTTATACAAGCAACACCTCGTCTTTGGTCCAGGTCAGATTTAGGGGTTAAACTTTGAGACTGTAAATAAGGGATGTGCATGTTTCGTTGACCAAACTGTTAAATGTCATCACCCATTGAATTACCAGTCGGTTAAAAAACTTATTAATATTTAGCCCACAATGCCGGTCAAATATTATGCGCAAACTGCAACACAGCCACCTGCCACTGGCTGGGGCTGTAGACATAGACTGGCTGTAGCTCTGGTTACTGGGCCTGCTCTCCCCGCCCTACAACCAGAATGTAAACAAGCACAGTGAACGGATAGCATCTCATAGGAGCAGTGCAGTTTGGCAGTATTTTGATCTATAAATGGATTTACAGTTGTAGGTAGGCTGTGTCAGGTTAAACTGGTGTATTGACTGAAGCAATACATCACATTTAGCACCAGTATGTAATGAGGACCGAAGGCTGGCTGGAATAGCACTGCTAACGTAAGCCAGACTCGGCAAACCAAATGACATTGTTAACCCGCTGACAATTTTGAATAAATTTGCTGAATTTCGAATTGAGCACAATGGCATTTAAATTTGGGTTAACCTGACAAAAAATATATTTGTCGGCTAAGTAGCTTGCCAAGCTAACATTTGTTAAATCAACCAGGTCTCATGGCACTTAGTGAATAGTCACGAAAGGATATGTGGACGTTGACACCTAGAAGGGAAACATATCAAGACTAAAGTTCCAGTGATTGCTCCACTCTGACCTTCTTCATAAGTGGACTTTGGAGCTCTGCGTGCTATGTCACTTCACCTCTTAAAGGCTTTCGTGTTGCTGGCATGTCATTTATTCCCTATTCAGATATGAGTTTGAAAGTTGTTCGGAATGTCACAAATAATATGTAAAGGCTTTTTTAGTGTACACACATCTAAAGATTACATTTTGATAATATTTCAAGGACTACTTGAGACCGCTTTAATTAAGTGTAGTGAGTAGTTTGGGAATTTCAATAGATTTTAGGTAATAAATAATATTGATCACGTCACTGTGTCCAGTTGTAGCTAGAATGTGCCAATTGTCCATAACCATATACAAATGCAACCTTCATTCCTGGCTGTAAACAAAAAAACTTTTTTTGCATTATATTATAGTGATGAAACTGCTCAAGAAAAAGAAATACAACCTATGTTTTAATGGTATTGATTTAGAGTCTTCTCACATAAATGTATAGAGATGCAAAATAAAAAAGATGAGTAGACTTGCAATGATTTCAGGATTAAATAAAACCTTTACACATATGTTTAGGGACTTATTTTGGGCGATTGTTGCACAACAGATGGTTAATCTCAAGGGCATGATGTAGAAAATATTTCCACAATGTATTGTATCTGAAATATCCCCTTAAGCCTTATATAGTGAGACAGCAGAGCAGGTTTCCATTATGAAGATATAAAAAGCTTCTTCTGATATCCGGGAATCTTTAGATAAAGACATCCTATTACTCCTTGACATGAAATGATACGCCCGCCTATTCTTCTTCACCCTATCTAAATGATGCTTCATTAGAAACCTGATCAATATGCTCTCTTGATTAAGTGGGATGCAAGACACTCATTTCATTTTCAAGCATTTTTACTAATCGATGGAAAGATAATCTTCCAACAAATGGCAGAGATGCAAGAAAGGCATTCTGAAGGCAGGCCAATAACATCAACTCTCACTATCTTGTTTTTCTCCAACACCTCACCATACGTTTGCACACACAGACACAAGCACTCACTTGGAAGTACATCCTTACAAAGTAATTCAGTACTTCATGCATATCTTACACAAATAGGCACATACGGAAGACACAGAACCAGACACACACAGCTACTACACAGCTTCAGGATAAATCATGGAACTTGGTAATTACTGGTCTAATATAATTGCGGACGGAGCTTTTAATCGGGAATGGTAAGACATTAGGTAAATTAGTTTTTAAAGATTTAAGATGTTTAAAGATTTCATTTGCAGATACCTCTGATTCAATGTAGCAAGGGGAATCATCAGTGATTGAAGGTGATGGATGGCAGAGCTCTTTAAAATGTGTTGACACTGCAAAGCCAGGCTTCATTATGGAGCAGTATTTAACTTGCATTAGCTTCCCTTTGTGTTTTGTTTCCCTTCATTTTCCAGGTAAGTGTTTAACATTAAAACATGCTAGACACACAAACGAAGGCTACACTTGATGATGACATGATGTATAGATGTAGAGTAGAAACACAAGTTTCTGGTTACCTTTTCCTTACTTGAGCCATGCAAGACTCGTCGCACGGGCTGAGTTCTATAGACACAAGAGCATCGACGAGAGTAAGCATGATCAGCTACGGAGGGTGCGGCATAGCTCACAAGCAGCATCAATCAGTAAGACACTGCAGTGCAAGAGGTGTTAAGCTGAGGTTGACTTAAAAAAAGGACGCTTGGAAAAATAGCTAGCCTGACTCTCAGAAGTTAAAAAACAAAGTTGTAACTCTCTAGCTTACTTCTGATATAAATTGTAACTTAAAAAAAGAGGCAATTTGTGTTGTAAAGAAGTTGAACTAGCTGTAGTTAGTTATTACCTGAAACACTACTAAATTTGTAAACTTGCAGGTTAAAAAAAAAAAATCACCTTCGTGACATATATTATAGAGTTGATGATTTACCAAGCCTAAAGGAATGAAGGGACCGGATGGCAATGAAACGTTGCAAACTATTCATCTTGCAGAGCCAGTTTAGTTGAATGGTTTCTCACTCGGAGTGATCCGATTAGCTGATCATGTTACTCTTATCAGTGATGGCTTATAGTTGTGACTAGTTCAAATATGTTGGTATTTGTGTTTTTGTATTTGTAAAAAACATTGTTATAACACAATAAACCTTTGAGAAAGTTTACTTGTTTTCATAACTTCTCATGTGAGCGACTACGTTCATTAATTCAGATGTATTTACAACAGTTACGCTTTTTAGCCCTTGCTTATTAATGTGTAATAAATTGATGATTATTCAATATAAGATTTCTGTCTGTTTTCTGATTAAATAAATACGATATGTGCAAGTAAGAAAGCTGTTAAACTGCTTTTGAACTTTGAAAAGAGGATTAATAATTGACTAGCTTAACTAGTCAATAGCTTAGCTATCAATGCTTAGCAAAGCTAATCACATTCTGAATCCAACACTGAGGCATAGAAACAGCCTGTTCTGAGCAAACTTCAAAGATATGTTTTGTTTTTTAAGACTTATACTTGTTAAAAATGTAAGGAGTGTATTATGTGACCTTTAAAGAACTATTTCTGTAAACCAAAAAAAATCACAGAAAAAAAAACTTGTAAGCCTTACCCAATCAAGATGTCCCTTTTGTGGTTCAAGTTCAGAAAGTTAAGTCCAATAACATTCGAGAAGAAGAATAATGTGCATAGATATGTTAGAGAATACTTTTTATTTTTACTTTTTTCCTCCCAATGCTGTTCAGAAATCAGCATTTTCTGGGTCAACCGATTAAAGAGAAGTCACTTGAGTCACTTGAGAGACTTCAATTAACCCCTGGGGCAGTTTGGTCTGCAGTCAGTGACTCTGGGCACAATCTCTCCAGGGTTTGCCTTGCAGTGTAACCATCTAAGAGCAAGCTAAACACACTCAATCGATGCCTGTAAAAGAGAGGGGAGCAAGGTGGTGTGTTGTCATCCATTGCACTGCACTGTTCCTCCTTCTGGTGCCCTTCAGCTTTAATTTTTTCCAGGATTCAAATCACATTTTTGATATTTGCTTTATATGATAGAAAACTAAAGAGAAAATCTTTGGGGAAGAATTACAGAATGTGTGCTGGCCTCAAGGGCGCCGATCTGAGGCTCAACCTAATTTGGAAAAATAGAAAGGTCTTGCTGTGTTATTATCATTTGTGCTGGTGCATTTGATACTGGGCTGCCTCTGGGGGTTGAGCAAACAGACGCCAAAGGCGAGAGGCGACATCTTAAAGCGGTATTTCACTTTTGTGGACTGTTTTCACTTAACAGAAGTTCAAGAGCGTACAAAATGAACTGCCCAGGGGATCCACCGAGTCCAGCCCCAGCTATCACACACATGATACAGACTTTAAGGACTTGATTTCATCACAGCAACTGCTCTAGAAAACTAGAAACTTGTCGAGAGAGCAGTGAAGCCACTGTGAACATTACACAAGTCAACTTTCACTTTCAGTGGAGTTTAATGATATTACTGGCTTAAAAAGATTAAGAGGGTTTTCACATTGTCATCTTGATTACAGAGATAGGCGACTGGGTATAATCTTGAACTGGGTCGGATCAGTGTGGGAAAATTCAGCCCTCAGTTCAATAAATTCAAACAGCTCCATGTTATGAGACGTGGGATAGTGCAGCTTGCACATAGCTACTGTCTTGGCCCCTGTGAGGATAATTCATTAACTTCCCTAATCCTCTCATGTGGTGTTGCAGCAGAAAAAAAAAAAGATGAAAAGCTCACTGAATATCAAAAACAACGATTTCTGAACTCCTCATCATCGCCTTCACTCTCTTTCACAAGTGTCTCTGAAAAAAAGGATGCTACATGTTCTACGCATGCACATCCTGTGTTAATTAGCTTGGAAATACATTTTGGGCAGCTTATGGCGGCAGCGCAGCGCTGTGGGATGAGAACAGCTCAATAAAATATACACAGGAGGTCGAAACGGTAGGGAAATAAAAACCCCTTTTTGACAATGTTAAGCCTCGCAGCTGCTTTGAGGCAACTGAGGGGTTTTTATCAGCTCTTCAGATGTTGGATCATAGGGCGCAGAAAGCTTTCCAAGGGTAAGCAAAGTCAGAGGAGTCAGTACTGTACCAGCACATGCCTCTACCCCCATGATTCATTTACATGTTAAAGTGTTTCCTTGCGCTATACATGTTTACTATATGTGAGGTCCTGAATCGGTTCCCTGCATGCTTGTATGTTCTTGTATTTTTGTAATCCATTATGACTTTCCAGTGTCACCATGCTCCTCAAAATGTACGAAAGTTTTCAAATTAATTTTGTAGTGACTTAAAAAAAGGTAATTCCAACTAATATGATCCTTGAAGCAAACATATTCTAAATCACTCCAAACTGCTGTTTGTCACGTATATACATTATAGAACAACAACTCTCATCTATAATGTTATGCATCTGATTTTTATAATCCACGGGGCAAAGTATAAATAGGGGCTTGGCCACTAGAACACGATAGGCAGGAAAAAGGCATTTAGTTCAAATTGATTTTCTCCTTGGAAATATCCAGTAACAGTCACTCCTGGCATGATGATGTCTTGGCTACAACCAATCGTGCCAGGATTCATGGAAATCCTGGGCATGAAACCCCTAAACTCTCTGCATAGCTAAATATTTTCACTCTGAAAATGATCTGTGCTGGTCTTAAGCTTATATAATAAAAATAATAATAGAAATAATAATAATAACAACCGTTATTTAAAGAGCACTTTTAAAAAAAAAAGCTACAAAATGCTTTACAGTGACAGCACAAACAAATGTAAAAAACAGGCAGATCATAGAATAATAAACAAGGCAAAGGTTTAATAACAACCATGAGCTCTTAAAGGGATACTTCACCCGTTGAAACATGAATCTGTATTGACTTTGGGTCATATATGTAGTAGAAATGTGAAATACATTTTTAAGTTTGTGCCTTCTTGACCGAGAAAAGGCAGAAAGTGTCTTTTTGGCTCATGTGGATGAAAGACAACAACTCCCAGAATGCACAGCACGGCAGGCCACTCCAACTGAAGCTACAGCGCTTACAGTCTGTCTACAACACATACGGCTGTTTCCTCAACTAATTCCGAGATTTCTTCCAGAAGGAATTGGCATCTTAGAAAATTCCTGCCAGCAAACGGACTCCATGTCTGTGTCCATAGGCAAACAGTGAGAGCACCGAAACCACCGGTCTGACCCAGCTCGAGCCGGCCCGGGCTCCTTGTCCTCACCGCCACCGACAGGAAGGTCTTGTGCCCCGGCTGCTGCAGGCACAAGACCTGCCTGTCGGCAGCAGCCGCCTCCCGTTCCTCCATCAGCCTCAACTGCTCGTCGCTATATTGCGGCTCGTAGAGATAGCCATGAACATCCAATTTGAGCACAAGACCTTCAAAATCCCCTTCATCCATATCAGTTTGAAGTTGAAACATACTTTTTTCACTATTGTAGGTTCTTCTCAGCTTTCTCCACAGAGCCTGTTAGCATAGCTTCCTAGCAAGATGGCGGACGTTGCTTTTAGATTCTGGCAGTGAGGTCCCACCCACTGATCTGTAATAGTTCTGTAGCTTCAGTGGGTCGAAAACATGAGGAACTAGCGATGTAGTTTCACCCCCTCTAACCAAAGAAGCCGCCGATGTTGCAAAATGATGATTTCTGCGTCATCGGAGGCTCCTTTTCAGACAAGAAATACGGAGCTTTCCCGTCTCAGGGGAAAATGAGGGCGGGATGCACGACCATTCAAAAATACTACCAGGTTTCTAATGATACAAAGCTTAATGAAAATGGGTGAAGTGTCCCTTTAAATTAACTGCACTTAGGGAATTAATCTTGATGACATGTTGAAAATAGAGTCTCTTTACTTCAGTCAACTATTAAGGAGATATAACACTGGACTAAAGCGGGTTATAGTTGAGAAATAAAACCCTTGCCCCTTGGTGGCAGCCCAAGGGAGAAGGAAATGAGTATATTGATGTATGCTTCTGTTTGTGGAGATAGTATTGTAAAAGAGAGGTCAAGTAACAAAAGCGACTCTCAGACAAACGTTCTACAATGACCTTGCTCTCAAAACGACGACATAGGTTAATGACTCCGCACCTGGCCTGAGACCCTCACAATGATTTTTCAGAGGCAGATGTGTGATGTATGATGTGGTGATTGTTTTAGGTGTGTATAAATTAAAAGAACGCCATCTCGTTGACATTCTCGATGATGAAATAAGAGGCACTTTAGGTAATTCCTCTGATAAAGCAGCCCGACCCCATGGCGAATGATAAAATCAAAAGCACTTGCACGGGTCGCTGTCAGAATCATCTGTCTAGTCAGTCCATTAAGGATGAGCACAGGGGCTTCGACTCTGCAACAATAGCAAGAAGCTCTGCTGTCCTGAAAAGGAATGTAATCCATGAAGACAAGGGAAACAAAACTGGTACAGTTCAGCAACTTGGTTGATCCAGAGCACATTACATGATAATGGAGCTGGTTGGGAGTAATGTGTTCTCCTTTGTAACCACTTTTTCTGCTGATAGAACAAGCTCCAAACTCTTGAGCTGAGAAATTAAGGCAATGTGGAAATCCCCATTAACTGCAGTTCCTTAAATTGCCACATGAGGCTGGTTCCAAAAGCAACTCAGTCTTCATTAGGCACAAACAATCTGTTGACTAATTTGGCTTTTTGCCTTTTGACCAGACATAGTCAAAAGTTAACACCAAGAATGCAGAGTTTTTGTCCATTTCTGTTGTGATGTCAAGAAATGTCTTAATCTCATTGAACAGAAGACAAGAACATTGTAATCAATGGACATGACCAGTGACCAGACCGGTGATTGTAGGTTACCTCGGGGGTTCTCAAACTTTTTTGGCTTGTGTACCCCCTGTCAGAATTTTTTTCAGCCATGTAGGCTACCCTCTTGTGTGGCCAAGTACATTTTTCAGCAAATAATTTGGGAAAAGAACATGAATAAATCAATGTATGTGGTCTTCATGGAACTGTTGGCTAATGTCACTCTGCAAAAGACACACAGTGTTTCGGGAGGATCAGAAGACATGGAGGTAAATCCCATAACAATGTATTCATCCAGATACTGACAATGTTTTTGTGGATCTGTTTTTCTTTTCTTTTTGACAATCTCTTTGTCACCTCATTTTTACACGTACCTCCCATTTGAGAAACACTGGGTTACCATGCCAATCACTCACCAGTCTTTCAATTGAGTTTCGGCAGACGAGGGGGGAGTCAGTCATGTTCCACAAGCTATCTAGGCTTTTTTGTCGGAAAAATATAAATTCGGTCAGCTACCAAATAGAATCTAAATTTGTTGGAAATATGAGGGGGAAACTAGCTATTTCAGCAGCTAATGAATTAGTCACTTGCGTTTACTGTATAGCTTTGGTAACTTGGTGTTCGTTATTAAAGCTGATTTACCAAGAGTGATATCCTGACCATACCCATATCCGCTCCTCTCCAAAAAGGAGTCTGTGTTGTTAGAGGGTATTTAACATTAAAAATGATGATATTGCATCAGGGCAAGAAATAAGAGAGTAAATCAGTGACAGGAAGCAGGATGATGAATAGCTGCGCTCGCTGTAGCACATTAGTTGTTGACAGCTTCTGCAAGGGAAGCAAGCCGGATTCTGTGGCCTGTAATTCTGTCTAATTACCGCACCCGTCTGCACTTCCTCCCTTGGACCTTTAATTCATCTGTTATAGTTAGCCTGTCGCTGGACTATATTTTATGGCAAACTAACCTGCATGCAATGATGTCTGATTTATGGCAGTAATGGAGCACCTATAACAAATCAGAGAATATTTTCATTGATCACATTAAATTGTCTAATCTTTTCTATGTTCTTGGCCCTTGATTTGGTGGTATTTACTGATTGCCTCCTCCTAACTTAAAAATCCATCAGTGGCCACAATCAGAGTGGTTGGATGAATCTGAGCCAAGGCTCTTCTCCTTCTACTTTCTCTCCTCCATTTAGTCTCTGAAGCATCATAAAACTCAAATTCTTGGTGATCCTTTTTATGTAGCCTTTACCTCCTATGCAGTAGTCTAGAATTTATTAAATGTATAGGGTGTTTGAAAAGAAAACTGTACTCAAATAGTTACACAAATTGTACAACCAGTCAGATCTCAACAATACATGAAGAATTATTGGATGTATTGTGTTAACTATGTAGACAGACATTAATGATGTCCAAACAGCGTAGCAATGATTTAATCGGCCAATAGATATTACATAAGCCAACCACAGTTGAAGTAAAACCACAGGTTTCCAGCAACACTATCTAAATCTCATTTCATTTCATTTCAGTCCGCAGCTGCAGTTTGCTCTTGTCACCATCAGACTCATTTTCCTGACAGTGACCCCAGCTTTCACCTGAACTTTTGACATGGGTCGACTTCCTGATACAAGGTGTGGCGTATAAATATAGAATGCATTCAGGGCAGCAGAGGTGTGCTGCTGTCTGGGGATGAATCTAATGCAGTCACATCTGTTTAACTTCACCATGTGGGGAGCACCTTAAGGTCTGAGAGGGAGAAAACAAGGCGACACAGAGAGGGAGACACTGTTGGTGAGACTGGACAGGTTTAACACACACAGGCCACTGGCGTCTCAGACGGTATCGAACAACAAGGAGGAATCTGTGCGACGGTGGAGGGGACATGGGATCAGTTCATGTGATATGAGTCTGTGATGACAAGTGCTGATTTATATTGAGGTGGACGTGGATGTACAGAACCCTGAGGGCGGCTCACCTACTCACGCATTACCATCACTGTCAGGAGGGGACAATGAGAGGTAGAGGGAGAAATAAAGAAAGAGAGGGACATTTTCTTCATCTCAAGGAGAAAGACTCACTTCAGTACCTGCTACATGGAGTTTCTAACATTACATATCACATAACAGAAACAATAAGAACATTTCTGCAACATTTGTTTACTTTACTTTGCAAAGGAAAAAACAGAGTACAAGAAATACAAATATTATTGATGCAATAGCAAATTATCTTACTTAGTATGTATACTAAACTGAAGTAACTGTATTGTATCTGTGTTTATTATATTGTGTATGTTGAGTTTCATGTTTACTGGTTTTACATTTTGTAACCTTGTGTTAATGTGCCTGATTGTTTTTTAATGGCATATTTTTATATATGAATGTCAAAGACCAATTTCTTGCTTTTTTTTTGGAATGACTTCTGCATTTAAAAAGTAGACAGTCGAGTGTTTCCTAAATCTGTCCCTGAAAAAGAGGAAAACAGAGTCCTTCTGCGTGTAAAAGTAGCAAGCAATATTGTGAATGTAAATTTGCTCTTAAAGGTTTTTTTTTCTTGCTTAAGTTATTGCATCAAAAAAATAATACACTTTTAAAGAAGAGCGTAAAATAGAGAGATTGAGATTTTCCCACTTTATTTCTCCACTGTGTACCTCTGACAGTGAAGTGTAGTTCCACTGCTGCTTGTGATGTAGCTGGTTTCTTAAGAGTAAGACAGCATATAGGCAAAAAAATATGAAGAACATGTACGAAAGAGAGGGTCGAAGCTGCTAAAAGTGTGTTCAGGAGAAAAAGAGAAAGGCATGGCCTGAGAGCAATTACCCTCAGTAATTTCATCTGCTGACACACACGCTGTAGGACCATTTTAAAACTGCAGGTCTGAAATGGGAATTTTTAAGCTCAGCCGTTAAAATCTAAGAATTCAAATAACTTTCTTCATTGAGAATTTTATAGATTCCACATTACAAACGACCTTGAAGAGAAAGGGAAAAAAAGATGCTCATGAAAAGTGCTTGCTGGAGTAGGGTTACAGAGGAGGTTAAAATGGTTCAAAATGGTTGATAAAGGTAAAAAACTGTGCTGTATTCACTGTGGTGGACAAAGTTATGAGTCAAAAGGTGCTTACTTGGGAATCCACCTCATTACGTGGTGGGGATAATGTTGCGGTTACGCAGGACTGCAATTACACCAATCAGAGAATCTGGTTTCTGTATCATGTTATCAGACAAATTAAATTATTCCAATTTTTTTCTTTGATGATATCGCAGCCTTTTGATCTTTCAAAGGAAAAAAAACATTATGAACCAAAACTGTTCCCTTGTAATCAAACCCTGATGAGTAAGCTGTTTTTGACTGATTAAAAAGCCCAACATACATTTTTGAGGAACTTCCTGTTTGGTCTGTCTCACATCCCTGCTTACCCACGGCACTCCATGTGTTGAGTGTTTTTCTGTTTGCTACATTAAAGTCCTCTCAAATATTTACAGAGCTCCTTTTAATAATTGCATTTCCCTTACATTTTTTTTCTCCCCTCTGCTTATAAGCGTATCTGCAGCTCTGTGGTTACAGGGATTACAGTGATAAGAAAATCTAAACATCCGGCAGGTTTATCCTTCATGGGCTGTGTTTTCAGCAGCGTGCATTGTCTCTGACAATTAGCTGGGAGAGATGGAGTCACAGGCCTTTCCTATATTATATGCTGACAGACAATTCCCTCTGGGGTTGCAACTCTGCAGCCACACACAAACAGCAGAAAGACAAACCACAGAAATGAGCTTCTAGAAACAGCATGACTTTTTACTCCTTTGGGAAAACAAATCCCGCCAACAAGTAAAGGCAGGTTACATCAAGCTCATCCACTGTCCACCTTTGCTTGAGTGGCTATCTACAGTTTTCTCCTCATATCACCTCAGCTGCTCTCTCCCTCTTCATGTTCTGCCTCCTTTTCCAACAAGCTCAACCCCCCACCCTCAGCCAACCCCTCCTTGGACATCAATAAATCCATTGGAGAGATCAATGCCACAGTGAATCACTAAAAGTTATCAGCTGAAGCCCTGCCAAATCAGCAAACACAATCACTATGTAAATCCATCTTTACTTCTCCTCCACAAAAGACAGGAAGAGTGGGGTTGATTTCTCTCAAAACTTAATGTGGGATAGAAATGGACAATATTTGCAGCTGTGGATGGTTTCTGAACTCCAGACGGTTAAAGTATATGGTTCAGAACACAGAATTCTGCTTAGTTTTCTCAGAGGAGCAACATATTCTCAGCAAAATCAACAAACTCCCACACTAGCAGCAGAAAAACAGCTCAATAATAAAGAAGATTAGACAGGAAGTCATGCCTGGCATCACATAACAAGTAACTTTATTCTATCTGTATGACTTCAACCATAAAAGCAGATTCTTTGTATGTTTTCATTCTTTTAGTAAGTAGCCATGGGCTGGTCATTTATATGCTTAGATTGAGCTCTGATGGTGACATCTGTGCTTCTGTCAGTCACGATGCTGCTGTGGCCCCCGCCCTCCCCATCGCCGTGGGCAACCCCCCTTTACTACTCCCCTTTCTCTCTCTCTCTCTCTTGTTCGCTGTAAGTCCCTCTATCTCTCTTCCCCACACTCTCTCCCCTTAGACAGCTTGGTCGCCCAGGCCTGCAGGAGAGGGTCTCTGCGTGATGAAATAGAGGTAGGCAGTTGTTCCTTCAGCCCCAGGGTCATTATTTAAAAAGTGACAGACTCCAGTGAGTGAACGTGAGAGAGGTGAGGAAGGAGGGAGAGAAGTGGAGAGGAGAGGAGAGAAAAGCATAGAAGAGAGGGACAGAGGGTAGAGAGAGGGGGTGGGGGCTCAGTTGTGCAGGTGTATTGTCCAGTGGAGGGAGAGGGTGCTGGGAGACAAATGAATCCAGCAGGCATTTGGTACACACCGGAGATTGCTTATCGATCCAGATCGCAGTATTCAGGCTGGCCAGAGAGAGGGCTGAGAATTTTCTGAGGGAGTTAATAACCTGGCAGCTCAGCTGTCTTGTCCAATTCACCGAAGGCAGAGGCCTAATCAGGGCTGGATTCCTTTTTCTGTCTGAGGAGGGGGCTGTAGCCCTCCACCCTCTCTTTTAGCTCTGGCTGTCTCCCTTCTTTTGCTCCATCTCCCCTCGCTCCACCTTCTGTCCACGGCGCCTCACTTCCACTCCATCGGAGCTCTGAAAGTGATTGAAATGACAGCCTATAGAAAGAGGCTAATCAAATTGTTTATTATCAGTCTGAATCAATATGTATGGATTGTTAAAACATCAAAGTCAGCCCTTGGAAAAGTAATAGTCAAGGGCCGGCAGCAGCTGCTCAGCCAAAGCTTGGTCCCTGGGAGCCTTGCTCCGTTTAAAGCGACTTTCACTCTTACTTTAGTCCTGATGACCCGACGAGGTCAGCTGGCTGAAGGGGATCAACATGGCTGTGCTACAACAGGATAAAACCCCTCTAAACTTCCCTCCAGCTACTCACATACAGGTCTGTCCGGACTGACTGATAAACAATCCATCAACTAAATAAATGAGCCACCGTGGTACAGAGATAAAGACCATTGCTCACCTACTGTGCTCCAAGCGATATTTGCACCACTGGTCATTGGTTGCCTCAAATTCAATATTTTGCAACCATCCTCTCCTCAACTCTTGTTGGGAAACCAGTCTGGGTTGCAAATGAGGTCAGGCTGATGAATGAGTCAGCTGAAGGGATCAAATTGCTTTGAGATGGACATTGTAGTTGGTTTCAGAACCATGAGACAAGCTGGCCTGGAAGATTGATGGATAGCCATTGTCCATTCATTGGCGCTGAGTGTGACACCTGATGTTTGGTCGGGGTCTCCCTCTACCGCTGACACCCCACCAACACAAAGCGAGTCATGGCTTGATAGAATGATTAGGCACTGAATGATATCTTCTTCTGCAGTGCTCCATCTTGACCACTTTACTGCTAGACAACATTAAGATGGATCACAGCGCCGACAGACAACAGGCCACATGTGAGAGGATTTTTACAGCAAGAAAATTATGTATATTGTTGTTTGAGAAGCGTAACCATTTCTTCTTTCAACAGATAGATAAGGTAAGCTACTAGCATATTAGGTTTCTGTGTAGGACATATTAAAAGTGACATACTCAGACTCACTAACCAGCGTGTCATCCCATTGCCCTGTTTAAGCTCCCAGTTTTTCTGTCACTCATTTCAGCCGAGTCAGATTGCCAATTCAATGAAGCCAGGTCAACATTTCAAACAGCACACCAATCCATATCACTATAAGCTTCCTAATTGGAAGTCTGCTCAACTCCTTATCATCAGCTCCATTACATGAGCCATATAAAGGCTCCGTCATCCATCATACACTAAATTTGTTCTGTCATTTTTCTTTTGGGTGAGAGATAAGTGCCAGGGGGGGTTATTGATTTTATAAAAACATGAAGCTGAGACTCCAGAAGAGGAATGTTTGCCTGTTATCGATAATTGGTCTAATAACCATGACTGACAGGAAAAGAAGAAACACACATCTGGGCCTGACACCCCCGTAGGAAAGAGATGACTGAGAAATGTCGTGGTGAAACATTTTAGTTTCAATATTTTTTAATCTTTTAAGCCCAAATTGTATACCTCCCATATCATTTGATTTCATTTATTAGAATTAAACTCCCAGCAAATTTTCCACTTAGCTTCATTTATCCAAACTTTCAAGGGTCTGGTTTGCTTACTATCAATATGCAGTACTTTGGACAAACACTGGCCATTTTGTCCCCAACAACAGTTACATTTTAAAGGCAAATGCATCAATGCTGAGAATATTTGAAATAAAATATTTATTCTATTTTTGTAGTTTTATACTTTGTGGAACTACTTTTTCCAAAATAGTTTTTAATGAATGACATTGTAGTGTTTTATTTTTTATGGAATCAGTAGAGAATGAGAAGTGAAGGAGAAGTGAAGTCAGAAACTGAAACATTTCATTTCTATGTGGGTGATTGTTGGAAAGTAGAGAATGATGAACAGTGGAATTGGACTTTGTTAAACGGCATTCACAGATAATAGTAGACATGCTGTGTTTAATACTCAATGTCCTGGCATTTAAACAGTACCCCACTTCATTAGCCTCAATACATTTCAACCACTGACAGTTGTTTAGGGATTTAGGCTCGTCATACACAAGTCCATTTCTTTCCTTATTTAACTTGACTGACTCTTCTCTGAGGTGAGACAATTTATGAGCTTTTTTTCACTTTTTACACATTGGCAGCAGACACCCTGTTAAGATAAAATAAAATAAGATGTTTTAACCATTTGTATGTGATATTCTAGTGAAAGAAAACCAAATGTGATTTTAGGTTGGGCCTAGACAGGCTTAGGAATAATAATAGTTTTACTATAGAACTATCAACAATTCCTGTGTGGTTTCATTTAGTAAGCTGCTATGTTTCTATCTCCAGTTGGTAAGATCCCAAATCTCCTTCCCTCAATACCCATGAAACCTCTCAGGTGACTTTTTGTTGGTCATGACTCAATATGTTATAGCTAACAGTCAGAATGGATCTACTTAAATAATTTTGTTGTTTCAATATCAAACAATGTTATTTCATTGTATTTGCACTTTAAATTCAACAGACCCACCGATAAATACTCCACAAAAGCCTAAAAACTGGCCCTGAAAAACTAAAGTCTCCAGTGCTGCCTGTTTAGAAGGTAGATATTTTAGAGTTCAACATAAAAATATTTTAAAATCTACAGAAGAAGATTTGTTTGTTGCAAAGTTCCTGGTGCAAATTTGGATCAGAAAAAATGTAGTTATAAATGGGGCATGTGGGGGGAGAAGTAAATCATTTTCTACACTTCATTTTGCAGTTTCCCCTCCCTCCTTCTCTCTCTCTCTCTCTCTCTCTCTCTCCATCCGCCCGTGTCGTCCTCCCTTCCTTCCAGGCAGAGCCAGCCAGGGGTGTCTGCTGATGGCAGGGTTACAGTAGGGTTCTTGCCAAACTAGTGCTGGGCACGTTGCTGCATAGTAAACACCCAGAGCTCGTGCTCTTGACATGATGGGGGTCTCTAATTAAAGAGTGCAACCAGACACCCCTAGCCAAAGCTCTCCCTATCAGCCCTACACCCACAATTAAGTCCTCCATGGGATCCAAGGCGCTGCATTATTGATGGAGCAGAACGTTTGATTAGAAACTCTTAACACAGCTACAGAATGGAACAGCCAGTCGACTGTCATTAAACACCACTTAAACCAAGTCAAAACATACCAGTTGGACATGCTCCTTAAACATCCGGGTTATGATGGAGATGGAGGCAGGGGGGCACGACTGGATTGAATATCAATGCTTTGTGCAATACCCTCTGTTAGCATATGCTGAAGGGTTTTAGCCGTACAGGATAACAAGGTGAACAATATACCTGCAGGCCAGTTACTTGATGACTTGCAGCGAAGAGGAAAACCGTGGATTTCACATCCAGGAAACACATGTAAGAGATAAAATTAAACAAGTGAACCGCAACAATGTCAGTGCTCCATATGATGAGTCTGTGAATGTTTGAAATTATAACAACCCCTTCACCAGGAAATATGTACTTACATCAAAGCCAGGCTGCTCTTAGTGGGGCTAAACAGTATTACCGGTCCTGAGTCAATCAACTGTTGCCTAGTGCATAGATAATGCATCACTTCATATCAAAAGCCCTGCTAATGAGAACAGGATGATGTATACAATAGCAAAACATGCATGCAGATGAGTGGATGTAGCATGTGGATGGGGATATAATGGGGTGTCACAAAGCATGCAACTATATGCTGGATCATAGACAAAGGTGCTGGCTTTGTTTAAATCATGTATGATTTTGTACCTTAATGTAAACTTTAGGCTTGTGTCTGTGTGGGAATGTTATATTGTTCTTTTACTCTGCATATGTGTTTGTGTGCACATGTCTGTTGTCTGCAGGAGAGTTAAGGGAATACTGCAAATTCGTCTGCTTCGCCTCTGCAATAGGCCTAATTAATACACACTCAAGGGTTGATAACATTGTGGCTGAAAGTAGATCTCCTTAAGAGATACTTAATCCAACTAAAGATTGCACTGCTCCCCTCTCTTCCATGGCATCACAATCAAAGGTATTGGGTAGGTCTCTTGTGGACTCATTAGCAGACTGCTCAGTGGTGGGGGTCTCTGCTGAGGCTCAGCCCCCCCCCCCCCCCCCTCTTGCCTCACACATAAACCTCACCCTCTACAAGCTCACACAAACACACACAGAAACAGCACAACAGCACTTGATGACCCGAGCAATCAGTGATCCTTGTGGTATTATGATATTCCTATAGAGCGAGCATCACTGATGGAAACCCTACACTCTCTCATTGGCTCTGTGATTAATCACCACCTTATCGGCAAGCCACAAACCGCCCACTATCTCTGTGTGTATTCATATGCGTGGGGAGTGAGTGTGTGGTTGAGGACTGTTCTTATATAGGGCAGGGGTCAGATATCAGGGACAGGAGTGATCAGTAGCTACTCAGTGAACATCATCCAGGCTAATGAATGTTCTGGCATCAACTTTATGCACGTGTTGCCACCGAAATGAACATCCCTACACTAAATAAAACAGCGTCCTTGATGATCAGGTGTTTTAAAGTGTAAAATAGATGTTTTCTCATCTGTATGCTGCTAAGACATCAATCTGTCCACAAGCAAAAAAAAGCAAACAAAAAAGAAAGAAAATCTTTTTATTTTTTATGTTTGCTGAAAGTAATCTAGGGTGTCAATTTCTAATGGTACACAACCTTAAAACCTACATTCTGCCTCTGTCTAAAAGTCCTAGCCCCTGTATGGAAAGCCACTGTGGTCTTTTTTTTAAATCAGGAATGATCTGTATAACTCTCATTGTACCTGATCTGAATTCATAATGCAGCAGGTAAGTGAGTAGGATCAGATTAAAGAGTGCTGAGCCATGTTAAACCACTGCAACACAGGAGCATGCATCATGTCCGCGCATTAATAAAAGGCAACTATGTTATCATTATAAACACCATACGTGACCGGGCTGCACTTCCTGGCTGCTCTAATAGCTAACTGGTCAAGGGTGATTTATCTGATAAACTGCTTTTATGTTCCACAAGCCTGAGAGATGGTTTAGCTTCGCCTGCTCTGCCATAATGTGCTTTATAAATACAAAAACAAATGGTTGCCCGGGGAGAAGGAAAGATGTAGCTTGTATATTTGTGTTGGGTGGGGCGGGTGTAGGTCAAATTGTATCCTCTTGTGCCTTGGGGGGAGACAGGAAAAGCCTGAGTTATAACTCTTCCATCACCTGCCTCCTGCCTCCCATGCATTACTCAGGATATAGCGCAAATTGCAGCCGGCATCCATTAGTTCTTTTCAGGGTTAATATTGATGTAGATATCATTCCTATCTGCTGTGTCATTTATTTGAAATACTATGTGCGAGGAGTAGCAGCGGCAGTGAATCAAATCAATTGATAGAGCAGTTAGCCTTGCAGCCCGGGCTGCTTGGGAGCTGCCGAGCGAGCATGAAATATTATGGAGATTGTTCTTTAAAGTGATCTCTTCATCATCATTTGTCTGCAGCCGGGCGATCCTATCCCCTACGCTACTGCCTTCCTCTTGGGCACCAGCTGTCATAACTAAATCAGCCGGATAATGCAGTCGTGTGCACAGTTCTACCGCAAAACACCAACCTTCATCACCCCCTCCCTCCTTACACCCGCTGCCTTCCTCCTCTGCTCCCTTCACCCTCCTTGTTGCAGCAGCCACACATGTCAAGGAGCATCCAGAGAGTCGCACATCATCGCCGTTGATGGCCCTCCTCTCTGGGGCCTGCTTGTTTATGTCACTTCCTATGTGCGGGGCTGCTAGTTCATGTCACCCTGTGTAGCAGGGGAGCGCACGCCTGCTGTTTTACTTCATGTTTGGCTGCTTGTGACGGGCAGAGAGGTATCACTAAGCTCCCTGACAGTCCTTCTGCATGTTATGATGAGCCAGTTGAGCTGCCAGTCTCTGCACTCTGCTGTAAGTGAATATGACGGAGACAGTTTTTTATGGCACCCTTCACAGTCTGTTAGCATGAGTCTGGATGACTGTTTTTACTGCCCATAAATGGAGCGGCATGCATATTTTCTGAGTCATTAGGAGGACAGTCAGGAGACACACTCAGAGAGGAGACGCATGCCACTTAGGCCTGGCCGTTTACCATTGTAAAACCCTCATCAGCAAGCCTCTCACAGTGATGTAAACTCTTAGTTTGAGAACATTTCCATGTGGCAGTGAGAGATGAGATGAGAGGGCATCTTCAATGACAGGGCTTAAAGATACAGAAAGGGACAAAGCTGCATTATTCAGGAGCAGGATAGCTAGATCAGGGCCAGCCATGCCATCCTGATCAGTACTTTATAGCCTCCTGACATTACAGTCAAAGGGTGGTAAGAGTTGAAGGGTGCCATCCCTTATTCTGCATCTTTCAAAATTAATTCAGAGAGGACGCTAACTCAATGCACAATGCACACATTCAGTTTGTTGCACACTTGCACACAAAAGGGGACTAAAAAACACAAGAATGGAGTGCCCTATTGCCATTTATATTCTTAACTGTGTCCCTAAATATACTTTGCATTATTGCAAATGCCATACGTTTCCTTGGGTCTTTTGGGAGATGCAGTTAGTGTGCTTATCGAATCAAGTAACTTCAGCTATTCTTAATATCTTATGCTTTAACATCCGCATATTCAACAACACGTGTACAATAACACTACCATCCAAACACAGCCCAGATTTTTTTCCCTGGCAAAATAGTATCAAGTCATACATTTATACCGATTATGTGCAGACAAAATAGGCATCTATATTGCTGAGACAATGATGTCAGACTACAGCCCGATACATTTATATTTTTCTAAACAAGTCACACGGGACAGCCTGGCCGAGGCGGTGACATCTGCATGAGTCTTCATCAGAGGAACAATGAGGGCTCTTAGCAGAGAACAGAACCACTATTTGTCACTGTACTGTGATAAAATTCATACAGGGGCATTGTATGGGTCTGAAAATGGATGTTAAATCCATTAATCAAAGCCAAATGGATTATGTGCTCCATGGGTTGGATCCTGTTGCTGAGTCTGAGAGATACAGGGGTTTTAAAGACCCAGGCGTGTGTGTGTGTGAGTGCGTACATACACATGCACTTGTGTGTGTCAGTTCCAAATGAGTGATGATGACCACTGGTTCCCCATATTGATCATGAAAGCTCGAGGAGGGGTGTGAGATAGATAGCCACACACCAACAAGACATACACTCAGCACAGACTAAAACAGATAATATGGTGAGAAAGTTCATGAGTAATTCAGTACATGATTTAAGCTTTGTTATTATTTGTCTCCTTATTAAAATAATTAAATCAAAAAGAAAAAAAGAAGTCTGTAAGAGTGTAACATAACAAGATGCTTAAAAACAAACATTAAAGAGGAAAAAAAAGGATCAAGTAGGGTACAAAGAATGCCAGGTTCATAAAAATAAAGGTTGAAAAAACCAGTGAGACCACCCATCCAAAAAATGTCAGCTATGTACTCACGCCACTGTAAAATACCCATGGCATATGTTATGCAGATGTAACCATGAGTGAAGACCAGCATTAGAGGAGTAAGGCAGTATTTTGGCACAATCTCAGAGAGAAGCTGATTATTTACAGGAAAAGAAGGTGCAAAAAAGTGCCAGCCAGCTTCCTGTCTGGTTGAAAGATTTGTGTTAAAATACACTAATTTGGTTTAAAGTGTGTAAAACAAAAAGCACAAGTCTGTTGCAGGATGATTGAGAAGTATTATGTATGCATAGTGTCGAAACGGGGTATAATCATCCGTTTTCACATTAAGGGAAGTCAGAAGTTACCAGCAATATGCCTGATATAAAAGACATGATATACTTAATATAAGAAAACAATTCGATCATGCAAACCATCAGGCAGCTTGACCAGATTGTGTTGAAATTGTGACTCACATTCTAGCACCAGCTGGATGCCGTCCCCACCCAGCTGCCAGCCGCTGATTGGACAGGTATACGCAGCGGACGAGTTGCTTCTCTCTGCAATTTTCCACAGATTCAGCAGAAAGTATTTTATAGTGCATTTTTTTGTCTCACCAATCCATGATGTGTGTGCGCTCCGTACCCCATACAAACACATGGCTCCAGTTTGGCTTGGCACAGTTTATTTCTCTCTCTTTTCTTCCCGAGGTTATTAATTATACAGATATTGTTCTGGCACAGAGTGCAAGAGGGCTGCTCAATAGTTTTGGAGTCTCATCTGAAGTGAGTCTCTGAAATTTAATTTCAGAGTTGGACTTTAATATCCCTTTGCGCGGTCCAAGTGGTGCTCTGTTCTGTCTCTGTCGGCTGTGCAAAGCTGGGACATTCAGGTTCTGACAGCGGGGTGAACAGCCCATGTAGGGCAGCCTCTTATGGCTCCCTGGGGGCAGATCTGTGCAAACTACACTACAAATTACACAGTGGGTTGCTGTGCACCCTGAGCCAGTGTAAACAACAACACCATTCCCCCCCCCCCTACCATGAATCAAACTGAACTTATATGACCCATGTCTGAGTCCACACCCTTACTTTGTACACCCAAGAAGGCTTTTAATGACACACCTACAGAGCTTCCTCTCTTCTCCCCCTCCCACTGATTTCATTCATAAAAACTGCTCCTCATTCACTGTGTCCCACTGTGCAGTTGTTTCATTTTAGGAACCCAGGACTGCAGAAGTTTTCCTCGCAGCCACCAGACTGCTCTCAGAGCCAGTTGGAAACCACAGCCAATACTTGTCCGAAGTGCTCTGGCAAAGTTAAATATAGAGCCCCTAAGTTGTTGTAAGAGATTTAATAAATTCCTTCTTCAAAGTTTGCATAATGCTCTCTGGTTTAAAAGACCAAAGTCCCCTCGCTTGTTATTTCCCAGGCCTATTTGTTGATCTCTTATTGCTGGAATATAGCATTTCAGTAATGGTCTGCTGCAAAGCAGCTGATGTGTTTAATAAACTTTACTGGGCCTCAGTCTGGGAGCTACCTCCCACTTAGTCATAGACATGGAGCGAGGCAGTGGGCCAGAGGAGGATTCATTTACACTGTTAATTCAGCAATTAAAGAGCCACCATGTATAACTTAACATCTATAATTAATTATCCTTTAGTTATGGTAAGTGTTATTATTGTTTTATTGTCTGCTATTATAATGGAACGTTAATTAATTAGTTCAGTCTGTTTAAAAAAGATCAAGGACGAAAGGCTCGTCAGAAATATTCAGGTGAGAAAAAATGATAGACAACTTTTTAAAAACTAATGAAGCGACTGTTTGCATTTATCTGTTCTCCCAACCCTTTTATTAATTTAGCAAATAAAGAGACAATGTCAAGATGACAATTTTTTACATACTCATAATGTGCCTTTACGTCTGTCCTGTATGAGCTGCATATTTAACAATGATTGCAGTCTTGTTCAACCGAGCTGTCTGTTTGGTCTGAGATGTGTTTTGATGTCTTTACTTGTTTCCATGCCAATCCGTGTTATAAACATGTGAAAGAGGTAATTGCAGTGCTTTTTCTCCCCACCAACAATGCAAAACAGTGTTACAGTTTACAAAAATGCTGGTAATGAATTGTTCCTGCTCAGGTAAACTGTTTCTGCAAAGGATTAGAATATTGTATTATTATTTTGAATTGAAGTCATTGATTCCATATAAAAAACAATTAAATAGAAGAAACAAGCAATACAATTAAAGAAAAAGTCAGCCAAAAATGTTCTAATTATTTTGGTATTTCAGTACAAGGATCTGTGAGCAAATTTAAAGCTAATTTTTTTAATGATAAAGCTGCTTCTGAATCTAAAGTTAGTGTCACAGTTCACTTGTTCTTTCCACATGGCTGAACACGAGATCTGAGACCTGAACTTTCCTCTGCTTAAGCAAAAGTATTTATCAATGTATTTATAAACCATTAAAAACCTGCAATCCGGGTGGCACACTCATCCTCAGGTATCAGTAAAAGCAGTCAAACTGGCAGATTCGCTCACCAATATGTGAACCAGCTGTGGGTCTGGGCCTGGCAGTGTGCTCTCCTTCAGACAGAGGGGGGCTCTGTGGCGGAGGTCTGTGTCACGCAATCAGAATGTGTGGCAGTGTGCTGTGGGTCCTGAGAATAAGAGCCCGGAGCTCTACATTATCAGCTGGGTTGATAACAGCATGGAAAAACTGAGGCCAACAGGAAACTCATGTAGGGATCCTTCCCAGACCTACACGGCCACTGTTCTCTTAACAATGCCAAAAACACACAGCACAGTTTAAAACGTTTTAACCAGGCTGTTGGCTGAGAAAGTTTTCTGTAAGTTAAGGCCACTATTACTGATATTTTACACATACAATATAATAAATGATACTGTGAACACAAGGCTACTATTGATGGACCATCAATCGTTTCAGCTCATTGTTTAGTTGCTTCATGAATTTACCTTTTTTGGTTTATTGTCACCACTCTAATAGGTACGATTTAAACTGAAGCTGGCTGCTGTTTCTGAATTTCAGAAGGCATCTTTAATTGCACTGTACACGACTCACACAGGACCAAAAAGCTGAAAAAGTATGCTAATAGAAAAAAAAAAAAAAAAAAGACTTAAACAAAGCAGATATATGACCTAATATAAAAACTAATGTAACAAAACTACTGGATGTATACACATGTATCTTCAGCTTGCAGGTTCCCCTTATCATCTTAAAAGGATATGTCAATGCTGTGTTCACAACTTTTTCTGCTGCTCCACAGAGTTAAGAGGTAAAAAGGACATTATGAGGACAGCTGAAAAAAGAACGAGAAAATAACTCCTCTAATCTTTTCTTTTTACAAGTAAATAATACCGTGAGAGAACATTAAATCTTTTTGATGCTGTGAGGTTTTAAATTTGGAAAATCCAAATGATGCACCCATGATTGATATTTTATCAATTCATATGTAAAACATATTAGATGACAACAATCATTTACATATTTTGGACAGTTTTTGTACTATTATTTACTTATTTTTTTATTTTTTATTTTTTACAATATTTGACATATTTTCAGAAGCAGGTTTTTAGAGATCAGCTATTGAAAATAAACGTAACTGAACTCAGACTCATCTTATTCTTGGACACATAGCTTAATGTAGCCGTCAGTTAATTAATAGGAAGTGTTCCATTGCCACATGGAAAAACAACTCCGTCCCACTGACCTCCTCATGTTGTGCGTCCATGATGTTACTTCCATACATAAACACATAGTGGGAGCGGCTATGTGAACACAGGGCTGTAATTAAAACCATGTACAATTTCCCCTATCCTCCTGCTCCCCCCTCCACACACACACATCCCCCAGCCCCACATTAACAAAACGCCCCTCTGCCTGTCCCTCCTCCCGTCTCTTCCTCCTCAGAGGGGAAGAGTGCAGATGTGAGGAGGGTCAAATAAATAGCCGTGATTCAGCCACAATTCCACTTTGACATCCACTTAGCCTCAGGTTCCCTCTGCCAGCAGCCACCTGTTGCTCCTCTTTAAACACTGCTGGTGAGGAGGAAGTCTTCTCATGTGGAACTGAGCCCCCGCCACCCCCAACCCACCACCCCCGAAACGCTCCCGGGAACTGTAATGGCTTTAACAAAATTGTCCGGGGCCTATAGGCGACGTCATTCAGGCCTTTTACATGCTGTAGAATTATGCAGACAAAAAACAGAGAGAAAAAATGAGAGAGAAAGGGGGACAGCAAAAGATAGAGAGATTCAGCCATGAGGCCAGATGTTAAAACCATCAGGCCTGTGTGTGAACACAGAGAGAGGAGAGATCTACTGTACAGAGTTGGATATAAAATAGCAGGAAACAGACTGCTGGGATTTTACTATCAAATATTAAAAGAGAAAACATGTACTCTATTTATTCTGGCAGTTTAAAAAAAGCACATGCACATTTTCATTGATTTAAAAAAATATTTTCTAATGTTTCATATTTTGCAGATATGTTCCAGAGTAACATATTACACATACTATCCTGCCTCCTGCGGCAAAATGCAACACTCAGACTAAAAGGCTATTTTTCACGTCAAGGTTTTATAGATGTTCACCAACTTTTGGGAACTTTGCACAGGAAACTTCAAATGACTTCAAATGCTGTTTTGATCAAACCCTAATTTACCCACAGGCAATTACTAAAGTGAAATTAGCAACATTTAAAAGCATCCATTTACTTGATTAAAGTTAGATGATGAGAGTGAGATAAGTGAGTACCAATACTGGAGGAGATGAAAGCAATAGGTCAAGATATTGGGTGTCACTTGAGCGCACACAGACTCAGAGAACCACCGTGAAAAAAAAGCCACAGGTAAATAAATGAAGAGCGATGACCGTGTCACATCCTCCCTGTCGAGCTCGACTGCGTATCGTGTAAAGCTCAAAGCTTTGCCTCAGAGTGTCGTATGCTCCCACACGGGCCCCGCCACAGATGCGTGGGGCCTCTGGTTACAATACAGAGAAATCCGGTCTGCTTAGACCTGGCTCTGTTACTGCCATCAGAACACCGTATGAAGGCTAACTGCCTACCTGAAGTTAATGTAGAAGGGTCCTGATTTATGCAGCTCAAAGTGTCAAAGAGGAGCTCTCTTATGTATGATGCAGGCCTGACAGGGATCATTATTGTCCCATTAGCAGCCTCTACTTCTCCTTGAACCAGATGAACTGGATATTACCAAGTGTCCTCATGTTAACTAGTAGAAGGACAGATCAAGCACCCAGTGAGGAGAAAGCTGTCAAGAGTGAGCCTATTGTGTTACTCTGGCCTGGCCAGCTATGAATGTATGTGCAAAGCATTTGTTACCCCTTTTAAATCCCTAAAAGAAAAAAATGAGCCTGAGTTTCACAAGCCTTTTGAGCAGCAGATGTTATAAAATAGTCCCAAGACATCAAACCAATCAGGAGCATTTAGCGTAGCAGCTCTGTCTGACCAATAATTAGCTTAAATTGACCTGTTTCTTTCTCTCCTTCCTTCAGTCTTTTCAGGCACTGATATGAATAATGAGGCAAGGGGTTAACGCTGGGTCACACCAAGCTCCCTATCTGCCATGTTATTTATTCAGTGGAATGAGAAATTGATCACATTATTGTGTTAAGAGGGACCTGATTCGTTATAATCAGCCCAGTATTGGCAGGCCGGGCCCACGGGCTTCACTATTGCATTAGAAATGCTCAGCAGCCATAGGTCACCCTTGCTCAGGCCATTTTACAACTTCACATCACCTCAGTGACCTTTTGTTGACCACTGACAAAGACAAAAGAAAAGCAATATATGACAAAGCGATATGAGCTGCTGTTCAACACCATGCATCTTCACTGCAGGGGGGAACAGGGACCATCATCTCCAACAACTACTCAGGTGTGTTTGCAGGCAGTTAAAACAAACAGTCTGTGTTTGTTCCAGCCTAAACAGAACACTAGCAGGCCATGACCTATAAGCTATATTTCTTTCAAAAAGATTGACATTTATTGGGAAGGTGGTGCCAACATTAGCAGAAACTCAATCGTTCAGTTATTTAAAAAATTTACAATTCTGAGTATGTGGCCGATTTGAAATGGTTTCTTTGACCGTTTGCTCCCTCGCAGCGTTTCTCCAGATGAATGGAAAACTGTGTAAACAACCAGGTGCACTTACGTGGTTACATCATGCCAGCTCATTAATCAAATTAGTCTGCTGCTCTGTTTGCACTGGGCCAGAACATAAGTTAGCGATTGTTGATTAAACCATAACACTTTAGCACATAAAAATAGCTTTGGATCCGAGTTTAATCTTCAACAAGACTGCATCACTTTTTATTTTATTAGTAGCCATCGACCTTTAAATCTGCGTCCGTGCTCATTCGCAGCTTGTTAGTTTTTTATTATTAATATAATTTAAAATTGATAATAAACATTTGCAGATATATAAATCCTGGGACAGTTAAGGATTTGTGAAACTCTCCACACTCTCTCACTGTTGGTCAGCTACACAAGCTGAACTTGTCTTAGACAACAGAGCCAATAAAGATTATTCAAAACAGATCTACTAAATAGTTGTATTGTTAGGCATTTGTATGAATAGTATAAGCTCACAGTCACATGTTACCAGCTGGCACATCCTACAATGCCTGATTGACAGAACAATCAACAGTCATGTTCACAACATAAACTAAAGGAATAATGTCCTATGTCTACTAAACTTATCTTTGATTTAAAATGTTTTTTTTTAATGATTCAACTACATTTTTAAATATTATACAGCTTGATACTAAATACTTTTACTGTCATACTTAAGCTATCAATACATTAGCAGAAAAAATAAACTCCAAACTCGCATTACATTGGCTAGTAGCTTCCTAGCTAACATTACGTTATACATTAGCATCTTTTCTCTTGAACTGTGATACACTACCAACCAGGAATATTAGCTTTCAACCACTTCATGCTATTATCCTATAAGTAGCAAGCATTAGCTGTTGTCTTACTGTAGCTAACTGGTTATCAAACGTTGTATTTCAACTAAATATTTGACAAGATTCTCCTTCAGGTTTTTTATGTTCATTTTCTTTTCAGTTGCTGATCACTCAAGGAGGAGGCTACATAATAATGATTACTGTAAGTTACCCTTACATTTTCACAAATAATAAGACAGCAGTAACAATTATTTCAGTGTTTGAGCTTTCCACTCTGACCTTTACGGCAGAGAAAAAATGGTAGCTGTGTGAATTGTGGTCAGTGGGTTAACACATCTTAGCCTTGTTGGTAAAAGCTTTCGAGCCTTTCACAAGGCTTGGTCTGTTAGCAAGAACCCATGTTGTCTTCAAGGAACCGTGTCACAATAGAGGTATTGTGCTACAGATGTGTTCGGTAAATGTAAACCTAGAGTATTCTTCAGTTCATGTCAAAGTTTTAAAGGCAATTCTCTTTTACTTGAGCCATTCTCCATACGAAATCTATTTATATTTGAATTTAAATGTAGAAACACCACCGGCGTCGAGTCAAATATTTCAGTACGCTTTCCACCTCTGGGAAACACCCCTCACTCGCTCTGACTTTCATCCCCTGCCTCCCCCCAGATCACTACGGCTGTTTACAGTGAAAACTATCTGCATTGAAATTATTCCACTTCCTGAGGCTTGAATAAAATCAAGCCTCCACAAAACAACAACAGGAAAAGGGCCATTTTTACAATAGCTGTGTTTAAATATGTGCAAGAATTTAGTGACGCCTGCTAGCAGAGATGGTGTCATCAAGGACAGGTGAAAAATAGTAACCTCTTTACACATTAGCAGACGCTCAGAGAAAATAACCCTAAAACAATGTGTGTCTGAACTACTTGGTTTTCCAAACAAAAGAGAGTGTTTTACTGGTAACCAGCTTTTTCTTTTAATTGATTGAATTTTAATTCTGCATGATTGCTTCCTGCCCAAGTATTAGCATTTTGATTTAATCCACTCCCGCAACATAATAACTTTTCAATTCTATTTGTGTGTTATCTGTACATTTTGTCCATTTTCCTTTTCCTTTTTTTTCTAGACTGCATGTCTGCTTCTCTAACTCGAGTGTTCTTTCCTTGTGGACATGCAAAGAGCACTAACTGGTCAATCATTAGCTAATAGCAGCCTCTCCTTACCCTGGGCACTTCAACACATGCAGGTAGCTCCATGAATTTACTACACTTTTTTCACACTGAGAACTAGCAAAAAGAAAGCAACTACAATTGCTGTTTACCTTTGCTCCTTATTCATGCTTTCTTTCAAATGGTGATAAATTAAAAAAATAGAAACCGATAAATGTACTTAGAATTTAAGGTATTTTAAAAGCTTGTCATTTTTATGAAAAGTGAGCAATGTATTCGAGAAAAAGAAGGTCATTTATTAGCTGTGGAATCATATCAGATTTGTCATACAACATATTAATGATTCAGATCACATGTCAAAGGTTAAAAAAGTTATCTGTCATTCACCCAGTCATAAAATAATAGCTAAAAAAATGACTGAATTTTCCTTCTGTACTTTATATGATCTTTCTCTCAACTTCCTCCCCCCCCACAAAATAACCAAGTTCCCCTGGAGACATTCAGCTTCAGAGGCGAGACCACGCCGCTCAAAATGCTTCAGGTACTGATGTAAACAATCTCCATTACTTTTCACGCTGCTTGAAACTTGTTTAAAAATGTCTTAGCTTCACCCTGAAACGTTTACACAAGCTATTGTGCACGCAGAATTAATCCTACGAGCTTACAATAAAGACATTGAGGAATTTCCCTCGACATGAGATGAGGCTGGCAGCCTGATTCTCTCTGCCAACAGTAGCCCTGAGAAGATGTGTGTACATAAACTCCTGTGGTTACCTAAATGTTGTAAACTGTATAACTAAAGCTTAGGCCTCATTCATAAGCTGTTTACCTGGTCGATAAATCACAGTGTCCCTCAGGCGACAAGTCGTGACAGGAGGCTAGCTATGACCAGAGACCTGGATACTTTAAGTCAGAGACAACAAACAGAAATTATCTGTTTAAATAACTACACTAAACCCAGGCTTGTGTTTAGGCACAGAGGAGAAGGCTGTGAAGTGCCTGGCACGACAGATAGACAGATATCCTCTGCCACACTAGCTGTTGTTCTTGATATTTTCTTGTGTGCGACTTTTAGGCACTGAGCTTGATCAATCTGAGGTCACATGTGGAACAATAAGAAACATAAAATGGTTCTCAAGTTTAAAAAAACAAACATTTAACAAGTCTAAAAACTGTTAAATTTGCTTTTGAGTTTAGAAAGTCTAAGTTGCACAAATTGTACATTTCCAAAATGTTATTACTGTTTTAACATTACAAGTGATCCAATACTGTGGATTAAAACAATTGTCCAACTTGTCCTGTTTATTTATTTATCTTTTATTTTTTAGCATTAGTGTAAAATACAGGATGCAAACAAGCTGGAGTTTGCAGAATACTAAATTAAACCCGTAGTCCTTAGGCAGGTATCAAAAATCAGATCAATCACAAGAGACAAAATACGGATACAAATATACAAGAAAATAGTTCAAGCAGTCGCTGTTATTTCAACTGTTCAATTTTGGCCCAATATCCCACAGTACAACGTGTATAAAAAAGCCACATCTATATACGTAATTTATAAAAACCAAAAACTCATATAAGATCACATGCATACTGACACATTCACATGAATGATGGTGTACTGCACAAATAATGCAGTGTCTGTCGACGGAGCAGTTGATCTAAACAGTGAATTTAGGTTCAAGTTAATCATTTGTTAAACGCAGGACTTGTGATTTCTTCATGTCAGTAAAACACCTTCTTGGCTGTCTATTATGCAGCCTTGATTGCAGGATCACACTCTAATGGCTCTGTGTCTGCTCATTGTACTGTATCTCTGCCTCTTGTCAATGTAATGCAATACAGAGTTATTTGTTGTCATTATTTCCTGTGTTTGCAACAAGTTTAATAAGGGTTCTACTAGCAGAAAGACTGAGGTGTGTTTACAAGCTGGTGAAAGGCCTTAACAGGTTCTTTTCAGAGGGGGAACTTTTCCTGTTAAGGGAGAAAACAGATTATACTCCGGCACATTCCTCGAGTCGCTGCAGTCTGCTGGACACCTCGGTGCCAGATTCCTTATAGTGGCAAGTAAGTGTTCACTTGATACACTCTTCAAAAGGATAGCACGGCAGACCTGCGCCACGCGTCATACACCGAGTTGATGGATGATCTCAAACATGTCAACTGGAATTAATTTCATTACAAAGAAAGCTAAATATTGTAAAACATAATTCGATCTTCAGTACATCTTTGACCATGATTGTTCAGTGTCAGTATGCATAATGCAACGGCTAATTAAACACATATGAATCTGTAAGGTACACCCATGTCCACTTATTGACACACAACAGTATCATATCACTGTATCCTTACACTGTGCCTCCATTACCCCTCTGAGGAGAAGCACCTGCTGTGACAGAAGTCACCCGGGTCATGACACTGAATTTCTCTGCTACAGGGGGTCTTGAGGGTCAATTTGTTTCTCTGAGCATTTCCTCGGTCACCTTCACGAACCCCACCTTGGATCAATGATGCTTGACCCAACTCCACTGAAAGTCAGTCAACTACGCAGACTGGAAGCAGCAAGTAACTAATTTGAGACAAATAGTCATGGAAGCCAACTGAATAAAAAAAAAAGCTTGCTGGTAAAAAAATGACATGTTTTTGTTAATGTTTTGAAAAAGTTACAAAGGTTATTTTCCTATAATTTACACACATTTGTGCCTTTTAACAGAGCCTTTCCCATACGTGTGAAAGATGATCCAAAGTTGTATTTACCAAGTACAGCTACATTTAACCAAGAGACAAAAATACAAATTTTAAAGGTGCTGATTCCTATTTCATGTTGGCCCATGAGAATTACAACAAGTAACAATATTTAAAATTGAATCATGAATTAAAAATAAATAATCTTCTGTTCCTGTAAATTATGAAACTTTAAACTGTAAGTCCTGAACTCACATGTTGCCAATTCCACCTTGACTTAATATAACGTTCTCCTTTCTTGTTCTGTAATCAGGTATCAAAGAATAATTTAAGATGCTGAATTACAAATGTTATAAATAATTCATACTAAAAGAGCAAAACAGAAGTTCTTTCTTAATCTCATTTTTGCATAATTTACTTAAACCAGTTATACTTATGATTAGGACGACAGCAGCAGCAACTATAATACAGTATTTTATTTCAATTTTTATAATTTACACACAACTATCACAATGCTGTTGCTGGCTAAATTAGTAGTAATTTAAAAGAAAGAGAATATGTAATTTAATATTGCTAAATGTATTCATTGAGCTGCCCTCTAGACTTCAGAAATGAAAAACAGAAAGCAGCAATGTATTTAACACCAGCAGTCACACTGTTTTCACCTGGTAAAGTCACCCTGTAGCTCACACTGAGTCAGCGAGCCGAGGCACTGTCTGAGAATAAAGATACCCAGTCCCATTTACGACAGACCAGCCCAGTAAAGTTGGAGTCAGTCTGCAAGTGAAGTGTGGAAAAAAGGAGTTTCTCAGGTTTAGAGGGGCCGGACTAAAAGCACAGGGGCCCCGTCCCACAGAGAGCTGTCCCTCTGTTAATAACACTTTGACTGTGAAATAATAGCAGTAATACAGATTGTGTGTCAGTTCATATATATCTGTAGATCTGTAGGATATGCTATAACAATCTGCAGTGAACATTTATCGTTTAAATTGTGCCATAAAGCACCTTCAGTCAGAAATCCATAATAAATTATACAAAAGAATATTTCAAGTTAAATATTCTGTATATATTTTAAATGATTTCTTTATTCAAACTCTAAATATGCCAAAACAAGTTCTATTCCATTAAGTGTTCTCCTCTACTTGTTTTTGCGGCATGCAGGATTACAGGAATTACTTAACAAGTAAAACTGCTTACGAACTCTCTTTCATTATGCATGATATCACTGAGAAAGTATGTAAGTAGAAATGACTAGTTTTACATTTTTGGTCATGGACCTCTGCGGCGGCACATGGCCCCTTTGTCAGCGCGGGATTATCAGGAGCGAGCGCTCACAAAAGGAAATGCTTGTGGAGCTACAGTAACAGAAGGATAAAATCAGCCGTGTGATGATTGGGGTGACACATTTGTTTGGCTGTAATGAAAATAAGCCCATTGATGGAGCATTCAGTCACAGGCCCCCCAGCCCACATCCTGTCTCTTTATCCTTCATACAAGTGGCAGACAGATAGCGAGCAGGGGGATATTACAGCAGCCAGCCAGTGAGAGGGGCCCAGTGTGTGTGTGTGTGTGTGTGTGTGTGTGTGTGTGTGTAGGTGTGTGTGTGTGTGTGTTTGTTTGTGTGTGTGTGTTTGTGTGTGCGCGTGTGTGTGTGTTTGTGTGTGTGTGTGTGTGTGTGTGTGTGTGTGTGTGTGTGTGTGTGTGTGTGTGTGTGTGTGTGTGTGTGTGTGCGCGTGTAGGCCTAACAACCTGTCACTTTGCATATACTGCTGATGTGTATGACGGAGCTGTCTCTGCTGCGGTCCAGCTAATCAATGTATGTTAATCTGGAGGCTTTAAGGACTTTAAAATACCACACAGACTGACAGGGGGATGTAAAAAAGTCAAAACTGCTTTTTTTCTTGAACCTTTGTTGAACTTTAGTAGAAGTTTTAAAAAATATGTATGTTGCTTTTTAAAATGTTTGAGCCAATTTCTATGTTTACTTTAAAATTGATGGGACTTTATTTCCTTTATATAATCATTTGATGTATGCTTGCTAAATAACAGTATGAACAGTATGTTGTAAATATCTGTTTAAACAAAAATTCAGTAAAGTCGCCTTAAATTCAGATATCAAAAATTGCAGATCACACACATAAAATATCAGGCCTCCATCTCGAACACTTTGAATGTCTGAGACATCAACAGTCAGATCAAATTTGAAACGAGTCAGCAACGTTTGAGGCCTTCTCACTATAATATCACTGAGCCTCAGCAGAACACCATCGAGCTGATAAAACATCAGGCCTGATGGTAAACTCAGAGCCCACTGGAAGCGTTTGATTCTGGGATAGCGGCTGTGACTCACCCCTCCGTGTCTGTTTCAGCCACTGGGTAGCACACACATGGTGAGAACATGGCGGAAACCTGCCTTCAGTGCACCACAGGGCGATTGGATGACTTCAGACTCACTGTATCCATCAGAAATCTACCCTGCGCCCCACCCGTCAGCCCGGCTAAAGCCCTGGGCTCAGACATGCCACACACAGGAATCAGATCAGGGTTCAACATGAACACGTTCTCTCTCTGCCAAACGTCTTGGTAGCTGCAAGCAGCTGTTGTATAAGGACTACTGAGGATGATAAAGAGAGCAGCAGGCCTTCAGCAGCAAGATTTAGATCTGGTCTGGTGTTATTGAGTGATACAATGTGCTCTGTTTTAAATACTGCACTCACACAGACTGTCAAATACAGCTGATTATGACACAACTATACCACATCATGTGTAATTGTTAAAAGTTTGTCTGTTCTGAAGTCCAAAGCTCAATGTCTTCACTCATTCAGCACCAATTAAATAGTGAGTGATCATCATCCATGAGTAACAATCTGTTCATGTGACAGCTTTTGAGAAACTTGTTGACTTTAATCATTACATTGAGTATCAATCATCGTTTACATTGAACAATCTGCAACTTTTTTATTCTACAGCAGTTACAAAGTAGAGGCACACTACATGCAAGTTGATAAATCAGCTCAAAATGTGCTTTTCAAGTTTTAAAGCATCTAAATATGAATGTATTACACTTCAATGTACATTCCTGAAAAAAACAATGTTGTTATTTAAAAATGTGATCCTATAGGTTCTATAGTATATGCAAACTTGTGTGTCTAAGCAGTGGGCATCAGTGCCCCAACTGGAAAAGTAACCTGACTGTTGACTTACAGATTATTGGCATTTTTCATTTGTATGAATAAATGCTGTCCTTCTCAAAACAATGACAGAAAGGGTTGTGGGCTATTGTTTGTATCCTGTCTTCTACCAATAGTGTTGGTATCTTTGAACTTTGTGTACGATTATTTCCCAACAGTAACTATATATAAACTTAAAGAGACATATTATATAGAAATGAATAAGAATACCTTTAATGTTACTAAAGAGCTTTTTAACATGATTGTCTTTCAACAAAAAAGAAAGAAATCTGACAACCTTTTTTATGTTCTTCAACGGAAATTTTGTTTAGACATAAATGTGTAAGTGTGTACTATACGTAACAGTGTTTCATCCAGCGGCAGCACTAGCATTCATTAAACATATAAATATTAAAATAAACAGAAAAAGAAAAGGACAGTTAGTGTTGGTATAAATCCCCTAAGAAAAAGAGTTTAAAATACAAAGTGTGCACATGAAACACAGAAACATTGCAACAATAGCTGAAATATAACAAAAGTTCTGAAAATAAACTCTGTTTTCCAAACATTTTCAGATGTTCTTGTGGCTTTTTGTGCTCAAACAATTAGCCCCCACCGCTCCACCCCCACAGTGTGTGTGTGAGCGCTCTGACATGGTGTTTGTGGTATTAGGTGTTACACAGGGGTGCATTTCCCTCTCAGTTGTCTGAGCAGAACACACCCGCTGCAGCAGGGGCCCCCCTCGGCTCAATGTGTGACAGTAATTTTACACAGCCGGGGCCCTCAGTCCCAGAGGTGGGCCATTAAAGTTCAGGTGAGGTTAATTACAGAGAATTGTTAAAGCTGCTGCTGTGCGCTGGACTGGTGGGAGGGATTTGATGCCTCCAATACTGATTTCTGTGTGACAAGCCTCCGCCAGCTCCACGGGTGTTCAGCAGCAGATTTACACACAACACCTACAGGCGCCAATCACTCACTGAAACAGCTCGAAATTAGACCCCGCAACACAGCCACATGAAAATACTACAGCTTGTTATTATACTCGACGTATAAATTACAACACACAACATGCAATTATCCACATGAAATACGCAGAAATTGACTGTAACTACCGTTGAATAAACAGCCAAATTCAGGAGAATTATTTTGCATACAGGGAAGGCGATCTCTTCCACCAAAGAGGTTTCATTAACCCTGCGACGAGCCAGAAGCACAAGAAAACAAGCAAAGAGCGACTCTAAGATGCAGTCTGCAGTGTGTGAGTAAGGATGAGATTATATTGGATTAAAGGGGATTTTTGCAATGCAAATGAATGCACCTCAAATCAATGAGGCCTGTTCTACTCAATATACAAACTAATTAAGAGGTAATACAATCAAACCAGAATAAAACAGATTGTGCAGCTTCCTCAGAAAGAAATCCAATCAAACCTTTTTATGTGAAAAGATAAAATCTAAAGCGATCTCTCTTTGTACGAATAATGACCTGGGCTTTGTGTCCATTTAATAAGGAAAACTTGTCTTAAGAGGTTACGCTCAATGTGCATATTCTAATCAATATGAATTACATAGGGTTTTATCTATGTTATCTGCTCCAGACTGCTAAGCTAATTAATGTTTTATCGAGTGTTTTAACTCAATTATTTCACAAAGTCAAAGAGGTTCAACGCAATTCTCTATGAGCATCAGGAACATTTTCAGGGGAGGGGGGGGGTGCTTGAATTCGGTGGCCTTTGAAAGACACACAAAAAGATAAAAAGTTATTAGTTAAAATATTTGAATGAAACATTTTCAAAGGAAATAAAGTTGACATTCACTGTAGTACACTGGTTTGTAGAGAATAAAGCCTAACTGGCCCAGTGTTACATTTTGTCTTGTATCATTACTAAAGTTTGGACGAGTCCCCCCTCCTCTTGCGCTTCATTCCAGCTGATTGCTCATTTTCTAATGCTAATGGTGCTGGGCCGGGGCTAGGGTTTCTCCCCTGTCAGCTGGCCACTGGGGCTGTGGGACGGATCTAATGGGCTCTGACAGGAGGGAACTGATCTCATTCAAAGGGGATTTGATATGTGGCATGAATGTGGTGACCCTCAATGGACATATTAATGACCGTTATCATTCACAGACTTTGAGCCATTCATAAAGCCCCTTTTCTGTTGGATGCACCGGTGCTGTGCCAAATGCCATGACTTATGGATGAGCTGGCCATATATTGTTTTCACTGCCTTTTAGGTAACACGTCAAAGTGACTCACCGCTCCGGCGGCAGAGGCGGCGTCTGGTCCAATGGTTAGAGCAGCATCGTGCAGTAAATAATAACATGGTGGGTGTTGTTTACAATTCAATTACAACCACACACTGGCAGAGGAAAAGACAAAGGCCTACAGTCACAGGAGACATCAGTGTGGAGACGCACAGTCAATATTTAGCTTCGCCCCCACTGCTATTTATGACTGAGGTGTCTTTTCGTGCATTCAAGTATTGTTTGTGCTCATTTCAAATTGTTTCCTCACTACCCTGAGATAAGCAAAGAGAAAGTAAAGTGGAACATTTGTGAAAAGAACGAAGTGAGATTTCTTAAAATTACTACAAACACGTGGTGGATAAAGTTTGAATGCTAAAAAAGGTTGAATAATTAAAAAAACTCTAACTATCAATGCACGAGTCACGTAACCGAGTTCATGAAATGTATGAATATACGGAAATGATATGCAACAGAATATTTTTTCCTTTCCCATCAGTCCTGAAATAATGACTAGGCAAAAAGTAAGAAAAAAACAACAGCATTACAATCAACATGTGGACGCCTTTGAATAAACAAGTCTTAAAAAGGCAGAGCACTGCTGGTGCACAAAACTGAGCAGCCACATTTTAAATGTCTTGGGCAGGATGTTCATCAGAGTGTGGTTTCCCCAAAAATCCCAAACAAATCTAACCCGTCTATAAATGGTTATATGGTCATATTCAGCCATACATGCATCCGGTGAGAATTGAAGAGGAGAGACTCTTTATTACACAGAAACAACCTCTGCAAACACATGTGGCCGAGCGGCTGCAACCTGAGCTGTTCATACTGGTACCTGGTTAAGATATCTGTCAGAAACTTGTGTATCCTTTAAAAGAACAACTAAGACATGAAACAACAATCAAAGGTTTTTGCATCCTGCATCAATCAACAGGCAGAGAAATATAATCAGCATATTCATCGTCTTTTATCAGCAAATGTAAACAAACAAAATAAAAGTCTGCTTTGAAATCAAAGAGCATGTATGAGTGTGTGTTCTGGAAAAAGTACATTTGTAGCGCTCAAATGGTTGCTATTACAAATTCATCATTAACTTCTAATTTTATGGTTTTTATGATTAATTATGAGCATGATGGGCACTTTCAATTTTCCCAGCATGCTCTGTTACGGGGCGGAGGTGCAGATCTGAGCACAGCGGCAGCAGCTTGGGAGGTGCTGTGAAGCGTTCTCGACAGCTGCACAGGATGTTACATCCCTCCACACGTCGAGGTGTCACCAGCAGCATTTTTACATTTCCAATTTTATTCTCAGATTCCTGCCATATGTCAACTTCAAAATAAAGTTGTGCTCCTCGCTGCCTCCTAAAAACAATCTATGTACTTTCGACAAAGTGTCACAAACATGCAGGGCTCAATTAGTTTATTTGTTCTGTTCTTTTTTTCCCCCAGTTGATCTTCTGTCTGTTTAAAGCACAATACACTATGAGATACACTGTTAAACTTCCTCAAAATGATTGATGAGAAACATGGTTTGGTAAATATGCAATTTGATCATAGAGGAGGAAAATATTGTTCTTTAATACATTTGTCGAAATGTACAAAAAAATGATCATTTTGTGAAATATTTGAAAAGTCAGATTTAGTGACAAACATTAGTCAAGTTACGACATCATCGTTATTATTATTCTGCATTCAAGTATAAATGGTTAATAACATATTGTTAGATTAATATACTGTTTGCACTCTAAATATTTTATCCTAATTGTAGCACTTTTACCTTTACTTAATACTTTTGAACTTGTGGAAAATGTCCTTTTAACAGTATTTTACATAGAAAGATAGTTCAACATCCACTTTAGGAAAATATTTGAGTCAATGTATTCGCCACTTCCATTCTGTTGCTTGTATTTTGAAATTTTAAAGGAAACAGAGAAAGAAATAGGTAACCAAAGTGCCATCTGACCTACAGGTGTATTGTGTTTCATACTTAACACAATCAACAACAATGACTGAGTAAACCTCCTATAAACAGATAAAAGAAAAAAGCAAATACGAGAAGCAAAGGGCTGTTCCTCAATCTGAGGCAGAGGCAGCGGGACGTTTTTGCCTGGCTTCCTCCACAGTCTGGAAAATCCTCCCCACATTACTACCATTGTGAGAGCTGCTTTGCTTTCACAGTCCAAAGATCAAAACAGCAGCCATGTTTCCAGGGAACAAATGTCTTACCAGCTGGGCTGGTGTGAACACAGATATAATGCTGACAGGAAGCCGAGGCAGTCACTTGTAGAGCCAATTATGGGCAAAGCCATGGGGGCAGGTTTACAAACACTGCTTTTCTTCTATCGTGCAACTCAGAGGTGTATGATTAACTTCCTCTCCAAAAGTACCCAGGCAGCCCTGAGTCTGCCCTCTCTGTAGGTGGCAAAGCTGGTGAGTCGAGGCATAGCCCGGCCGACACCAGACTGCTAAACCAAACAAAACCTAGGCTAAAAGCATTCATTTTGTTGTTGTTTTTTTAAACTACTGACTGCATTTCCACATGCTTAGGCCTTTAATGGGTCTTCTTCAGGACGTGTTTAACAGTTTGGTCTAGTTTTACAGTACTTCCATCACTAGGAGAATGCCGGTTATAGGCCTCTCCTGCAGCCACAGAAGCTCTACATTCTCCATTGGAGTCAGGAGGAATTCAAATTGACCCATCTGAAGAAAATACCTTTGCTTTCTAATTAAAGGCCTTTTGCATGAATGGGGGTTGAGAGAGCAGCTTAATTAAGCAGTGTGTCCACTGCTGCATTCCCCCAAACAAAATCATTTTCTGGAGGATCACAGGAGCTTTTTCCTCAACATTTATGTAAAAAAAAGTAATTCCCTGGTGTTCAATCTTGTTTGAATAAAATGAGCGTCCACAGTGAGCGCCTCCTCCCATGTGGCATTGTGGCAGTGGCAGAGCAGGGTTACCAGCAAACAACAGTCCTTTAACTATCCATGGTCCAGCAGCCGACCCTCACTGCTGAATTGAAAAAAGTTCCTTTCAGCACATCTGCCCTATTTGTGCGGCCTTTTCTTTACCTGACTTGCTCAAGAGATTCGTTTTATCTTAGAGGTCATTAAATTCAACTGGGTAACAAACAGAGGTGAATATAACTGTCCCCAATCTTTCCCTCACAGAATTCATGCTTGAGTTGTCTCAAATAAAGAGCATCCCTGCCAGCGAGAAGAAGGAGCTCACAATCAGCTCCATAGGGGCAGCTCTATAGAAATGAGTCCCTGTATCATACAGTCCCCCTTTACAACTCTACATTTCCATTTAATGACACCCTACATATTAACCCTGGTCAGCATCCAATTACACAGAATAAGAGATTTATCTGTCCCAGTGTGCAATTTGAAAATGTTTTTCATGCAATGCAGGGCCGAGGGGGAGCCGGTGCCCCTTTTTTATTTCTATCAATTCAGCATTCATTGAAGTGCGAGCTTGTGAGTTATTTCGAATCCATTAACTCTAAATACAGGTGATTCCCAGCCCCTCCATACACAGGACCACCGAGATTCCCTGTCACAGGGTGTAAGAGGGGTCTAGAATGACACCAACACAACTGATTTGATGAGCTTTCCTCCACAGACCGGCACTCAACCAAACAAACTGGTCAGGCAACCAACAGCGCTCCATTCATATTTAATTACAGCCTGCTAACATCCAACACGGATTACATTACACGTAGCAAAAATGGAGGACAGAACTGCTATGAAATAATAAAACATAGTGAGAGGTTAATTCAGAGTGATTAACATCATACAAATCGGACTAATAAAACTTAAGAGAATTAGATCAGATAGAAAGTCAGGGAGAGCAGCACTCGTCCCTCTTTTAATGGCATGTAAATAACACCAGGTGGTGAATATTTAGTATCAAATGTGGGACACAGTCTGTGTCACATGACCCACCTCTGTGGGTGTAAAGTCACTGCTGGCCTCCCAGGCAACAAACGTGTGTGTGTGTGCGTGCGTGCGTGCGTGCGTGCGTGCGTGCATGTGCGCGCGCACGTGTGTGTGTGTGTGTGCACGGAGAGGGGGTTTGATTTAGAAGAGATGACCGGATGAGAAGTGCAGCCATATCATGTCAGGTTACTGTGTGCAGTTCTTAAGAGCAAAAACCAGCTCCCATGAATCGTTGACACTTAGACCTGCTTTATACTAGTAGTGTCTCTGTATTTGGTTTAATGGCATCAGAAAGTTATATGAGGGAAATGATATTGTTTCAGTATGAATTACTACATTCGCATTGATTTTTGCTGACAATACAAACCTTTTTGTGTCAAATAGAGATTTAACATCTCTTCATAGTTCCCATAGACTTAATCAAGATCATTCCAATGACTTAACTTGGTTTCAAACCGATAAGTTGTCTTAAATATCAAAAAGGTCATTTTATTTTCAGGTAATTAGAAATATAGAAGTGATCAAATAAAACGTAAGATTATATACTTTTCTCCTTTGTATTCCTGGTGTTCCTGTTGTCCACACTTCCTTGCCATGGCAACAAAAAAAGAATTCCTAGGCACCTAATACAAGGTAATTTTGTGTTTTTAATAAACAATTATAGCAATCAAACTCCTACACAATGTCTAAATTGTACCAATACATTGGGAACACGTTGGTACAGATATATTGCCAAAATATTTCTACAATTGAGACAGTGTGCAGGATTTTGCTCACATTTTTTGATGGGCTCCTTCTTCTCTTAGGCACATTTCTTATGAAAGAGACGTAGTTTTTTTTAACGTCAGTGCTTTTCAATAGTGTCCATCGTTAAAAATAAATACATTTTGACAACCTTAATTAAAAGCTTATAATGGGAAATGTATGTATAGAAGCTGTGGTTACAGCAGTATTGCAGGGCTGACTGGGGCTGTGGTGATATCTTTTCATGGGGCCAAGAACTCATGGTGATGCCTCTGCACATAAAAAAATAAAGATACTGAATAGACCTGAACACACACACACAGAGCACACATTCAACACACAAAGTCTCATGGTGTGTCATCGTCTCTTGGCGCGCTGGCGCCTGTCACTCAGTGGGGTCCTGGAATATGCACCGGGGCCATCGACAGGCATCTGTGTCAATGCCTTACAAACCTCAAGGCACCAGGCTGTAATTGGAACGACCAGCCTAATCCTCAGATCAAGCCAGACTCATTGACAACCTAAGCGGGCGGCAATCCCAGCAGCGCCTTATTAGCAAGGCTGGCCTCTTTGCAGGGTGCACTGGTGACATCACTTCGAGCCGAAAGATGCTGCAAAAGGCTTTTAGCAAAACACACAACAATGTCAGGTTTTGTAATATGGACATTTACATATGACATGGGCTGTAGTGTTTTTTTCTTAACTTTTATTTGAATAAAACTTGTGTTTTATGTTTGTTCTACACTTGCAAACATTCTCACCTTGAACGGACAAGGAACTAGCAGATTGGCCTCTCAGTCACAGGACGGAGATTGCCATAGTAAAGCTTTTACATATCTAAATCACAAGTGTTTGGTGTTCCCATCCCGTTTAGAGTTACTACTAACTTTATATGCCTCAAATAAATCCTAAAAAGTGGAAACAATTACACTGCACTCCAAAGCACATTTATGATCATTGTTTTATAGAATAATTGTTGCTGAAATCCCAAAGTCAGGATGATCAAGTAAACGTGAATAAATATTAAAGGAGTAGTCATTTTTGAAAAGGCACTAAGTCAGATTTTAAATTTAAAAGCTATTGCCAGTAATGTTAGCGTAGCTTGGCATAAAGGCTGTATTCAGGGGTAAAACAAAAATTGCTGAATGAAGATAACGCTAACATTTCTTCAACACCTGTAACAACACCAGTTTGTTACAGTGGTCCAGTATGTTGTATTTTTTTAGAATTTAGTCGAAGGTCATGAGCAAGTCGTTTCTGAGTAGCTGTCTCGGGCTGGCTTCTCCTCTCTCATTCCCGGTTGGGGAGATAAAGGCTTGGTTGTTGATTAAAAACATGGGTTTATGCTAGAGTTGTGTGTGGATGGATGGTGAAAAGCTATGGTTGAGACTTCCAACCATGTGGAAAGAGTGATGTTGATTGTGTTCTTGTTTTTATATCAGCTTTGAGTTTTCATGGATTTATCTGTAAGTAGGAGAGTATACAATTCTAATTATTGAGCTAAACTCTTTTCTGTATCTAACCAGGGAAGATTGGTGTTGTTTTCCTGTGTCGAATGTACAGTAGTTGGTGTCAGAGAAAATAGTAAAAGAAGTTGCTGTAAATTCTTAAATATCTGCCTAATCCTCTTCACAGCTGAAATCACTTCTCTGGCCTACCAGTTCCAAAAATCATTTGTCTCAAGTGAGCAGGTGAGGTTTATTATAAAAGTTGAATACAGCATTGGATGTTAAATGTCTTTCATATCACCTTGGGCTGTCTACATAGTATTTTAACTTTTAGGGTGGTCCACCCTATTCCTTAAACTTGATGATGGAAAAGTAAACCATCAGCTTTGGGAGATGAACCCACCCAAACAAAGCGCCAGCCTACACGGTGCAGTACATGCAGAGAATCAATCACAGCAACACAGGCTGCTTTGCTTGGCGCAGACAGCAACAGATAGGCTCTCACTCCCGTTCAGACTCAGTAGAAATAGCCAAAGATCACTTTGTCCTGTGTCCCCCTCTCCCACCTCCAGACTGGTATGTGCTCGCTGATGGAGGGGAGCATGTAGCAGAGGTCGGCTGTGGCACCTTCCTGGCAGAATCACAGAGGCTGGCTCCCAATCCTGTTCTCAAAAGCCAAGTTGCGAAAAACCCTCAACACACTGTGTTTGTTTGTGGCCCCTCTCTCACTGCCACAAATGACTTGTCAGTGAGCAAATCCTGAGGTTTGATGTGAAAAGACATCTAAGATATTAGACACATTAGACTAAAATTATTATGAAATCAAATCACATTATTTAGCATAAAATTGATGTCAGTAAATTGGAAGCTAAATCCTGCAATTGAATTCTAAATTAGACTACAGCTTCTAGTCTAGTCTAGTCGAGCTTATTTTGCTTTTGTTTGGGTTGAGTTGAGTTTCGATTCATTTATTTTCCATCGAGTGTGATTTTAGTTATGTTCAGTTTAATTTTGTTACGTTATTTACACACGAAAAAACACATGAAGAAAATGTAACATGAAGAATATATATGTGTTAGCTTGTGGTAGAAACCTGCAGACGACTTGTATGAAAACCACACAAAAAAAAGGACATCAGAGGTTATACAATCATACAAAATCAGCAATATAACCTTAATATCAGTGTTCAAAAACTGTGTATTATAGTTTTAGTTAAAAAAAAAGAGTAAGAGGCAAGCTCTTTTAATAGGCTGAGTAGTCCTATAGACAAATCTAGAGAGCCAACAACCTGATGCTGAGCTTGACATCAGTGCTTCTGTGAATGTCTATGCCTGTGTATTTATGGTTCAATGTATATGTGTGTGTTTGAGAGTGTATGTGTGTGTGTTTGTAGTTCCTGGCTTTTGTAAAGGCACTGGGAAGCTCGAGCCGTGCACCCAGGCATGTTTGTGCAGTGTAACCGAGGCTGACTGGCTGACCTCAGACTGTGTGGGCCCTTTAGCAGAAGATGAAGGAGCTTTTTCATCGACACAGGAACAGGAGGTATCGCCTTCCCTTTGCAGCAGCACTCATTCATGCCAGACACAATGCGTTATTATTGGTTTTGAATTGAAATGTTAATTTTGGGAACTGGGCAACTGGGTCTGAGAGCTTGCCTTGCTCATTTCTCATTTTTCACTTGGCTGAGGTGGTCTGATTGGATGGAGAGAGTTAACCCTCAGCTCTCCTTGAGTTACAATACCTTGGTTCAGTTAGGTAATGAATAAGGGCCTCAACATGCAGGGCTGTTGTATCTTCAGCGCTGCGTCATACAAGAAGAGAAAAGTTGGAGGTAGAAGGTGAAACCTGTGAACAGTCACTATTGTTGCTGAAGGAGGAGAAAGCTGCTCTTTTAGTGCCGGTGCTGCGAGGTAGGCAGGTCAGTATTCTGCCACACAACGCTACAGAAATGAGTGCATCAGCAGGCCCTCGCAGATCTATATGATGCAAATTAAACAGCATAATCAAATTGTTTGCACAACCATTTAGCATCTCATTCTCCGGCTGCCCTGAGCCAAACTGACCACTGGAGACTAGCCATCCACAGAAGTAACAAAGTAGGGCAATAACTAACAGCGATTAGAGGAATATTGATGGCCTGTGACACACAGCATCCTGAAAAAATGCTATTTGGTCAAATAGCTGCAATAATTAAGTATATGAGGGTCAGTCAATTTTATCTGCTGCTTTTATTTGGATCGATTATTTCGTAAACCGGCCAAGCCTCAGAGAGCATTATTGCTGAGTGGGGTGTTGATTTCATAGAGTGAGTGCTGCTGCCAAGTTACACAGTAGCATCTCACAGAGGAGAGGAAACACACAGGGGCAGTTAGAGTGTTACAGAATATTATAATATGTCATCACATTCAATGTAAACCATTGTCCACATGTGCTGATATGTTACATCATCACCTACTGTACATGCTGACCTTGTTTTGTGTCATTTCAGTCATTCAATCCGACATTTGATATCAAAATATAAGGTTCTCGGTAGCTGAATCTATTCATACTTTACAGATGACGGAAAAATAAGCATATTGCTGTGAAATATTCACACCATGAACTAATAAACATTAGATGAAAGCCAAAAGAATGAGGTTTTGCTGCCCAGTGCGTTTAATGTGACGCAGTGGTTAAAAATAAACCAGGCCATTTAGAGGCGGTTGATTGATTAAACATTAACTTGCTGGATCTGGGATATTTCTTATTAATCACAGGTGGCACAGACTTAACTGAGCATGAGAAAGGCATGTACAAAGAGACTCACACATACAAAAGACACACACACACACACACACACACACACACACACACACACACACACACACACACACACACACACACACACACACACACACACACACACACACACACACACACACACAGCTCCATATCAAACAGCACGTTGTGGGAATTGCCATGACCTAATGCGTTTCTTATCTTACATTTGATTACACATTTTACAGAAGAACTTGTGTTCCTCTTGTCTGAAAAAATACGTACATCCAAAGACCAACCCTGGCTTAAGAAGTGAGTCATTTGAAAGCAGTGGGTGGCAGATCTGTGACCTTGAAATGTTAGATACACACTGTACCGCCAACCCAAGTCCCATAAAAAGACAGAAGAATCACACTTTTCTTATTTTCCCACAGAAGCACCTATCACACTCCAATAACGTCACTGAATATTCAGACACTGTAGCAGGCTATTGCTTTGATGTAGCACTCATGTGGGTGGCCGGTATGCACAACTACAACGGCCTTTACTCTCACACTGACAGAGCTCTGAAACTAACTCAGAAATAGCTTCGCTTTTCCTGCTGTTACCATGGGTGACTTTTTTGTACCTGAGGAGGCTTTTATGAGAAAATTGACAAAGTAACTATCCTTTCAGCTGTTTCCCTGATGAATAATGTACGCACTGCTTTAAAAAAAAATCCAACAGCTTCAGGGTTGTCCCTGCACATCAGCTGTCATGGTGTGATGTGGGTGTTGGTCCTGGTTGCAGGGTGTCTTACCGCAGCACACAGGTGCCCTTTTCACTCCCAGGCCGAAAATGACAAATTCAATAAACTCAAGACATCTCTGCGAAGCACCTATGGAATCAAACACACCTGACACGCGGCTGAAGGGCTTCTTCCTAGTCCCTCTGACATCCCGTCTTGACGCTTGATATCAATATCTACTCGCATGTAGAATATCTCTCCATCTCACTAGCATGCTTTGACACTGTGAGAACGAATAAGAATATGTGTCAGAGGTTGTGGGACTGGAGGTAAGATTGTGATGCGGAAATTGAATCTGTAAGATGACATTAACAGAGAGTGTCCCCCTAACTCGGTGTGTGTTTGAGCCGCAGAGCAGACAGGCCTGGCTAGGGTTACCGACTGTAATTCTGATGGTGAAAGGGCCACAATCAGCCTACTTAATCTCCGAGCTGTTCTTTAAAACCAGAGAAAGACGATCTGTCTCCTTTCTACAGTATGAAACAAGGAAACATGTGATTCATTGTCAAATGGAAATGCACATTAAATTAAATTTGCCTTTACAGGGCGGACAAACCTTCAACTCCAGGTTTTTTTTCGCGATAACAAAAAAGGTGCTTGTACTCTGTCAAAAGAGGCCATCTCATAAAGCTAGCCTGACCTAAAAGAACAAAGCCAGACATCAAATTTTAAAGAATTAGCATCACAATGGGTTTAATGTCCTGCTTGTGGTAAAAGCTCAGTAAAACAGCCTTGCAATTTCAGTGGTGATGATAAACTGGGAGATGCAGATAACAGGGGCTCTGTGCGTAGGACAAACCCTTACTGTATGTTCATTAGCATCCCTGAAGGTTCCCATCTGACCACAAGGGAAACAGAGCGCTGAGGCTGTTCTGCAAGCATGAGTGCCTTATTAAACAAAGGAGCCTCAAGTTTAGTGAGTCTTCTCCAGGAGGAGCTCACATCGAGGCTCCCACCTGTTTGTCTGGGTGCTCCTTTGACACAATAGGTCATGAAATGCAATATGGCCCCATGCTTCTCCTTCTCACCACACAAAAGCCAAGGAGCGGATGAACTGCAAGATAAATGACCTTGACTTTTGGATAGTCTGTGCCATAAAAATAAACCATGCAAAGGCAATCTCCAAAACCTCATAAGACCAAAGCACAGCTTCAATGGAGAACAAACAGCAGCAGAATGAAGGGGGGGGGAAAGTGTCTGGTTTTAAGGGCAGGATGGATAGTTCCTCAAAGACTTTGATTGCTCGTCTGTGATAACTGTGAGAGTGTACAGGCCTGACAAATCCCGCTCCATGTTTGTACTTACAATCTGGAGGTCTTGTCTTCCAACCAGCTGTATACACGCGGCAGACAGGCTCCATTTTCCACAGGAAGTACGATGGAACCACAGGAAGATAAAACCAGCGTGTGATGGCTGGAGGAAAAATGACGAGGCAAATTAGGTTTTAGGCTTATACGAACCTATATACCAGAGCAATGATCACTTTCCTACACTTCAGTTTCCAGATATCTTAGATAAATTAAAAGAAGAACACGGCTGCTGTCTCAAAACAAAAACTTATTACATATTTTAATACAGTTAAAATTTAAGATATGTATTTTATTGGAGCCCCCAAAAGGAGCAAAGTCAAATCTTTAAACTTCCAAACTTGTCAATTTAGGATCTCTTAGACAGAAACAAATCTTTTCACCTTATCCAGATGAAGAATCTTATTCTAAATTAGAGGTGGGAAAAAACTCTACCATGAACTCAACTGATAGATGTCCTTTAAGCTAAATAAATGTAAAGGTACCAGAGATATGTGTAGACCTTAGAACAGGCCTATCACCTGGGTGACACTGATTGACAGTGTGGGCAGGTGTGTCAACGCGTCCAGGCAAAGTGAACCTCAGCCAGCTAAATGTGGCTCACCATTGTTCTCAGGGTCTTTGATCTCCCAGCGGTGGGCCAGAAACTCAGTGGGGAGTCCGGACCGGGCCCCAGGCTACAGTTTGTATCGACTCAGGAGGGATGACAGCACATGGCTGATGTTGTGGGAGGGGGCTAAGGCTTCCTCTTTCTCAGTGAAGCTTTGTCTCAACCTGAACTGCACACTGACAGGCCGCGGAGAAAAGACACAAGAGATGTTAAACAGATTTTACTCCTGTTTACTTTAAATCCCCCCAATGATATTGTTCATAATACAAGATGCAATCATTTCCGTTGAGAATTTTCTTTCTGCATTTGTTTTTGGTGGACACACACCTACACACACACTCACACACACGCACGCACACACTCACCTACACACACACGCACACACACACGCACGCACACGCACACACACACACACACACACACACACGCACGCAGGCACACACACACACACACACACACACGCACACACACACACACACACACACACACACACACACATTACATCACTCACCAAGACTTGCAAACAGCTGTGGAGATCACAAAATCACAAATATTTTCATCCATAGATTTGTTTATCGGGACTTTATATTCTTATACTTTAATATCCTCAGTTGTTTTTCTAACACACATGGCATGTCATAAAAAAAAGTATTTACCAAGATTTTTGCTTATTTAGAAAAAAAAGTTATTTCCATTAAGGCAACTGGTTTCATGCAACAATAAAAAAATGTCCATCCACTTAATATTTCAAAGGATTACAAAGTTAACTTTATGACAAAAAAGGCAAAATTAAGGAGATCACCCCAACTATTTTTGTTAAAAAAATGTGGTTAACTTAAACTGGAAACAAATGATCTTATTTTGTTTGTGTGGCAGCTGTGCATATACAGCCTTTACTTAGGGCCAAACCCTTTAATGAACCTTCAAGTGTACTGTAAGTGGACAGGAGTGGCTTACAGCTAAAGAGAGTAATGTTTCTCTGCTGATGGTTCCCATCCTCTCCAGACGCTGCAGGAAGAGACCATCAAACCATTTAGCTCAGAAGAGGAAACAAACAACCAACACTTAAATAAAAACGCATGAGACAAACGTGTTACAAATATAATCCAAATCAGTAAGAATGTTTGCATGAGGCTGTGTGTGTTCATAAAATCAAGAGTGCACAGTGCATATTCAGAGCAATGAATAAGACTCACAGCACTACAATAAATAGTGACAGTGAACAGGCAAACAGGGACAGCCCCTCTTAGTGTGCAGCGATTGTGTTTCAGTATGTTGGCCCGGCTCTTTCTGTGCTGCTCTGTGTTGTGGAGCAAGAAGCCACTGCTAGGAGCCACAGTAGAAGAGATCAATTGTACACATTCCTGCCACCTGAGATTCAAGTGTTTCTGTCATACTGCACAGCTCAATCAATAACCCAGCTAGGAGCTAAGAGGAAGATCTCCGTCCATATACTGCTGGGACTGCATGCCCCAAACATGTGCTTACTTGTGTATAATTATATTTTATACTATTGATTAGTCTGCACAAATAAATTATACACTTTTTTAAATTTAATTTTAATCAGACAAGTTTTTACTGTAGTCCTTCTATGACAAGTATTTTGTTGATATTTAAAGTTATATTTTTAATCCAATGTATTTCTTAATCCAACATTCTTAGATACTTAAATAACACACAAGGAGAATGTGGAAGATTATGAATAATAATAATAATAGTTATAATAAAATACAAGAAGAGGTGCATACAATTCCTTATGGACGGAAGTTAAAGTTTTCAACTAAAAAAGGAAGTATTCGTCATAATTAGCAGAGTAGACATTTTTAAGGTGTCTTATTTTTCTTTCTTAACTCTAAAAGAATCTCTCACGAAGCCGTTGCCCTGCACGACCAGAGCTCACGGAGCAGATGTGACTAAAAAAAAAGAAAACAGTCATTGAGGGTAAGGATCATTTAGCTTCTACGTCCTGAAATATAAAACGTAAATATTGTAGATTTGGGTTCGGTGAGGAGGAGAGCGCCGAGGATGCTGGACATAAATTAACAGATCCTGTATTACAGGATGTGCAACGATGTGTTAAATTAAATACAGCTGTTGAAATACAAAGGGGAACTTTTTCAGTTTGAATAAGAAAAAAACAGAAAGGAAACGCTTTATACGTCGTCAAAGGATTAACCGTGAGATCTTGTAAGGCTCAGAGGCAAATGATTAGATCGTCGCATTCTCTATGAAAAGCATTTTTCACCAAAACGCATGAAAAGCCTTCATCATTTAATAGATTATTTGTTTCTGCTGACATATCGTGTCCTGGCAGAAAAATACGTACTGATATTTTTTATAAATAAATGGCAAGAGGTAACAGTTTCATTTCCGCACTAAAAAAAAAAACTCGATCTACTTTATTCCGCGGATTAGCGGTTAAGTGGCACTTTCAAGGATTGGCAATGGAATGGAATCTGTTGTTTAAAACGGCGTTCAAGATTTGAATGAAAAATCAGGTAAGTCCTGAAGACTGCATCCACCGTTTGTGCTTCAGCTGTTTGTCTTTGAAAAGAAACGAAAAGAAGAGAGCTGCTTAAGCTGCACAATGGCCCTGAGAGCAAATTAATATGAATAAAAAGTTATTTCATATTTTTTTCTGATCTTATTTCAAAATCATGTTTGCGTTAACTGTGACAAAAAAAATTGTGTTCTATATAGTTTCATGATATGATAAATAAAGGAGGGAAAAAAGGCACACAAACACACAATGATTCTTTTGGAAAACTGATGTATTTGATTATTTGAGTAAAGAATTACAGTATCTTAGTTGTTAGTAGGTATTAAAGTGTAGAGAAACTGGACCCATAAAGATCTTCCAACTTTCCAAGAAAGTGCATGTAACAGTCCGAAGGTTGTCAAACCCAATATATATTTATATTTATAAAAACACTATCATTTTGTCCCCTGGCCGTGATTGACTTCTCTTGTGTGAGCTGTATGTACATTTTCTAAGGAGGGAGTTTGTATTTCCACATCTGAACATATTTACAGAAGCTTCAACACAGAACTTCGCACTTGATGTCAGTGAGGATGCTGGGACATAGCAGCAACATGGAAATCCAGCTGAGAAACTAATGGAGAATCCTGCTCATTTGATTGGCTGTCTCAGTTCCAAAAACCAATAAAAAAGGCTAGACCAAATGTTCCCTTCTGACTTGCTTTCCATATAACCAAAATACAGGCAACAACAAAAAAAGAGATAGAAGAAAAGAAACATATGGAAACAAACAAAAAGTAGAAAGTACAATACACAGAAACAGTAACAACAGAACAAGTTAACACTAAAGAAACCCCTTAAAATGTAGCAAACTTCAACGTTTTGTCGTACTTAAATAGAATAACAGTAAATAGAAGTTGGAAAGAAAGGAACTACACCACATTTCCTTTGCCTGAATTGTTTTGCTTTGATGAAAGGAGGGTGGCTTGAACACACAGATGTTAGACCATCTACAGAAGATCAGTGTATAATATTTACAGCAAGTCTGTTTGCTTATTACAGGGCTAATGCATCACATCGACAGTTCGGTTATAGCTACTACAGACAGAAAATAACTTAATGCCAAGGTAAGGTAATCTACCCAGATATTCTAAGTTTCAAAAGCACATGTTTTAAGCACCCATACATACCCATTCTGGCTTTAAAACAAAGAAAAACCTAAATGTTAATGCTTCCACTTGGTTTCAAGCAAGGTTATACTCACTAATAAATAAGCTCCGTAAAACTATAACATGTACATTGTACAAAAAAGCAACTTGTCTTCACACTTGTGTTCGTAAAGATTCAATGCGGGCAAAGCAGTTCAGTTGATTTTGTCCCCGTCTTGTTCTTTCTTTTTTCTTCTTTCCTGTGTGTTTACATATGTGTACAATATGCCTTTGGGCATCTTCATTTGTCTATGCACAACTGAGGACATCAGCTCTAACTTGTGACGATTTCTTTATTGTCCTCCATGAAACGTGCGAACCGAAAGTGGGCCCCATTCTCTGTGTTGGCCATTTTCTCCATACCAGCAAGAGCAGCATTGGGCTCCATGCTGTGCAGCTTGTCTAGGCTGCCAGTTAGGCCACCAATGGGAGAGCTACCCCCATTACCCACACCGCCTGACATGTGTGGGATGCCTCCATTCTGGATGACAGAGATTTCATTTGTCTTCATCGCCAGGCCGTTAGAGAAGGCTGCAGCATACTGGTTCCAGAAACTAGCCGGGTCTCCGTTGCAGGCCCTCGATGCCATGTCCTTCTGGAAAATTTCAGGAAACTTGACTGGGTTGGCACCCAAGAAGGCCATTGGCCCATCCACAGAGAGCCTGCGGCCCCGTCTGGCGGGAGCACTGTTCCACATGTGTGTGCCCATGTGAACCTTCACAGAGAGAGGGGAGGAGGGAGAAGCGGGATAAAAGGGAGGGAGGAGAGATAGAGCATAAGTGGGATGAAAATTAGCGATGTTTACAAACTTGGCCATAAGAACTGCACATGAGATGATGCAATGGAAAAAAATAATAATAATGCTTGACTCCAAATTAAAATAGCTTCACACCCTGGCTGCAAAGGACCATTTAGTTGCATGCTGTGAGCGGTACCAGCATGGTGTAAACATCTTATTTTGGCAAGATGGACACATGCTGTTTCATCTAAATCTTAATTTGCTCATCTCACAGGGGGGGCACAGAGCTTTTTTGTAAAATTCAAGTACTAAAAAATATATTGCACATGACATTGTATCTCTTCCAGTTCCCTTTCTTTGACAAAAACAGTTTTTCCTAATCATCAAGACACATTAAATTAGTTATGTTTATGGTATGCCATGGATAAACTACTTCTGAAGTCTTCAGAGAATTTTCCTTGTTGATTATAGTTGAGCGTCTTCAGATAAAAACAAATGTGTCCCTGTATAAATCAAGTTTCTACCAAAAGCCAAAGCTTGATTTTAAATCATTTTTGAAAGTTAATGTTAACATGTTTCCAAAATGTCACTCTAGGTATAAGGACTGACACACAACATACTTGACATACTTTGTCTTTAATTCACACAATTCTCTGAAAATGCTGTAGATCATTGAGCAGGATTTCACAAAATCTGTTATGGAAAACTTTACTCTGACCTTGCGGAATAATTGTCTCTGACTGTTAAGTCTGTGCACTGAATCAGTCTTAGCTGATTACACTTTGGAGTTTCTACCCAATAATCATGTACGCTAAATGATTCAGCCTTTCCATCAAGTTATTTCTTTGAAATGTGTGCTTTTAATTAATTGTAAAACATTAGCATTCTAGCATGACTGGTGCACTGACATGTCATATAAAACTAGATAGCAGCCCTGAGACTCATTTTTCACAAACATTCACACGCACATACTTTTGGGAGACTAACGGCTTTCTGAATGTTTCAACATTTACCTTGAGGTTTCCTTTGGTGGTGAAAGCCCGACCACAGATACTGCAGGCAAAGGGTTTCTCCCCTGTATGGGTTCTCTCGTGGATCTGTAGAGCACTGGAGGATGAGAAACATTTCCCACAGGTGTTGCAGAAGTGTTGTTTCGGTGTCCTGCGTGGTGGAGCACCAGAAAGCACTGGGGAAGTAGAGGCAGATGATGTGACCATGCCCAGAGGCATGTCCTTGTTTTCTTGGTGGAGGCCATGGAGGAAGCCGTTGACCTCTGGTTTGTGAAGAGAGCCTACAGACAGGAGGGATGGGGTTGGGCTGGAGGACAAGCTGGTGTTGGAGGGCTCAAACAGCTGTGAGGGCAGGTCTCTCATTTGATGGGTGAGCATGTGCTGCTTGAGATTGCCCTTGGTGGAGAAACCCCTGTTACAGGCCGTACAAATAAATGGTCGTTCTTTGGTATGGCTTCGATAGTGAATGTCCAAGGCACTCTGACAAGCAAAGGTCTTCCCACAGATGTCACAGGATGTGTTCTTGATGATGTTACGCTCACGAAAGGAGAATATCATGCCCAGGGGATCTTTTGGGGGGATTGACAGATGTCAGGTCTAGGGCTCCAATGTTGGAGGGGTGAGGATGCAGGAGGCTTGAACCAGTGTGCTCAAAAGATAAGGCCCTCTGGTGCCTTTCTTCAGGGTGTGGGGATTTGTGTGGTTGTGTCTGCATGCTCGTGGGGGATGGCGCCTGCATGGAGGAGGTAGATTCAGACACAGCTGGACTCCCTGCGCTCCGGCTTTCAACATCCCCTCCCAGAGACGAAGAGTCATTGGTGAGACAATCCCCTTCAGCTAAGCCATTTGCCACAGCCCTCATTTGGCTGGTCTCTATTTCATTATTGTGGCCATGCTCTAGGCCATTTTTCTGTTGCCCCTCTTGGTAAACCATTTCAGGGGGAGCTGGGGAGTTACATAGACTGTCATGTGACCTAGGTGTGTCCGGGACACTGCTATCTGGACCTTCCTCCATTCCTTCAATGTTGTCATCGGAGAAGTTGTCCAGATCATCAAAGTTTCTCTCCTCAAATGAGCCAGTGTCAGAGGCCATGGACTCTGGGTAACTCTCTGGCAGAGGGGTGTTGGGGATCTGCCCACCCATGTGCATACGAATATGTTGCTGTAAAACCACAGCATTAGTGAACTTCTTCTGACAAATAGGGCAGGAGTGTTGGACTCTAAGAGGAGGCATTGCCCTATGGACGCTGTAGTGTGTCTTAAGATTTCCTTTGGTGGTAAACGCCCTGCCACAGACTTTACACTTAAAGGGCCTTTCACCAGTGTGAGTGCGATAGTGCATTTTCAGAGCACTTTGGCAGCTCAGAATCCGGTGGCATATGACACATTCATTGGGGTCTGTAACCTTCCTGTCAATGTTCTCCACTAGCTGCTGAAGCTTGGAGGTCTCAGACCCCTGGAGAGGATCCAGGATGCCACCAAAAGGGAACTTAGCCTTGAATTGATCAGACATAAGAGGCATTAGCGGGTTTGTCATCATGGGCGGGCTGTTAGATGTTGTGTAATCAGCAGTGTTCTCTGTAGCAGAGCTCACATTTGTCATGAAGCCTGAGGAGTGGCTGCCTTCTTCAGTTTTCCCATTTGAGGTAGGCAGAGTTGCACCTTCAACCTCTTCAGATACTCCATCAATACTTTTAGCTGAAGGGTCAGCAGCACCTGAGTCACTCTTTGCGGTAACAGAATGGCTTGTTATGGCTATTGAATTATCTTCCTTTTTGATGAAATGTGGCAAGCTTGGCATGGTTGGTGGCAACAGCATACCAACTGAGGAAGTCAGAGTGGGCAAAACTGGTTTGCTATCTAGCCAGCTCGTGACAGGTTTCTCTGGGGGCATGGACATGCCGTATGGGATGCCTGTGCTTGTTGGTATATTGTCCAAATGCTCAGGAACAGGGTAAGGATTCATCTGGATGTGAGGGTATTTTTCTTTATGTCGCTGGAAATGTACCTTCAGGTTACCACGGGTGGAGAAGCGGTTACCACAGATATTACACTTGTATGGTCTTTCCCCAGTGTGAGACCGCAGGTGGATCTGCAGAGCACTGTCACTCCCAAACACTTTGCCACAAAAACGGCACTTATGCTTGAAGAAAGCATCGTCAGAGCTGCTTTTGTGCTCAAATGAGGTGACATTTGGCTGCTTGCCTTTCGTTCTCTGGGCCAATGCTGCTAGAGAGTTGAGGTCCTCCACAGTAGTGCCAACACTGGGCAGAGGGCTGGAGAACATGGGGTTACCAGGTGGGGGCTGAGGTAGAAGGGGATTCACCGCAGAGCTTAACAAGCTACGCATACCAAATGATGGTGTTGATGACTTAGCTAGTGAGGGGTTGCTGAGCTGAGAGTGGAGGCTACTCATATGACTCTGCCTCTTGTCAGAGGACTGGGCATTGACTGTTGATGGCCCCAATGTGCTAATGCTCTGAGATGTCTCACTGCTGCTTGGGTTGGACTGAGGTAGCTGTGCCGCTGCAGCCAGCTGCTTTAGGCTGCTAATACTGGCTGACTGGCTGGCCAGGTTCTGTGCTAGGCCTGCGGCTGCAGCCAGCTGTTGGGAGAGATGGGAGCTGAGTGTGGTAAGTGGGCTGGCAGCAGGCCCCATTGTGCCTGAAGCTGAGGCAGAAGTTGGAGGCACCTGTATTTCTGGGGACTGAGAGGCCAGTAGCAGTATCTGATGGCGAATCTGCTCAATAAGCTGTAGTTGGTGGATCTGTTGCTGTTGTAGAGCCAAAAGCTGCTCCATGAGGGCTGGCACTGCCACCCTGGGCCCCCCATTAGAACGAGCCTCTTGGGAGAATTGAGCTACAGCCACTTTGGTGCTCTGCAGATTTTCAATTATGACATTGCTGTTAATCATGGAGAAGTTCCCCAGTTCAGTCAGGTTACTGAGCTGAGGTAGAGGGGCAGAGATAGCTGAAGTACCTAATGCAGGGCCAGAGGGGCCCCTGACACCATGGCTGCTTACTGTGTTAATGGGGCTCCCACCATCTGTATGACTGCCTTCCTCTTCATGACCACTGCTCATTCCGGAAACGTCCACATCCATGGATTCATCTTTTTCAAGAGAGTTAGGCTCCAATAGGTCACTGCACTCAGTTTGATCAGTGTTATTAGCCGTGTCATTCATTTGGTCATCTGGATTATGGGGAGAAGACCCAGGTGAAAAGGTTCCGGTGGGGGAGACAGGATTTTCATTCACTATCAGAACTAACTGATTCTTAGTGCAATTCTTCTGGTGTTCCTCAAGATCAGATATTTCAAAGAACTCAGCACAACATCTGCTACAGACGTGGGCGTCTGACTCCTTGCAGGGGGGGTCCTCTGAGCAAAGTTCTGTGTCCCCTGAAAAAGAGGAAACAGAGGATTAGTGATTAGAAATGTTTTGCAGCTGAAGAAGCAGCTTTATCTCCTCAAATTCCATTGTTGTTAATCTTAAGTTAATCAGTTTTACACTTATCCCTTTGATGTGTTCACAAAAACAACGGTTGAAAGGCAACAATAAGCCAACAGAAATGAGAAAAGGCGTCATTCAATGCAGTGGCCACGGAAATACGATAAAGGGGATACAAAATCAATGGGAACTACTCAAATATTTCTTAAAAGTGATCTTTGAAGATTTACATCTGGGTTTCATCAGCCCAAACAAAGGTGATCATTTTCACCAGATAATCCATCAAAATATAGAATAGAGTGAAGTGTGGACATTGGCCCTTAATGAAATTTCATAGAAAGATATTGATTTCCTATATTCCATGTCCTTCAAAGTCTTCTTGTCCACTCGGTGCAAATCAAGCATTTGATGGACTTATTAGACTTTCAATTTGCTGTCAACTTTGCTCATTTTCAGCCGACTATGGACATCTTGGACAGGTTATCTATGTCACTAAACTAATTTGTATCCACTCATGCTGCAGTCACACTGAGATGTGAACAACAGAGCCTCTGGCATCAAGGTGGTTACATGCACAAACTAAAAAAACAACAAGAAAATCAAAGAGAAATACAAATTAAAGCCATTTTGACTAACAGACTTGTTTAACACATGGTAGCAAATTATTTGCTATGGCTTAAATGTCTACCATTTAATGAAAATGGTAAAAATATATTACATTTTTTAAATGCAATTATTTATTGGTTCCATATTTTAGACTCAGACTTTGACCCCCAAAAGTTAGCAAACAATAGTCCAAACACCTATCAGTAAATTCTCCTAAATAAACGATTTGGTGCTTGAGTTGCATAACTATGCACGCATAATTAACTTCCCAAAACTCAGAAACTGGACATACCAGCTGACCGATCTAGCAATACAGAAACTTTCACTGAGATGAAATTCAAAAGTAATGACTGCCTTTCAAATGCGCACAGAAACAGGTTTTTTAATTTTCTATTTTGATAAACAGACAGGTCAGAGAGTGAAATGACAAGAAGACACCCTGCCCCCCAGAGCCTCTGCTGTGCCCCAGACTTTCCTTATTCTGTTCCCTCTTTGTCAAACTAAAATCTTGCTGTTTAACATACAAGTTGATTTACAAATTGCATTTCTCTATGAATCCCTTTCATTGTGGCTCCGGCCCCTCAACACTTTCATCAGGGCCAAGAATTCATTTGCAAATGAAACCCAGAGAAGTGCAGCCCTGCCCCACAGAGAGACAGGATGCCTTCCCATTGTTCGCGCAGCATGGGAGCGGCGGGGATCGTCGGCACAGCCTGGCCCTGCTCATCTCAGTCGACTCAAAGCAGATCCTGTTTAATTCAGGGATTATCTCCCTCAATGTTTCTCTGCTCAGAGACATCAGATAACACAAAGTTGCCATGACAGTAAACCCTGGCCCTCACACCACCAAACCATGCAAACAGGGAAAATACAACTTTAATGATAACTTTTCATGTTGAATCTCCCCTGTCACCCTCAGCCCCCACCCGTCCACCTACACCCAACTTTGAAAAAATGTGTTCAATTCATAGTGTGAAAAACGCGAGGAAACACAAACACCTTTTCACTTTTCTCGAAGCTGACTGTACACAAATAAGTGTGAAGAAAATCTTAATGATAATTAGTGACGTGAAAAAAGAAAAAAAAAACTCATCAAACAAACTTCTTGCAGATGCAGAATTGATAAATACATACAATTTGTGTATGTATGTGTGTTAATGCTCCAAATCAACGCAGAGAACAACAAAAAATACACACAATGCTGTTTGAGAAATAATGTTATGTGCTTTAAATTAATTAATAATTTCATCCATAAACATACGCTAATAAGAGTAATATATGTTTGACAAAAAATAATTTCAAAACAAAGATGATATTTCTTGCAGTGCATAATTTAAAAAAAAATCTTAAAGAAATGCACTAGTACTAAAATGTTAATAAAAAGTTTACATTTTAAAACAATAACTTTAACATATAAGAACATGGAAAAAGAACGAGATAAAAAATGTAATACTCCAATCGGGATCTGTGCATTTAACTATTGAAAGAACTGGAGGAAAATATTTGTATCTTAATTATGTTCAACCAAAGTATACAGTCCCATATTCACCGACTACGTCTTGAGTTTGGAATAAGAAAATTACATTAAAATAAGTTTAAAAAGAAAAACATTACTATCAGAATTCATCAGAACTTTAATGTAATGCTTCAGATTTGCTCTGTCAAATGTGCCTTTACATGTTTGACTTTACTTGACGACACCAAAAATCTCTTTAAAATCAAATCAATCAAAACTAAATCAATGCATGATCACAAATCCACTGTCCACAAAAGTCTAGCATAGCAAACATCGCAGATGCTCGCATTAGGCTTAATTCCAAAAATAGCAAGGATTAACTTCGAATTAAAATTTAGATAAAGTCAAGCTGGTAGAAAGATGGAGTCTGTAAAACTTCCATAGAATCTCTATCAAAAGCACGATGTAAGCGGTGCACAGGGCTAAAGGGCGGTGGAGAGACAAAGAGAAGAAGACAGAGCCTCAAAGAGAGTGGCCAAAGTGTGAATATGAGAGCCAAGAAAGCGAGGATTAGTGGAAAAAAAAAAGTTGACGGCGAGCTTTGAGAGATCCTACATTATTTTTTCGCGTGGGGCCTCTGTGAGCCTCTCTTGACACTTGTAACTTCAGGAGGGTTTCTGCTCTCATCGGCTCCAGACACTGAACACTAGATGGGGTTCCACTATAACTGTCGAGGTCCAGGACAAGACTCACATCTGAGAAGCTCTGCCCCGGTGACATGCTTAAAGCTCAAGGGGAGGGAGGAAAAAAAATGGCAAAGCAAGTCCTTCAGGCTACACCTAGACTCCCACCACATAAACACTGGCAAAATGACAAGCAACTGCACTCTCTGTTTGCAGGGAACAACAGTGGATAGTGGGTTGCCCTGCCAATCTCTCCTCTAGGGGGGCCACTCTGATAGGGCATAAGGGGATGGCCACAACATTGATAAGGCCTCACAACACACAAACACACACTTAAATAAAGAGTCCAGGCCTCGCTGGGGAGCCTGCAGCTCCGATCAGCAGGGTCAATGGCGAGGTAGAGAGGAACACACTGGGCCCTGAACTCTCCTCACCTCCACACAGAGGGATACTGGCAAAGGTTAAAACAGCTCAACATCCCACCCTCTGTGGCTCTCACTCCGACCTCCCAGTAACCACGGGCCCTCAGCATCTCTGACATTCAGCTACAAACACAATGACTTTCTGTTCTCACTTCCGGCTCTTATAGAACACACACAGAACATTTGTTATGAGCTCTGTCAGCTAAATACCCCTAATGTTTAAGAAAATATGCCCAAACAGTTATAATTACAAAAAGACATGTGAAAAAGTTTTAACGTTTGTCATTGCATTGGACATAATTGAGAAATTTTGCTTTCTGCAGTCCGCCTGACAAAAGGGAACTTTTCATGAACTTTATTAAATTCAAAGCAAAATGCAGAAAAACCAGCAGTCAGAAATTAACTGCATCCTGCATTAATCATCAAGCTCCTAAAAATCACGTGAAATTTGCTGCAAATACTTTTTCTATGCATGACTTTCTCCTGAGAGAAGCAAATGTTTCTTTTAAATTACCTGCACATGCTTTTCAGGCAATACTAAATGCAATGTGGCTTTGAGAGTTTTAAATGGCAAATATTGAATTTATAGGCCTTATCCCACAGGCCTATCCAACTCTAAAAATATTTTCTCATTTTATCTGTATGTTTTGACATCGGCATATCTCGTTGTTTGTTCAAATTAAAATAATAAAAAATAAGACAAACTATGTAAAGAAAAACCTGGATACACTTCATGACAGTGCAAACGACTGCATTTCAATTAATAATATTTCCTTGTATTTAAAAAACAAACAAACAAAAAGACATTTTCTTGAAAACGAGTCATTTCAATTAGTGTCCAGAAGTCGGTCAACAAAAATACACGTTGCATGTGACGTCCTGTTTAGACATAGGCCTACATTATTTTTATTCTCAATCTCAGTCTTCGGTCGTTATTTTATTTCGAAGTTTATGGTTTTTAAAATTGTCTGTAGCCTAAATAATAGTACAAACTCACTTTGTTTCTCTCGCTTCAGTGACTGTCACTGGTACTGAAACTTTGAGCCTCATACAGAGGGGCTGCTGTTTTCAGCTCTCATGTAACGTTGTAGCCTATAAAACAATTTCACGACAGGCACAACGGCAAGGTTTAAATAACTTTTCACTTCATCTATAAAGACGAATCAACACTAAATTATTGAATAGAAGGCCAAAAAAAAATCTAAATTAGGCGCGAGCTTCTAAATGTAAATTACAACGATCTCATTTATCATTCATGATTTTAGCATTCAAATTCTTTCGTAATAAAACATATCGCTGTGTAGGAGTGTGAGCGTGTCTATGGGATAGCTTTAATGTATTTGTGAAGTAAAATCTAAATGATAATTAGATTAGATGGGGTATCTGAAGAGGATGTTTGCGTGTGTGTGGTAGACGCTCTCTTCAGCAGTTTCTTCTCCTTTCATCCAACTTTTTACTGTAAAGGACGCTGGCGCTCAAACGAGCACTAACTTACTATCGTTGCTTTTCATACAAGTGGGAAATCATTGTTCTATTAAAAAGCATAAATCTGCAACTCAAGGCTCGAAAAGTTGCATTGGCCGGGACACAGGAAAAGTTTGATTCACCGCCGGAGAGACACGGTGATCTCTCCGCCTATGGAGAGGCTCTGAACGCTGGGAAGCCTAGGAAAGGACCGAAACTGAGCTGGCGACACGTTACAGAAAAGTTGGTTGTATGTAATTTGAAGCTGAATTGGAGACTATAAAGTTAGATATTTTTTAACATACATGGCATTACAAAATGAAAAAAAAAAGAATTACGCAAAATAATTATGTTATCTTTACCTATTCAAAGTTTATGGTAAAGTTCGTATTATTTTGAGAACGTAGTTCTGAATGTAGAAAAATACAAAAAGTAACTCTAAATTCCTATTAAATGTGGAATAAAGTCAATTTAATGGATACATTGGATTTACGTTTTCTGAAAAGCATTAAAGAAAAAAAATGCAAATAAGTAAACTAAAGTATAAAGTCAAAATCAAGGTAGGCTATATTAACTTAAACCGTGAGACGGGGCAACAGACATGATAAAACAGCAGAAAGTGACATATTTACGTTCTTTGGATAAAAGCAACGATATGTTACTGGAACTCACCATTTTGCTCCGATAAGGGGAGATGAGGGTCGGACTGGAAGTGTTGCGGCTTCGCTTGTTTCCTCCGCGACATGCTGGCTGGCACATCAGCAGGCGAAGAATAAAAAAATGACTACAAAACCCTCTCAAAAATTACGTAAATCGAGCCCATCCACCGCGCATGTGCCGCGTTATGATTATCAATAATGCTCTACGATTAATCATACGGGGGGCTTCTTTGAAAGGCGATTGGCACCTCGCCAGCCCCCCTCCTATTCAAATGAAGTCTCTTTAATCAATTAGCTCCTGATTTGCTGGGGACTCTTGTCTCTCTCTCAGCTCCCACCCAATGAGTTGATCCGTACGGGAAAGAAAGGCTGGGTTTTCCAAACTTTAGATACGGTTTAACCCCTTCTGTTAGCCAAGTCAACGCTTATCTTGACTACTACAGGGGGACTGTCAGCGTCTCGAGTCAGAGCCTGCCACAGTATCTTTCAATCTTTCACATTGATCAAGCAGCGATCACAGTTTTTCTTTGCTTTTTTTTCCTCCTGGAGATGTGAAGCGAGCGGACGTTTACTTCACAAACCTCCGCAAGCGCCGGCCAACTTTCTTCTTCTCTCTAAAACTCGGTAGTCCGTCCTCCGCTCTTGCATCAAGATTGTTGTAGTTCAGCTCTCTTGCTGCACATCGACACCTACTCTCTGAAGAGTTTCTTCAATCGAGGATCCCGGTGCGCTAAAGCGCAGCGTCGCGCGAGCATGTTCCGTGCGTAAATGGCACCGGTACGCGTTCCCAAAAGTCCACAGCGTCTTCCAACGTCCCAATCAGTTTCATTTGATTGTTATTAGTCGAAAGGGGGGTCACTTACTAACACGTTTTCATCACACACTGCATTCCGCGAATAAACAAACTTTGAGGGCCCGTGCAGCGCTGGGTCAAAATGTGGAGCCCAGCCCATCGACGATTTGATTGGTCACTGGGCTTTTCAGTCATCCTGCCATTCACCTCCACCCCCTCCCTCCCCCCGCAATCTCTCTCTGTCTCTCTCCCTTCTCTCTCTCTGATTGCGCACAGCAGATCCAAATGCTTTGTGCGCATCGGGAAGATCAGTGGTAGAGACAGGGAGACAAGTCTGTTCATCTGAATAGGAATAAATAAAGCTTTTAATTTCTTACCTAAGCGTTTTTCATTTAGCGAAGTCCCCTCTCACAATTATATTGTGTGGACTTATCTATACATTTCACTCCATCCGTTTTGAACGAAAACATCCTTACCTCGTTACCAGGCAGTGTGTAGATTCTTTAGTAAAATAGGATGAATAATCTTGTGCTTGTAAAAAGTTTTATGTTTTGAAGGCCTTCTGATAACTTTAAATATCTAACAATGTAGTGGAAATATCCACAGATAAAAGATCAATGTTAACATATAATGCCAGAAACTGGAGAGCCAATAAAACAGTGCTTGATAAACACTGTCAAAATGACCAATATTATTATTATTATTATTATTATTATTATTATTATTATTATTATGTCGCCTTAAATAATGCACTAACAGGAGTGCGCATCCAGTGGGGATGTTTTAGGAGGGCAAGAGGTCCCACAGGAGCTTCACGCGCGCTGAGTCGAGTAGATTTATTAGGTGAAAAAGATAAACGAAGCTCTCAGTCGAGCTGATTTTGAGAAATGAAGATAATAATGTTACTATAGGTGATGCCTCGGATGCCATTATTTTTCACTGAATATTTAAAGAGCGGCTGCAGGCTAGATGGATCTGGTCCTCTCTTGTGTCAGATATCTTTTAGGTTCGACTAGCCTTAGTATTTACTTATTCATGAAAAAAAGAAAGAGCAAGGAAAGAACAGGGAGGAAATCAAATACTTCTGATGGCTGCAGTTTTATCAGTGCGTTATGCCAAATATTAAAATAATATATTTGTGTTTTTTATTGTACACAGATCTGACTGAACTGTCTTTAAATGTGACAAACGGAAAAGTAAGCTGTGACTAACAAAATCAAAAATCAAACAGCAAATGATCATTAAGAGGGGAACGTGTGTGTGTGTGTGTGTGTGTGTGTGTGTGTGTGTGTGTGTGTGCGTGCGTGCGTGCGTGTGTGTGTGTGTGCATGTGTGTTTGTGTTTATGTGTGCGTGCGTGTGTGTGTGTGTGTGCGCGCGCGCGTGTGTGTATGTTTGTGTGCGTGTATATGTGTGTGTGTGCCATTAAAAAGCCAATGCAATTATGTGCACCAAACTTGAAATTGCTGGGAGAGGAAAAAGGGGTCCGCAATATTGTAATGTCCCGGGCGGGAAAATCAATGGCCAGTTAATTGATGTGAGTGTTGGTGTGAGATTGTAAACAGGGTGATTTGCAGCCCAGCCGAGCGCGAGACATTTTAAATGGGATTCAGTCGGGACGGTGAGGATACAGTGTTCACAATCATGCGCTGAATGACACTGACACAGTTTGGGGACCGAATACACATAACTCATTGCCACTACCTGGAAAAGTTTTCAACACTGAGGTTTTTTTTGAACTCATTTTTTTCTACATTAAAATTCAACTGACTGGACTACTTGTTGATTCTAAATATTATTCACTAAGTGTCTTATATTGTGTTCAGCTTTGTGCTCCCACTAATGACATGCATTCAAAATATATCTTCATATAAATTATTTTCTTTAATTAATAAAAAAAGATATATATATTTATAAAAGCCACACGGGCATTCTTAATGTCCTGTCAGTTTATTTTTCCCAGTATGAAAAAGATTGACTTTGTTTTCTGCAGGGGAAAATGACAGAAGCCTTTGGCGCATAAAAAGTACGCATTACTCTTTTACACGCAATCGATGCTGTGCGCAGCATATCACATAGGGTCTGGCCTGAGTGCCATCACTCACTATTATCACTGACATCCCATGATTGATCATATAGCTGAGAAACACTGCGCGTTTAAGCGCATAATGTGATAGTCCAGGCGGGGAATCTCCCAAAGCCGCGCTGTTAGTGATCCTCACACAGTGTATTTGTGAGCAGAAAGACCCTTTTCTGTGTGACACCGCATTCAACACGTGGTGGGTTTCTATTCACGCTCCTGCTCAGTGCTCGACGCGATGCCTAAAGAATTACAACTAGCTGGATCAGGCCTTCATCTGGGTCAGCTGCACGCGCGTGCGTGTGTTACTTGTGCCCGGATGGCAAGCCTAGAAAACGGGCAAACTTACGTGGGTTTAGGGTTCACAATGATGTCTCCTAATGTTAACACTAACAGAAGACTTTTGCATCTGCTCACAAGACTGTTGGTACTTTTCATTATTACAAACCATCATTTTTTGATTAAAAATGCCATAAAGATTCAAGGCTCTTTGATGATAATTGCCAACTCAAAAGCAAAGTCATTGAAAAAAAAAGAAGCAATACATTTTATTAAATCAGTAAAATCATGTCAGCGGTTATTCAATATCATAACATATACATCTTTTTAAAGGCCTTAAAAGTATGTTCTTGCTATGTTGAGCCTTATTCCTGATGAACAGTATGCTGAAGCATTTGACCTCCATTGCTCCCAACACAAATATCAAGAAGTGCATGGCCTTATTCATGGCATGCTGACGTCTTGCAAAAGGATTAGGAGCTTGATTAAAGGGATTGTTGTAAGCTGGCCTCATGCTCAAAGAAATAAAGAAATAGGCCCATTTTCTTAAGTCCCACACACTGTCAACTGTATGACTCTGTATGCAGCTTTCTTTAAGCTGTGTAACTTGACTGATTTAATATGAAAATCATATGAAAACAATAAAACTAAGTATGAAATGTTCAAACTATTTACAATGTATAACTATATTTGTACCCTTTATTCCTTATATGACTTTATAGGAATGATGCTTCAATTATGACATTAATTAAGTATATACAGGGATGTATCAGCTGTAACAGAAACTATCGATATTTTTTGTATGAAGTGAAATGACAATCACAAAGTGGCATTTAGAGCTGTTTTGCCCCTCAAGAAAGCCCTTTGAAAAATTACCTGCATTAAAATTCAGTACCTGCAGCTGCAGAGAATGGCCTCCATTAATTAAGAGATCAAATCCTTTCTATTGTCCTCCAGCAGCACTGCCACCACTTGTCCCACTGATCGTCTCCCCCCTGACAACTTCCTGCAGCATCAGCCCATATCAATGGGCCGTGTTTGTTTTTACATTATCTCAGCTGCAGTTACAGCCACCCTCTTTCAAACCGGCGTGTTTGAGGGAAAACAAGCAAACATTCAGAAGTGTCACAGAGGTGTGAGAGGTCACCGTCCCATCACACACACCATGTCCGCACTGTGTGTGTGAGTGTGCATGTACTACTAGTGCAGTCATCAGTGACACACTTTCACACACACACACACACACGCACGCACGCACGCACGCACGCACGCACACACACACACACACACACACACACACACACACACACACACACACACTCTACAATTCTTTGCGTATCAACTAGCTGGTACAAGTGTACAAGTGTTCAGAGATGTGCGCCAAAGTGTTCCTGCCTGAGAGTGTCGTCCTCCAAGATATTAGTGAGAGAGACTAGAGGCAATTACCTTCCTGTAGTGACTGCATGGTGTAACTGGAAACCACAAGCTACACACTGTCGTATAGTTTGAAAACACTGGTGCATTTTTACTTTTGACCTAAAAAGTACATTCAATGAATAGTAATACAACTTAGGACATTAAAATAATAATACCCCATATTCTGTTATATACCAAAGTAAAACATTTAGAAAATATGTAAAACAATTATTCCTTTAAAATATTAGTGTCATTATGGTATCAACACTTTGCATAAATAACATTAAACAAATTCATTTAAGTTGCATTTGAAACTACTACACATTATTTGTGTCAGTATTTTGATATTTGGAAATATAAAACAGCCAGCCTAAGCTTAGACGCTTACTAAGGTAAATATAACAGAAGTTCAATTCTGTAAGTTATACTTTGTTTCTGTTCCTCATTACTCTTTATTTCTGACCATTCATGAAAAGCAATCATGAAATCGTTCAACTGGTTTGATACAAATTCACTTGATTGTATGTGATTAAACATGCTCGCTTGAGTTGCATTAACGACAAACACCATGGTATTGGACAACCACCGAGATGCCTATTTTAGCTCTGTCGCATTCTCTGAAAAACACATTGTGCTTTCATATGACATTGACGAATGATATTTGGATGAAGAGAGATGCTTAGCTCGTTAGATGTTTCACAGAATGGAGCCGGATTACATCGACACAAATCACTGAGAGAGGAGGTTACAGAGGAACCACGCACTCCAAACATCTTGAAGAAATTACACACACATCAACCCCTGAAAGCTGAGTCTTTATGTATTTTTAAGAACCTTGAAGCAAAACTAAAAATTACACATTGAATCACCCCTACGTTACTTCACACGCTCTTAAACACACAACATACAGAATATACACATGTGGTCTCTGTATCTCACTGTGAGTGCAATGTAAGCACGCAACTCAAGCAGGTAACCACGGAGTGAGCAGATGAGCCACGTCAGGCAGAAAAAACAACAACAACACACACGTTCTTACAGTAAATACAGCCACAAAGTTTAACCATATCAAGCGGTTTATTCACAGTAACTCTGGGCACAAGATGTTTATCACCCCGGCAGACAGCTGCGTAGGCCAGCAGTTAACTGTGTCTCAGACAGGCTCTTATTACTATTGATAGTTAGCATCAGTGTCCCGGCTGAGAAATGGGGCTGCTGTGGGCAAACGCAAGCTATTGATCTCCAACGTGTCCCTGACCTGCCTACAGGCAGAGGGGAGGAGAGGGAGAGGAGGCCGGTTGGAGCCTCCTAAACTCTCCCAGTATCCCTGTCTGGCACCTGTAAGGGCTACTGGTGACTGTACCAAGAGGTTATCACTTCTCAGGTTGGTGGTTGCATTTAAATGGATGAAGTTACAGTCAGCTGATGAATTCTGTAAAACGTAGAACAAAGGATGATGCGTTTCGTGTCAGTTTTTATATTGGTAAAAACATTTTTTTTGTATTTTAATACTAAGCAAAGTAAAAAAAAAGTTTTACTATCCCAAGAAAATCAAACGTTCTCAAAGTCTTCTTTTTTCCCCTTTCTTTCCAAAATTATTTTATTTATATATGCAAGAATGTGATAATTAATCAAAGGAGGAACTCCTTTACATTTGGCCCTTTGCTTCTTTAATGCGTCTCCATATTCCAAATAAAGAAATGGGTGCTAAATATGACGCATTTCTAAACTTAATTGCTCTTTAAAACAAGCACAAACACGCATTAGACTCTATGCTGAGGTTCCTGTGGTTCAAAACAAGCAATGTTATAGAAAAAACACTGTTGGAGTCTCAATGTGAGGTCTTCTTGTGTGTTTGCATGTGTTCTTTGGCTATATGTGGAATATGTGGAATATTATTCCACTCAAGAGAAAGACTTGTGTACAGTATGTCTGTGTGTGTGTGTGTGTGTGTGTGTGTGTGTGTGTGTGTGTGTGTGTGTGCGTGTGCGTGTGCGTGTGCGTGTGTGTGTATGTGTGCCAGTCAGGGGGGAGCCTCTTTGATAAGGCCACAAGACAAAACACGGACGATAAAAATGTTTGCAGTGCTTAAAAAAAAGTCAGAGAATAGAGGTGAAATGTTAGCGTTAGAGCTGTATTGTTGCACACCATGTCTGCACTGGACAGGAGAAGAGGGGTGAAACCTGCCTGGAGGTGAAAGAGGGGGTGAGGTGGGGCTTGTCACTCTTTATTTACCCCACTTGTAGAAGTCGAGTTGGATACAGGACGTCAGAGGAGTCAGATCCCTGATCACTAGCGAAAAGACTACCTCAGGGGGTAAACTCACTGAAGTTACAGCACTGCCACCACTTCCTCTGTTTGCTTTCTTTTTCCATGTGTCTCGCCTGCTTTCTTTTCTCTACACAACTTGAACTCTCTAGCACTTATTTCTACTTTCTTACCTCCCGCCCCCTTTGAAAGAAGAAGTACTTTATTATTGCAGTATTTGCAAAAATGATAGAGAAAAGTGAACATTTATAGAGGTCTAATTGACATCAGAGCAGTTGTATAATTCAAGAAAATTAATTTATCATTATATATGAGATTAAAAAATATAGGGCAGTGATTAACGATAAGCTAAAATATGAGATGCAGAAAGGAGCATGCATGGGTTTTTGCAGTATATGCATGTGTTTGTATGCGGTATGGACAAATCAAAAGGTCTCTTTCTCGGCTCGTTAAGGTTGCAGGCCAGACAAAGTGGCAATTGGACATCCATCGAACTACACTGTCCTTTTTACTTTGCTTTCTACCTCTTGGCTCATGTTTTCTGGTGAATCGCTGCATTTTAAACTCAAATCAAAATGTCTGGCGAGGGGACACAGCATGGATCTCCTTACCTTTTTTACAAGGCCTGTGTAATCCACCCTCTCAATAATATTTCAGCCTCAGGGATTTTAGTGTCAAAAAGCTGAATCTCATTCCAAAACTCTACTACAGGTAGCCTATATGTAAGAACAATTCAGACAGGCAGCTGCAAACAACACCCAAATGCATGCATATGGACTCACAACCGTGACACACGAACATGCGCGCGCACACACACAGGACACTTTTCAAAGAAGTTTGCTTTTTTTATTACTTCCTTTCCCATTCAGCGGCCTCCCCACTTTTCCAGAGTGCCCAGGGTATGCAGTGAAAGAGCTGTGCTTATTATGTGCTCCGGGCTCTCCAAACCCCGCTTTGTTTTGTCCAGATAGCTGGTTTTCTCCTTCTCTCTCTCTCTTTCCCTCTCTCTCCTTCTCTGTCTCTCTTTAATATTCACAGTAAGAGTCTTGGCTCTCACAAGACGGCTGTTTTCCCAGTCCATGCCCCCCCCCCCCCCCCCCCCCCGCTCACAGCCAAGTGTGGCCCAGATGAGAGTAAACACGCAGGGAGGGACATCTCCTAACAAACATCTCCGAGGATGTGCCACCCTGCCCCATGTCATTTACTCTCTACCTGGCACTGGAGCTAAACTGGTAACACCAACATGTGAGTGCCCAGACCCTGAAGACTGCCAACGTCTGAACATGGTCTAACTAAATTCACACCACACTCACATCTGCTCTCTGCACAAAAAGGGATGGATTATATGAGAGTATCACTGAATGGTTGTGTTCTTCAACAACGGTGCAAATGTATAGCTGTTTGTAGAACTTAATGGCTGCATTAACTTTCTTGCAAGGGAATTTTTCCATTAAGTGAGAAACGTTTTTTGACAGGACTTGGCCCAATAAATCTAATTCAGGCCATCACATCACCTTCATATAAGCCCAATCTACTTTAGTATTTCTTGTATTTCTCCCTCGGAGGTCCTGGTGGCCTTGTGTGTCAGCTTGTTCTGTCAATGTGAGTTGTGAATATGTCACCATGAGAAATTCCTCCACATTCATTGCACTTGGCAGTTAACGTAATTCTCATTTGGACTGTAATGTCTCCCAATGATCCTTTGTTTAACCAGGTGGCTAACACAAGAGCCACCTCTCACTGATTGACTTGCACCCACTGGAGAAAATTGTCATTACAGTGCAGCCCAGTATCTTCCTGTGACAGCACAGTGCTAGCAAACAGCATGAATTAGGAGTGGAGCCTATACTTAAAGAGAAGATCACTCCAAACATTGATAAGGCAGCGCACTGCATGGCAGTCAGACCCCTGGTGATGTTAACAGCGCTGCTATTATCGCAGGTGTGATCGCTCACCAGCCCACAACCACATTTACATCTTAATTACCAGCCTAATCAATGGGGTTGCACTTTGACTTTATTTGTGACATTCATGAAACCTCATTTAAGATGTAAGAATAGGCGATCGTAAGTATTGGTGGTAAGAGTAAAGCACCTATTTTCGATGGGATAAAGGGTAACAAAGGAGATACAAAAGACTCCTGAAGTCTCACAGGCATGATCACACTGGGGTTGACAAAGTGAGCACTGGGAGATATTTATGATAATTGCATACTCCTCCCAAAATGACAAAGCAAATCGGTGAGACGAGCTGCATATGACAGAAAACGGATGGCTTGCGGGACTGAGTTGGGTGATTTAAATGGCAAGTGATTGAACAACAAACTCGCATTAAGACCGTATTGATGAGTTCAGTGTTTCATTTGGGATCGATAAGACGATTGGTCGAGGCCAAAGCCAATACATGCAGCAGGGTGAGACTGCAGATACGAGAGAGAGAGAGAGAGAGAGAGAGAGAGAGAGAGAGAGAGAGAGAGAGAGAGATGAGAACATATTGAACTGCTTCACCATAGAATAGAGAAGGTGCTGGGATTTGTTTACCTAACAGGAGACCTTGATGAAAACTCAAACAACATGGCTACTAACAGATGCTTGGTTTTCTCAGTGTCATGGCAGGATATCATTATAACATCATACTGATGAAAAACCTTTGGAAACTCGTGCAACTAAAGATAATGAATATATCAACCAGTGTCTGTCAAATGCCTTCAGAAGGCATTGACCAGATTTCCCAACCAAGGGTAGGCCTACTATCTAAATTCAGCTTGAAAAAAAATATAAATTCCAAATATGTATCAATGAGTAAATCAAAAGCAAAAGGGGATTGAATACTGAGAAAAGATGAAATCAGTAATAACATCCACAATAGTAACCTCAAAGCAAGTTGCTATAAAAAAGCTAGCTCTTAGTTATGTGTTAGAACTTTATAGTTAACTGAAAAATAATGGATAACCAGTGTAAATGTAGTAGCATTTAGTAGATTTATTAATACATTGGTAACATATCGAACTAACCTAATACATAAATAGTTTTAATAGTTAGCTTAATGTAAGATATAAAAAGATAGCTTAACATAGGCTAACTGATACAGTTAAGGGTCAGCTTACCCTAACTGATATGGCTGCAGTGGAAATAGTTAGCTTAACTTAGGCTAGCTCATATCCTACGGCTAGCTATGAAGGACAAAAAGTAGAAACAATGAGTTAAATGTAGGCTAACTGATATAGAAATGAAATAATTAGCTATATAAAAAGGATAAACATTTGAAACAATAAGCTAAGCACAAAATGCTGGGGTTGCTAACCGTATATGGACAGTTCAACTAGATATGAAGTAGTTTTGAATATTACTCTCAAAACAATTTAGTTGCAGCAGACAGAATTGTTAAGAGGTCTAGTACCGTAAAGCTCAAGCAAAGCACAGCTGTGTCATCACTCTCCTCCCACAGTGTGACAGATGATGCTAACAATGAACATTTCATCTTGCGCCACACCACGAGCTCTTATACGACAGAGATGAAGTACATCCGATGAGATGAATCACTGCGCAGTAATTCATCATGACAGGCAAATAGGAAAAATACAAATGAACAATTAGCAAATTTAGCCGTAATTAGCCGCTCCCAGACAATAAATGAGCATGTAAAGTGTGTGTGAACATACTCTGAAACAGTCCAAGCTCTTTAAGCACGTTGTAGAATATTACAATGTTAATTAGGGTTAATTGAATAATTCCCCTTCCTGCGTACTGATTATGGATGTCAAACACAAAGGGGCTATCTTGATTAATCAGAGTGTTCTGAGTAGAGGGAGTCAGGCTAATGCAGAGAGCTGAAATTCCCATACAAATAAAATGAAAATCCAAATGTATCTTCCTAAAAAAACTCAATACATGTGAATAAATGTCCAAAATGATTATTTATACCAAAGAACAAGAGCTGGATTCATTCTGTGTTAATTTAGGTGTTATTCGGCATCACAGCAAAATAATAAGTCTGAAATCTAATTGTTCAAACTAAGTCAGTATAAAGTAAGACTATTATGGAATGTGCAGTTTGTGTGGTTTCAGCCATACTCGCATCACATGGGTTCAGATTTAGGAACACGTTGTTTCCCACATCGTCTCCTCATGAGTGATAATGCAATTTAGCCTGCAATACAATACCGTGTGAGACCTGGACGACAAGCTGCCCTCGTCTCAACACTGGCTTCAAGTTAAGACCCACAAGATCTGCATTGTTGGGACTCACACACACGCACACACACACAAATTAGGACATATCTCATAATTCAATGTCAACAAATCCAATTGAACTCAGGAAAACTCAATTTGTCTCGAGCCCCTGAAATAGTGAGTTGATTTAAGTAGAAGTTCTAAAAATATGAAGTGTTAGTTCACAAAACATTTTCCTGTTTTGACATTGTGCAGATAAGTGGGAAAGGGAGTGCAGTAATGTGTGCCCCTTATGTTGGTATGAAAATAGCAGAGAGAGCGCCGAGATAGGTAGTTAGGCAAAGAGTTATACTATCTGATTCAAAATGTCATGATGCTTTACAATGGAATAAACAGATGTGGTAAGAGTTTTATTCACAATGTGGGATATTTGGAATTGTATCAATGTATCTATAAAGTCATATAGCATACAAGGTTGAATGCCTTTCTTTTGGTGCTTTTGTGCATATTCAAACACTGTGTGTATGTACGTGCTGCTGAGAAATAGGATGATGCCATCATGCTTTGAGTTGGCAGCATATATCTGACTAACAAATGATGATGTGAATACAAGGGCTCATAAGCCTATAAATCAATCTTCCCCCCAACAAATTAATAGAGTTCACAGTTGACGGCTGAGGGGAAGAACTGTAAATTATCTTTGACACATGAAAATGGCAAGACAACTGGAGTGCAAACCTGTCAAATGTTATTTCCTATTTTAAATGCATCTTTCTATTATTTGTTTTTATCAAAATTACAAAATGTATCTTCTGAATTACAGATATCATTTGATTTCACAGTCAAACTAAATGTAGATATACTGTATATCTAATAATTCGTACTAATAATGGGAAACATAATATGACATGTCCAGAACTAAAAATATGTAAATAACTGTTTTTTCAACAGAACTCTCCATGTCTGGTGTCAGGAATGATTTAACATTTTCTAATTTTTATTTGGTATAGGGCAATAGCAATTTCGTGCATCCGCATCACATTACAAACAGCTCTGAAATGGCAGTGCAGACTTATTGTTTAAAGGCATGTGGATGACAGTGAAGATTAAGGAGGAAAAGTCAGTTAGAGAAGAATAAAAAGAGACAGCAGAAAACAAGAGAGAAAAGAGGGGGAGGATGGGACGGAACTAAGTACCAGGGAGCGTGTCAATGTGGGGGGCTAATGGTGGGGGTACAGAGGTTGCAAGCAATTTCTCTTTGTTATCAAGTGAAATGACTCTGCAAATATGACAATAAATCACAGTTGAAATCAATCTGAGAGGAGGCGACTGTGAGCCACTGATAATGCATCAATCAATATTTAATGTTTAGACTTTAATTAATCCACAGGCGCCAAGCATTCTTTAAGTGACAAAGGGGGTGGAGAGGGGAAAAAAACGAGTAGGGAGTGCTTTTGCATAGAACAGCTCTTATATCAAACTGAGACACTAAGCTGAGCGGCCCCATCAGTCGGTTTCCCACAGCTTCCCCCGTGTTACTTTATTACCTATTCTCTTATTTACGAGAGCTTAATACAGAGTACAATGAAAGCAAATGTAAGTGTTTAGTCAAAAGATACATTAAGGCCTTTTATGAGTACACAAATTGTTTTATCCTCTGCTAAAAATGACCACAGTTCTCAGGTGATGCAGGATCCACTCCAATCTTTAAAGCAAGGAAAAAGGTTGTTAGTCTTTCTTGGTTCTCTTTGTGTTTTTTTACATTTTCTGACCGAGATAAAAAATAACAAAATGTCTATCAGCTTGTTTTATATAGTTTAGATAAGCTTAAGTTGGTTTAGTTAGTAAGAGATAAAACTTCCATATTAACCCCCTGGTAAACTTGAATAGAACTAGTTGTCAAAGGGAGGAATGAGACTCATCATTTATGTAAATATAATAATAATAATAATAATTACTTTATTCGTATGGCACTTTTTTATAAACAAAGGTTATACAAAGTGCTTTGACACATGAAGCAGCATAAAGCATAAGAATATAACAAAGCATAAGAAACCAACAGCAACAAAACACCACAACAGGGTGGTAATGGTAGATATTTAGGCTCTCCTGCAGTGATGCACAGCTTTTTTATTTTGAGAAGTGATAGAAATATTGTTGTTAAGTAAAGGGAATAGTTGTGTAAAGAATGTAAAAAGATCTCACATGTTTACAACGGTTCTAAATGTCACACTGGAGTGCAAGGTGAAAAGCTGGCAGTCGGGAAAGGAGTGATGAAATGTTCATTTAAAAAATGGTGCTAAAGGTACACATTTAGGCTCTTCTGAAGTGTTTCCGTTAAGGAACAAGAAATGCATTTCCATTCACATCACAGTCCCTTCCCTGCTGCACAACTACTTTCAAAGTTGGAAAAACTTATTCTTCTGTCTGTCCTAGCAATTGTGGGAATGCAACTCTCAAGGCTGTGAGAACACTAACACCCACCTCGATACACCACCTGCCCTGGCCTCCACACCTGCACACCGCTGACACTGTTGTAGCGTTTGATTAGGGGCTCTATCGAACAAAAATCCCTGTCTGTACAAGGCAACCACAGAGCTGTTATGAGGGACTGGAGCCATGCTTAGCCCTCGCCCTCTGATCACACTGACACATCCCACAGGTACTAATTACCGAATCTACTCCGCAGAGAAGTTGTGGAAGAAGTAACACGGAAGAAGCTTGACATTTGGATACCTGCTGGAAGATTCACAAGGAGATAATTGGGACACAACCGCAAGGGAGGTCCGCAAAGTCGGTTTAAGTTGATAAAATGGCTTTAGGTAACTCCCAAAGTAAGGCACATCTCCAAAAACATGACCTCAGACGAGCACTCGGAGGGTCAGCACAGGACGGGAAAGAATCATGGGAAATTCAAGTTTAAAAACCTGCAGTCAGTAGACAATTATTTGAGGAGTTCCTTGAGATGTGGATAAAAAGCTTTGCCAGAGCAGCTTCTGCTATTCTTGACCGCACATATTGCGTTTGATCCACTGTGCCGTTGTCCACAGATTTACAGGTCTTTTATCTTCTATCTATCTAAAGAGGACCCATCGAGAGCAGGTTGAAATGTGTTGCAAAATGCATCATGAACAAGCCATTCTTAAAATCTTTTCAAATATCGGGTGTATAGGAAAAGCCTTTATCAAAGGGTTTTATTGCAAGTTTGTGTATTTGTGCATATGGTACTAAAGCATGTACTGACACCAAAATCATACTTTGAGAAACAGAGCTTAAATGCTGCAAGAAAGAAAAAAAACATTCTCATAGTTTCAACATGTATTGATTGGAAATGAAAGGGTTGTGTCAGGGTGAGGGGGAAAGTATTTAACTGACTTTTATGACAGTTGTTAAGTCATTTCCTGCAGCAGTGGTTTATGTCTTTGCAATAACCTCCATGAATGATGTAATGAGAGATTATGATACTTCCTCCCTCGTTTATGATCTGTGCCTCCTGCTTCATGTCAAAACACTCGTGTGCGTGCTCACATATTAGGTGAAGCTTATATCATACCAATACTGGCCCTTACTTTATTATTTATGTCCAGTCTGATATTATACATTAACATCCATTAGCCCAGATAAATGGACATGAAGTCTATAACATGTCCAATAAAATGTTACTTTCTTTACATTTTATTAATGCTTTAATTAATCTGGGATTTTTGTAAGCTCTTGAGCTTTTTCTCCCTGCTGCATAATCAGAGTCTATAACAGTTCCATTATGAGTTTCATATAAAATGAATTTGAATACATTTTGAAACATTCCGTTGCTATTTGAGATCTAATATGCATTTCTAAAAAAAGCATACTGGGGCCTCAAAAGGTGCCAGGATGTAGCTATAACTTTATATTTATGATTGAAAAATAAGATGTTGAATTTTGTTTGCTTTTGATTTTTACTCATTAATACCACTGCGGAGGCAGGTAAATGTCTGCAGCACTTGAGTCTAGGACAAATATCCCCAAGGGGACAAAAAGTTGTATTGTATCCTGTCTTATCGTGTCGTTTGTTGTATCATTGTGTAATTATACTTTTAATGACATATTTCATGGTACTATTGTGCGTCATGCAGACTGTTAAAATGGGTACGTTTTGCAAGCGACAGTGGACACAGAAGTCTAAAGGTTTTTTTTTAGTGTGGGGTTGGTGAGGATTTCTGTGATTTGAGGCATAATGAGCAGGACAGGTCCAAAACATTCACACTAATACAGAATTTGGGTATGAATTCTGTAAATTTAGCTACATTTTCAACATTTGAATATTTAATAGTTAACTTTTACAACAATGTAAACAGAATAGTATAGTTCACGAATACAGACATAGAGAAGGTAAGGCACACAAGATTTAGTTTAACCTAGTACACAGCCAAATGATGGAGTCACACGAGACATTTTAAGGATTGTAAAACGGGGTAGATTTCAGGGAACCCTCTTCGTCTTTTGGCTCCTTGTTGACAATAGCCCAGTGTACTAGGAGCAAGACAGTTGCCAAAAGAACATATTCAATTGGTCAAGGTCATTAAAAAGAGGCACTAAAACAAGCTACACCAAAACAGAGTTATTTCAGGGGTGAGTCAGCGGAGGAGCCATAGGTTGATATATAAGGATGTATCAATGTGACACACAAAGTGAGTAATGAAATAATCCAAAGTGTGAAATGCAGCAAACTGTGAACAGACAGGGTCATAACTCGTAGAGGCCTAGTATGGCATCCACCAAAGAAAGACAGCAGTGTCACTTATGTCTTAATTCCCTCGGACACATGTGAACATGTGTAACTGTATCATCATACTCTAAATGCCACTGGCTGACATGTTTGCTGCCCAGGCCATGTCTGAGAGGAAGAGGTTATAGTGACCTGCTGTCATCTCCTGTCATCCTAAAAGTGAACTGACAGCCCTGACACATTCTGCTCAGAGGACTCAAAACACTTTATGGTCCATATACTTAGCATATCAGGTGTGACATATAATTTGACCATCATTTACAATGTGATTTGAGGGATCTGTACAGTATCTACTGACATGTGTGTGAAAGTTACCCTGAAAAGGTAGGCAAAATATTTTAAATCAAAAATTGAATCTGGTCCATATGTTCATGTCTTTCATAGTCTTTTTAAGGAAGACAAAACGACTCTGACTTTACTCAAAGCTTCTCCTGCCAGCCCCCTAGTATTATTTCCGCCGCAAGTCTGAGTGAGCTAATGTAAGAATGCAGCAGGATATTCTCTGGAGAAATGTGAATGTAATTAAAATGCTGCATTATGTTTTCTCTTCTCCAGTATGCTCTTCTCTGCTCTTTTGTTGATAGTGTGATTCCGTTGAACTACACGATATAACGGCAAATATTTTCTTTATTGCAGACGCTGTTGCATCGTTCGCTACTTCTGTGTCATTTTTTTTACATCATGTCTTACCGCAGGAGACCCCCCGCCCCCCCCCCCCCCGCCTGTCTGATAGGGATAGTCTCCCACTTTCAGGTGCATGTGTGAACAGCAGGTCAGGAGAATATCCGGAGCAGTCCTCCTGAAATTATCTACGTATTTTCAGGAGTTTAAATGTGAAAACAGCTTGATGTAATAACAACTTTTAGAGGCTAATTGGTGAAATGTTTTAGCAGGCCAGTTAGCCATTAACATGTGGCATAACAAACTGAAAGTTACACAGGGGAAGGTTTCAGGATTATGAGTAGGGCTGATGCAACCAGGAACAGTCGGCCTTTTGGAGTCAGGTCATGATGGATGATAGTTAATTAATAAAACTGATTTGAAATCATGGCCTTCTTAGTAAAGCTACTATACTGCAAGTCTTCTTAATGAGCAACAATAACGCGCTCCCTTTGAACCGCCCCGCTCTTTGTTTTTCTCTTCAAATATAACACTCAAAAAAACTGAAACAAAGCTGAATTCATAACTTAGCTTGGTTTACTCGGCACATGTGGGTAAATCAAATATTTTGACTTTTATTTGGAAATTAAAAATGGTGAAGCAACATTTTGGTTGTATAAATGTTGTGACGAGGCTTTCATTTTCCTCAGGCACAACCCCAGTATCTAACCACAGGTGACGAGACCACAGTCAGGGGTTAAATGCTAACTAGCCAGACGTTCGCCTGACAAACAGGATTTATTGCAGCAGCAGGATTTAAGCTCAGATCAGACCTGTCCTGCTCTGAGCTCTGTGTTTCACAAACAGGAAAGCCTCATAAATGTCAGTCTTATAAAAACAACAACAGTATGAAGAAGGTGATAGGTGACAGATAATCTCTGACAAAACTTTCCAGCTGACACTGAATCTGTATGATGATGTCATGCTTTTTAACATCCCAGTGATTAATCCCTTGGCCAATTTGAAGCCTAAAGTTGCTGCTGCGGATATAAGTATGCATCCAACCAATATACAAGCTGATTGCACATAAAGTCATAGACTTGGTAATGTTAGATTGTGTGCATGTGTGTGTGGGTCAGGGACCTTTAGGAATGCCGAGCTGCTCTGTCCTTTTGTACAGACTTGCTCCTGTGCCAGAATGAGGGCCCTCTCTTTAATCCATACTGATTTGGTAAACACTGATGCTAAGACTGCTCCCGGCCAGAACTTAATTCTGTTGTTTTCTCCTCCAAAGAAAATGTGTATTTCTTTGGAGATGTCTTGAAACAGATGGAAATGTGAGGGGATAAATTTAATCTGACTAAGACTTGTGCTTTGATTGGACCCCAGATTAGGATTGCAGCCGAGTATTTTCAATAATTATTCTCTAGTTGAATTAAACGCATCGTCTTAACACGGAAAACATACGCTTGCCGTGCATGTCTGCCTGAACATCTGTAGGATCACTGCTTTTAATCTCAAAATATTTATCAAGCAAAGGAGGAGCTCAGCATGCAAAAACAGTGACATACTGTACATGAAGCACATTCATTTTAAGGTCTACAGTTGATCTATGTTGAGAAAAAAAACACATGATATGCATTTAACGTAAAATATTCATATTTAAATTATTGTTTTCTTCTTTCTATCTGCAGGATTATTCAGCTACAGCATCATTCTGAACCTTCAGCTGATCAAATGTATCCAAAAGCAAGCTCTCTCCTCTCCGCCATGCTGTCACCTGGACGATAGCATGGAAACGTATCAGTCAGCACTGTCCCAAATCAAACGTGCTTTGTTTTTGTGTCTCAGAGACAATCCAGCCAGTGAGCCTGTTTGCTAATTGATGGTAAAGTGGTCAGGGCTTTCATCCACAGAGCCCTCTGTTTGGAGGTGTGGAGCCCCTGTTCCTGTGTTGAATTAGACCCACTTACCCAGCCCGCTAAAGCCCCATTGTTCTTTTTATCACTGACCATTTTAATAAATCTCAGGTAGTAATCTCCCAGCACTGCCCACAACACACTCTTTAAGGTGCTTGTAAGAACAGTTAACTTCCCAACAATGGCCTCATTGGCTGACTTTATCTGACCGGTGTTGATAAAGAAGGCAGCTGCCCTACTGGGCATAAGGTCAGGCTTAATACAGCACCACCCTAAAGCACCCCAACCCCCACCACCCAGTCTCTGCTACACTTCTAGGATTGTACTAAGGAGGTAAGGAGGGAAGAAGAAAGAAAGAGGGTGTTCACTGTGTCTCCTTGCTCAGATTTTATCAGGACAGCGGAGGATCTGCTCTCTTCTCGTCACTGTGGAAATAACAGTGTGTGTGTGTGTGCGCCTGCATGGTTTAATAAAGTGCACCAAAAAAAAAAGCCCAGAGCAGCAATGAGGCAATCAAAAAAGAAGGGAAAGATTAAAAAAGCATATGTTTTAGAAGTCATTAAGTGGGACTCAGCAGAGCCTGCTGTGGACTTGATTTACACTGGGCAGTAAGCCGTTGGTGGGTGTAAATAATGTATTAATTTTTAAAGAGATTTTTTTCTCTCTCTCTTCTTGCAGCGATAAAAAAAATCTCCATCTGGTCAAGTGTGAAGTAGGACAGAGCTAGATTAGAGAATGTTCTGTGTTATCTTATCTGAGCACAGGCTTAATGTCTGCACAATCAATGCTCAGCCAACAAGTGGTTCATTAAAACAGAATGGCTATGTTTAATTCCATGTATTACAAATGTGCGCTGACACAAAAACTGACAAGAGAGGAGTCCAAGCACAGAGTGGGATATGGATTCACATTTTAGTCACGAGTGAATTAACTTGGTTAATGGAAATGTTTGATTCAGAATTAGTATGAGTGCTGTAACGGTGAAGAAATTATGTTTTGTTGCAGGGGTGAAAAAAGAACATCAGGACTTTATAAAACATGAGGGTATACAACAGACAGAAGAAGACTGAAATGATTAGGTGATTATTGACTTGTTAAGTAATCTGCAATTGTTTTATGCAACTCAATCAACAGTAATCTTTTTCATTCATTAAAAAAAAAAAAGAAATATCCTGGTTCTAACACCTTTTGTTACAAACTTGTATTTTTATTTCACTTATTAAAATCTCATATGGTTAGTTTTTCTGCATATCTTTGGGTTTCTGACTTTTGGAAAATAACAGAGCAATTCCAAGATTTAATCTCTGGCTTTGAGCTTGTTCTTATTTCCAACAATTAGACCAACCAGATTTGGAGAAGAAATACTTGTATAGGACAATCTCTAAAAAACAACTGAAAGGTAGAAATTAAGGATGTTCCAATAATGCAATTATCCCTATGCAGAGTGACATTTTCTGTGAAGTAGAAGATGTGTGTTTCAAAATAACTTTAAAAACACATCTGGCTTGATCCTCAGATTCCAAAAGCCGTTGCCAGAGTCTAATGATGGCCTCATGTTTTATTGCCAGTGACCTGCTACAACACAGGAACTATTCAGTATTCTATCATCAATCTATGTGAGTAGCATCATCCAGCAGGACAACATGGACAGTGGAGCATAGGCCCACCACGTCTTGTCCCATTTGTCCATTGCTCACCTAATCATTCAGCCTCATATTTATAATTCATGAGGGTCCTCTGGTTTTGCCCTCACACTGCTGCCATCCCTTCAGAGAAGGCAGAGGGGTAAGGCTATTTGGTGCCAATGTGTCATCATGCTCTGAATTGCAAAAGCTCACATAATATTAAAACTTTCAACCCATAGATTTGAGGCAAATCCGCAACTATGCTGCTACATGGGAAGAATGTATGGACTGCTATAGTTGGGGATTACACACTTAAAAAGAGGGAGCATCTGAGCATCTGCTATTTGTAGATGCTTCGTTATAGTTCAGGTTGCCTGTGGTAGGGGGAGGGGGCTGGTGATTGGAGATTGCAAATGTGACGTCTTTTGGGGGCGGGTGGGATAAGTGAGGGTGCAATGTCCTAAGGCAAGGCACTAAACCCCCGCTATAGGAGACAGGAGGCAGCTGAAAACTGGAGGTAGCAAATAACAAGGACTATGCCAGTAAACACATGCTTTATGAGTAAAGGTTTAAAGAAAGAAATTATATTATTCATTCACTGGGTCAGGCCAACCTGGATGGGGAACTATTAGTAGGGATGGTGAGATCAAACATCTGTTGTTGAATGCAAGCAGGCTGCAGTGTGACATGTTTGCAGTCTTGTCCTCCTCTGATGTTTGGCCTACAGTGATCCACTTCAAACACTTGGCTTGTGTTGCTCTCTCTGTCCTGCTCTCAGACTCTTCCTTGCTCTCTTTCTCAGATTCAGCTAAGCTGAAAGGACTGATACCCTCCTCTCCTTGACTCCGTCAGTCCTCTCTCTAGGTTCTGTAGGCTCCCTTTTCCCCTCTCTTCCTCTGATCAATGGTTCCTCTTTCTGTCACCATCCTTACCCTTCTCTGGCTCTGCTCGCTCTATTAGCATCTTTGGACTTGCGTGCTTGGTGATGATGAGATTTGATCCTGCTTACTGGATGATCCTCACCTGATATCCCACGCCAGGCACAATCTTAAGCAGGTTAACTTCTAGGTCTTAAAGTGGAAAGGACACACCCTCTTCATTTTTCCCTCTCTTGAATTCAGTGCAGCACGGGCTAAGCTGGCATTAAAGTGGAGCGATGTTTCCATCAAACTAAGTAACAGCATGCAGTCTTTCTGCACAAATTGCAACTACAGCAATGTGATTAGGTGAGACTAGTCTACAAACAAAGGAAGAAATTATAAAGAAAACAGGCATAAAATAACATAACAAAGAAATGACTAGAGAGCTATATCAGATCCCTGATAAAAGGTGAGCAGGAGTGGGTGCTGGGTGAGGCTGTTGAGGAACAGGCAGTGATAATTGATGGGACATCTGCTGAGCTGCAGGTGTCTGTTACTTCACTCCTCCCGTGAGAGTTATAAAATGACTTCACAAAGGCTGTTTAAAGCAACAGTACACAGCACGACTATCGAACATGTGTGCAGAATTTTGTATTTTTAACATTAGTGTCATGGGAAAATTAGACTTTGGTTTGATGCAACTGGGACATTAAACATATTGTTGTTACAGTATTCACCTAGACCTACATCGACAGAGTAAAGATCAATATGGTCAGCCGAAGAAACCAAAATAACTTCTTGAAATAATCTCGACCCCCCAATAACTGTGGGATCATACCATGAATCTAAAACCAAAAAATGTTTATTTTACTTTATAAGTTGTTTTCTTAGAATCATCTCACTCTGGTTAATCAGCCGATGGTTTTGACCTGTTATTCAGCGCTGAATTAAAAGCACTGGATATAAGGAAATCATACCACATCAAACGCTGCTCAGTACCTTATGATGGTTGACAGATTTGACATAACATCATGAGATCTGTTCATGAATAGTCTCCCAATTCGTGCCCAGACAAACAGCTTTAATGCCCTCATCATGACTTCAGAGGAAAGGCATCAGCAGTCCTTACATGAGACCGAGCCTCAGCACAGCTACATTTAACAACAGATGAAGAAGAAGAAGAAGACTTTTTTTTTCAAATACAGCTGGCAGGCAACTTAAAAGGGCCATTAGACTGCTCTTGTAATTGTTGAAAGATAAGAGAACAGAGAACTGGGAAAAATGCAACCAGGACAGAGACGGGAGAGCAGGGGGGAGGGGGGTGTTTAGGGGGAGTCATTCTTCAAAGCAGTATCAGTTTTGCAAATAATTCAATCTGAATTGATTTTCCTCCTTGAAACACAAAAAAAAATACAGATTCTTAGATGCTTTTCTAAACTGTGTCTCCAAATGTAAAGTAGCAGAAATACAGAGAGGGAGAGAAACAGAGAGAAAGATAAAGACAGAAGAGACAGAAAAAGGGAGAGCATGGAGTTCAGCATCTCTTTGATTGCTATCTTGGGGCTATAGTGAGCAATTACTGGCTGGAACCTTTAAAGCAGCTGATTACAGGCAGTCACTGAATGCAGAGCAGGAAGACAGACTGGGTCCCAGGTACCAGTCAGCTGTCTGCTGGCAGTCTCACCGCCACTCACGACCCACAGCTACCAGAATAGTGCCCTTAGCAAAGAAATGCAACCCAGAATGCTTTACTGGAGCTCCTCAGTAGCAATCTCAACATCGGCAGACACAGGTAAGGGGCTCAGTGTGAATAAGGTCGACAGGAGAGTCTCTCATTCTTCCAGTCCGCCTTCTCCACACCCCTTCGTTTTGAGGTCTTCAGTTTCATCTTTCCTTGTCCCTGGAGGTCAAAGAAGGTGGACTAGGAAGTGAGGTGTTGCAGAGAGGGACGGTGAGAGAAAGAAGAAAGAGGGGAAGGGGCAGATCATTTGTTTCCAGTTTTCTCACAGCTCGGGGCCCGGCGCTCCTACTTCTGTTGATTTACTGCCTTTCTCAACACGACCACATCTGAGAGAGGAATAATTAGAAGGCTCTAAAACTGTGCAGTTTAGTGCTCTTGTAATGAAATTTGTTGGCCTGCAGTCGTGTTTTTTTTGGGGCTGGGTCAAACCTGAGAAGAGGTGTGTGTGTGTGTGTGTGTGTGTGTTTGGTGGGGGGCGGTAGGACATAGATGAGTGTCTGAGATTCCAAAAAGTCAAGTATGAGAGAAGAAATGAACACAAATGCATGCATGCCAATACACACATACTGTCAGATCTAATGCTCAGCTTCCCACAAACTCTGATCCAGCTTGTTTGGAGAGCTTTGCAGCGTCTTTACAAGATCATTTTATTCCTACCAACTCGTGTTATGGTGATTAAATATATCCCCAATGCAAGGCATCAATTACTGGGCAGTGGAGCACCGCAAAGGAGCCTGGCTTGGAGCTCAGGCCGGGGAGGGGGCTCGCCTGCCTATTTTGTTGGCTGGCTCAGCGGCTGCTGTCCTGGCTGCGATGTGCAAAACGGAGGAGTTCCAGGCCTCGTCATTCCCCAGCTCGAGAAGAGAGCAGAGGAGTGCTGCGGGGCCTGGCTAACAGGAGCCCTGGCTGGGTGAGCAAGCAGCTGCCTCCCTGGCTCCGATGAATGAAGGAGCTCCTTAGGGAAGCCAAAGAACCCCCCACCACTTTTTAACCAGAAAGCCAGAAAGGCCTAAAAAATAAAAATGGAATTGTTATGGCAGTGATAAAAGCTTGAAAGGTGGATGTAGTGGTTAACACATCACTTTTATTTTGGGGAATGACTTTAAGTTCCTCACAGCTGAAATGACAAAGTCAGGCATCTGCCTGGAATAAGTGAGACAAGAAACAACAAAAGAATAACAGCTATTACTGCCGTCATCTACAAACAACTATAATCTGGTCTTTGCTATCAGCCCCAAAGCTATTTCCATTTATCTTGGGTGCAGCTCTTTTTTGTCAATGTGTTGGGGCTCTTGACCACTGCTTCAACGACATACATCAGAGTGTTTCTGCAGCCTCCATTCGGCCTACCACCATCCCCCACTTCAACATAAATAACACACAAATACATACATGTGTACTCAGATAAAAACAAGTCTTTTTGTTGAAATTTCTTTAAAAAATGTGATTAATGTCGATCATTTCATGAATAGAAGTAATTGGACATTTATTTTGAATAGAAAACAACATCCTCTGTTTGTTTAATTCTAAAATGATACTTCAGTGTAAAAAAAGATCCTTTAAATTAATAAGATTTACATGTAGAGTTACTCCCACAGACTCGTACACACTCCTCACAGTGGGCCTGTCCAGGTGACCCCCTTGACATCACAACCAGCCAAGTAGGAATGGCAGCTATGCAGGCTACCCTTCTTTAATGGCACCTTGCCTCTTATTTACTGATCCTGAGGCATGCATCATTTACTCTGAAGCTACTGGTTTTTGTCCACCTGTCACCTGACCCTTTCCGCCACAGTTGGAGAAGGCAAGGGGCTCAGGTGGCGTAAAAGGGGGGACACAGAGGCCATCACTCACCCTCAGTGGTTGTACATCGCAGACATCTACACTGCAAAAAATATCCCTCTTTAAGAGCAGTTTGATGCTCTTGAATCTCTGACTTTTTTTCTGGTAAAATGTTCAAAAGAGCTTTCATTGAAAATAATGTTTCCGATACCAGCTTCATTATCTACCTCTGATACTTCCTGAAAGGTGATATAGGGTATTAGCTAGTAGTATGCCATAAGATGCACCAGAAATCAAAAGGTTCAAAATCATTACGTAAAGACAACAAAAAACAACAGTGAAGTATATATACTTCCTTTTAAGCCTGCTGGTATTGGAGTGATACTCCAGTCAAAGTATCAAAATCAAAAAGGAAAAAAAAGAACCCTTAAGTCTGAATATGAACTCATGAGATTTTGACATGATACATTACTAAAGGTAAGGAATACAGAACAAGGCAACAGGGAAGGATATAGATAGGTCAGTATCAAGGACAGGTGAGGGGATCTCAGGACAGGGAGGCTGGAGCGAGGTATTAAATAAATAAAAAACAAAAAGGTAAAACGCAAGAGCTGTGATGTCACTGCCCCTGATAGACTGAATTCTGGGCATGTCAGGGCTTGACCTTAAACTGCAGATTACTGGGGTCCACACTACATTTTAAAAATAGAACATTTTGGACAGATCTATTAAAAGAGATTTCAACCAGTAACATGGGGCAGTTAGTTGTCCTTGATTTGACACGTGGTTATTGAGTTTTAGTTCTGTTCAACAGTGCATTCATGCTTAAAAAAATAAGCTGTTTACTTTACAATCATTTCCATGGCAGGTTTTTTGATAAGACCAGACTGACGCGATTCTCAGTAAGTCTACTCCATACAACAGTGCAACACTTCATTGGACATGTGTGGAGCCTTTTTCTATATGCAGCCAGCCTTTCCCTGCTCACTTTCTAATCAGGGAAGGGGAGGGTTAAGGGGCGGCTGGCCAAGAGGACTGAAGAATCTTACTGGGATGTAATCCCGTCCAAGTGGCACTGGCTCTTTCTTTTCTCTTGTTAGGGCTCCTTTGTGAGGCTCCAGAGCTTGGGGCCCGGAAGGGAGCAGAGGATGTGCAGTGGATGTGGCAGTAAGGCCAGGGGAGAGGTGAGGGTGGGGGGCCGGGGTAGATCCTACACTGCAAAAAAATGTCAATACTAACAAGCAGTTCATTCCAGCAATGGCATTCAGAATATTGTTTTTTTAAGGCAGGCAAAATAGGTTTAGACATGATGAGATCATTTTACTTTTCAGAATTTATTGTATTTTAAATAAACTTTACCAAATAAATGATGACTCCAATTATCTGCAACTTTGTTCACTTTCTTGATTAATCTATTGTTTAGCTGATAAAATGTTGTGAAAAAATCCCATCACAAGTTCCAAGAGTACAAAGTAAAGTCAACAAACTCTTTTTTTGTCTTACCAACAGTCCAAATGCCATAGATATCCAATCTTAAATTAGATTAGTTAATACAAGCAGGACAATTCTTAGAATTGTTGGAATAGAGCCGGAGGAAGTTCTCTTTAAACTTATTGAGTGAATTACTTAGATAGTTCCTTAGATCGTTTAAATATTAGCAGTTATTGACGGGTAATCAACTTTACAATTACCTGTTTCACCAATCTAACAAGAAACATGAAATGCATACTCTTTTGCGATTAAGTTCTCTATATGTAACACATCTAGTTCTAGACAGCTGCTCAAGGATCAGACGTGATTTTACACAGAAGACATAACGGTTAAATAACAGCTAAATTTAATGTGAAATATGATCAAAAACACGAGAAATTATGTAATAGTAGACTTGCAATGGAGGATTTGCTATCTCCCTACATTTTCTACAACAGCAGAAGTACTTATGGATTTGGATTCAGGGTCTTTTTCATAGATCCGGCCAATACACTGTACTTTTACATATGTTCAAATGTCAAACTTTTTACACAGTGTGTGCCTGTCTTAAGTAAGGCAGACACGCCCAACTTTTAAATGTCACTGACATTAACACAACACTGGGTTGTCATCTGGAAGTCATTCAAAAAACAAGTGATCTATGACAAATGGGCATGTGTACTATGAAAATAAACATGCTGGAATCCAAAATGAATCTGTGCACATCTGTCTCCTCGCACATGAAGAAGAAAGTGATCCACATGTCTCCTTCTTTGAAAATGAATGGCTTATGTATCCATACCAATACATGTGTATATATCTTTTTTATTGAAGCCTTTTTGTATGACAGCAGTGTCACTGGACCATCTGTGCACTCTCTGCATGATAGTGCCTGTCTTTCTGCTCCTCTGAAGTGAAGCTGGTTAGACAGACAGTAAAGGGGTGGGGACGGAGGGCTCAGTAGGAATGCAGCCCTGTGTATTGTTTGTAAAAATAAACCATCTGGACAAGATATTTGAAGAGAATTTATATTAAACAGCTGCAAAAGCAAGCTTCTGTGTGTGGACTTGTGATGCAATAGGACCACACCACAAGTCTGAATCTGATCACCTTTCAGGGCGATGAAATAAAGGAATCAGAGAAAAAGAGGACTCCCACCAAATATCTGCCACAGTGGAAGAAAAAACAAGACTGCTTGAGTCTGGAGCGGACAGGTTAAAGTGGGGAGCCTTTGTTACAACATGGGTGCACAGGACAGCCCTAAAAAGTAAAGCTGAGACTCTCACCCAGTTGCTGGCACATCACAAGGAGCAGATGTGGAGAGCTAAGAAGCCTGCTGCATGCAAGCGGCCATCTGGCCAAGCTAAATATTGCCTCAGTGCACCCCCATTCTATTTGCCTTTGGCACATTTGTATTGTCCATGGTCACACATAGGTACACTCCAATCACTGTCGACAGGGAGGGGGATTTATGGAGGTGCCATCAGGGTGATTAGTTCCACTGGTAAACAATGGCCTACCCTTGTTGTGTTTGACTCTGTGCGCTCTACAGCAGGCGTGAATGGCACGCAGCAGAACAGCACTCCCACTACTCAATGGTGTCTGTCTCTCTCTGCTAAAGTAACATCAAACAAACACTGCGAACAAAGGGGACTACCGAATGCAGACACAGAATCAAAGGGTCGGTGTCTGCAACACTTCACTCGTTCCAAAATGCCTCCTGGGCACTACGGTCAACATTTCTGGACACAAACAACCAACAGAAGATTCGCTGAATTGAGGGCCAGCTGTATCATACAAAAGGAAAATAACTACCACTTGTTGCATGTGGCTTGCAACATCCACAATAAAAGACGAGGATAACTGAATTTCATGTCATAGCTGCCACTGGTAGGTATCAGCACTCAATAAAAAAAAATACTTAAGAACTATATGTCACCTAAACTGTTAGCTCAACACAAATTAACTTATTACAAGAGAGAACAATGTGATGTTTAACTCCGTGTATGGTCTTTGCTACAAAGCAAAATTGGTATAAAAAGTTAAACTTGTGTTTAGTGTCAGTCAGTGTGTTAAAGATATTCCTTTATTGGGTCCCCTAAACACAGGACTTGTTATGCGACCAAAGAAACTTCCTTTGACCATAAACAGTAACACAATCTATTTAAGCTTGCATTATTATAATGTATATTCTGGATCTGATCGTTCAGATGGTTTTGACCTAAACAACTACTTGTTAATTATTCTGTTGTGTCCCTTTGTCATCAATCCTTTCCTTGTTTGTCTAACCTAGAGGAAAACAGCACACTGCGTATAGGCCCTCTCTGAAAGACTATAAGCAATGCTGTTTTTTGGAATTGTTGGCTTGCCATCCACTTTTAAATACCCAGTAATACTGCAAATGTACACGTTTTATTAAGTAGGCGATATGCTCAACTGCCGCAATTTGGCATAGAAAAATGGTTTGAATGCAGGGAAACAATATATTTCTGTTATTAAACTATTGGTAATGTGCATCAATGACATTAACCACAACAGTTGGGTATAACTGTTCTTTTAGCACAAACAGAATGACAATGAGGTATTTCCTTCTCTGTCACACTGTAACATGCCTCCACTGTAGGATACAGATTTTTGTGATGATGAAAAAAATGCATCCATCATTAAGCTCACCTTGGTCTGCTTGCATCACAGACCAGGCATTCCATGTCCTCCTCTAATCATCTGAAGACCAATATCCTGCAATTAGTTCAGTTTCCACACTCTGCCCTGAGGTCCTGCTGCAGTCTGGGAAATGGGATCCAGTCCCTTCCTAAGCCTCGGCTTTGGAACTGCAGAGCGCGTCACACATTCACAGTGCAGCCTGTCAGCCATGATGTGGTTGTTATCTAAAGTTTGCATGGGAACCACATGCAGTCAGGACTTTTTCTTTCATATAAGGCATGTAAGTTAGCACAGTCACAGTGGCAGGATGGGCTAAGGATAAGACAGACTGTTCCATAATGATTAAGTCCAGCTAAGTGTGATGTTTAAGTATCCTTAAGCACGATGGAGAACTCTTATCTGGCTTTGTTGATTCCAGGAATTAAAAAAATTAAAATTGTCTTTGCTATGATGTGGTTAATAATGAGTGTGTGTTCATGGGGAATATAAAAAGCAGGTAACATTCCAACATGCTGGTTATCAAACAGAGAATATGTTGTGTTTCTGTCTACACATATGACTTTGAAGCATGAACGGGGTCAGTGAGAGTTTATCTACACAGAAACTCTTTTGTCGATGTCCACTGGATTGGGATCATATTAACTTCAAATAGCACACAGGCCGATTGTATAGTTGCATGTATGATAGGAAATGTGCACACAAGCATCAGTGGGCCCCTGCTTATCCCATCACAGGGAGTTAATAATAGCATGCAGAATAACGCTCTTTAGAATGTGCTTTTAATTGGTTTATGAATTCTGCCAATTATGCCGCAGCATTCCCCCTGAGGAGTCACCTTCACTAATCTGCTTCAAGCCTAAGTGGAATCAAACAGGCCGATGTCATGGAGTCAAAGACTGTCGTGAGAGAAGGGTGTGGACAACATGCGTTGCGTGTGTGCCCACATAAATATGTGTGTGTGTGTGTGTGTGTGTGTGTGTGTGTGTGTGTGAACAGGAGAAGCTTGTCCTGCAGACTGGCAGATCATGTGAATACGGCAGGCCAATTGGATTAGCAGATTAGCACAAGATTTTCCCTATGACTTCTGGAAGGTACTCAGACAGCCATGTCTTTGGCTGGCTGACGTTGGTACAGACTGTTGCTTCCTCCCACACATATACAGTTAATACACACACATACACACAAACACACACAGGCTGGGTAATGGTGTAACCTCTCTCTGCCTGGAAGGGCATAGATAAACAGGACTCTATAACTTAATGTTCCTGCTTCAGGAGGATTACACGTATGAAGGAGATTAGCCCATCCACTACAACAATAGGAGGGGTTAAACCCAAGTATCCACAAGTGCCAAATCTATGCACTTACCTTTCACCATATGGAGGTATGATGGACAGACAGACAGACAGACAGACAGACAGACAGACAGACAGACAGACAGACAGACAGACAGACAGACAGACAGACAGACAGACAGACAGACAGACAGACAGACAGACAGACAGACAGACAGACAGACAGACAGACAGACAGACAGACAGATCGATTGATCTACTACCTGTGGTTTAAGGCCATCCCCTGCCCTTGAGGTTAAAGCAGGCTTTCTGGCCCTGGCAGCCCTTATGTGTGGACACATTTTCTCAGAGTAAGTAAACACTTTGCCAGTGGCCCTGTCTGTACCTGATGCCCCACACATCACCCCTGCAACTCGATGATATATTTATTTTCCCAATTCTTTTGGCTGACTGACAAATCCAGGTTATTCACACATGTTGCATGCCATTGTTCCTAATCCATTACACAGCTCACATGTCCAGGTTTGCCAGTAGCTGCTCTCTAAACAAGCGGCAAAGACATGGCACCCTTGCTGCCAAAAGCCTTTGAACAAAATTACTTCCTCTTGCACACCACGGCTTTAATTATGTGTTGGAGAACATAAAACAGGTTGGACAATTTGTAGTGGGAAATCATATTTCCATTGAAAGGGTTCAGGACATAACCAATGATTTATGGGAGGAATGTCATAATTATTTTTCTCCAGCAGGCCAGGGATCGGGTTTCAGCTAATGGGTGTCAAGCTGAAAGCACTAATTAGGTTTTGTAGTCGAGTGACACGGGCAGAGAAAGAGAAGGTGCCACAATAAATAAGTTCTCACCGTGTAACTCAAAGCCTGTAATTTGAGTTGATGCTCCTGTATTAGGTTGTGGGAATTATAAACGTCTCAACAAAATGCAGATAAGTAATTGCGAGGTGTCTCAGCCATACTTTGGCAGCGCGGAGGGGCTCTGACAAGTATGATTACTGGAATAAACCCAGAACAAAGCTCTCAGTGGGCCGCTGTATGATATTAAAAACAAACAGTTTATAAGCTCATGATGTGTTAATAGTTGCTACTCCTCTACAAAACAACAGGCTATCATCATGAATTTTAAACAAATGTATGAGAGACTCTATTATTAAATGGCTTTATTATATCACCATTCACCGAATCAACACATTCAACTTCTGATTTACAGACACACTCCCCTCTGAGGGCTAATAGTGATATTTTTGAAGAAATTAAACCTGGTAAAAAGATGGATTGTTCATTCTTGTCCAAACACAAGATAAATCAGTGACTTGTTTGTTGATAAATGTTGTTTTTCTTCTTCGTGCCCCACATAAAAGCTGTAAAATTCTATAAACACAGCATGATATCTTTTCCATTCTTGCATGAGCAAACAAAAATATCTGATGGCCTGAGTGCATGACCTTCAAGGTTTGGAATTTTTTCCAGCTCTTATTTTGAAATGACTGAAACATGACAATTTAATCAAGCGACTACCTGATTTCATAGATGTTCAGAGCTGTGCATACATAAACTTGTGCTTTTGGCTTCCTAAGAACATGAGAAACAAGTGTGCCAGCCAGGTGCTCTCAGCAGGCTGTCATCTTGTGAGACACTCAATAGTCATAAAGGAGGAATGAGGCCCTATCTCTCAATCCAGGCGCAAGGCCCTTAGCAACACATTCACACAGGCAAGTGGCACCTTCCTGTAAACAAACAACACGCGGCAGCAGGACATGGCAGCGGCTCCTCTTTCTCTCCCTCCCCTGACACTGATGGCTTATGCCCCTCATGCATTAGTTCTCATCTCTGGCTCTCTGGAGCACACCAGCTGAGTGAGCCAGGACACCTGATGTTGGTCAGGTTGGGTGCTGCCTTAACATGAATGAACACTTTTCAACATTGTCAAAATAATTTGACTGACTTCCACTTTGTAAAGCTTGTATTTAAATGTTTAAACGGACTTGCTCCTCAGCCTTTCTGCAAATACATACAGAGACTACAGGGCTGCAGCAGAGCAGCTTCAAGTGGTAACTGTAAAGTTTCATTTTGCAAAACATCCTTCGCTCAAACAGCTTTTTCTGTGAAAGGAGTAAAATCCTGGAACTCACTACCGGATCACTTGAAGCTTACTGCAAACTTCACCACTTTCAAGAGAACCACCAAGTCCTGGTTAGTTCAGCAACAGACTTGTACTTATGTTTAGTTGTTTTGTATCAAAGCTAAATGTGTATCATACTGTATCATACTGTACCCAGTTTACTCTTTCTTTCTCCTTTTTAACAGTTTTTATCTTTTATTTACACAAAAGCCCTTGTAGGGACAAGTGTTGCAAATTAGAACCCGCTATAAACACTATGATACTTGCATTGGATTGCTGTTTTCAGTTTGTCTATGTATATTATATCTGTCCCTATCAAATAAACCATAAATACATAAACAGCAGATCTGACAAAAGACGTTGCAGGCTATGTTTCCCCTTTTCTTTATGAAACAACTAGAACAACAATATATAGTAATATCAAACAACGCAATGCAAAACCTTTTAGTAGAATGTAAGGTTTCATCAAAAAATTAAATTAAAATCCAGGATTTGGCACAATAAGTGAATTGAAGAATGTAAGCATCTGATTGAAACCGCTGATGTCTTCTGACTCCAATCATCATCTGGTCTCCTCTTCTTACACAGGACACTATAACAAGTGTACAAGTCTGGTCAGAAACATGACAGGGCAGAATACATTCTGTCCAACACAATGCGCTCCAACATGTCCTGAATGGTAAGGGTTTAACTGGCAAGTAGCCAGGACTTTTTATTGAGTTGGCAGCGTGTGAACATACACATATACATTCTCAAAATAGTTAAACAGAAAGTTCATTAAATAGAGAGTTGAGCAATATCATAGCGTCAACGGTCAATCATCAAAATAAATACATAACTTAACTTGCAAATGTGCAAGTAGTTTGCTGATATACTGTATATCTTCATCTGTGGAGACAATTTCAATACGTATATGTCGTGTTTGCATAAACAAACCTACAGTACAATATAACACAACTAAATGCCAACCTCTCGTTTCTTTGTTGAGCGACCCCCCATCTCTACCCCGCCCCATCCCACCTCCCACCCCCAATTAGCCTTCCCCTCTGCTGGCAAGACTTTTTAATATAAAGGCAAACTAATGAAACAGACTTTTTTTGATACATAACTTGTTTGATACGGCCCCTTCAATGAAAGTTATATTCCCATGGTTTCAGTTATTTACTTTTGCCACTATTTACCTAGCAGGTGTCTCAAGCAGGAATTGTGCTCTACTTTACATACTGATGGCTCTATTGAATAGGCTTCTTCTACTTTTCTGGGTAATAATAGAAAATCAAACTTAAATACCGTGTACTGCAGACAGGAAGGATAAAATCCCAGACAGTCCTCTAAAACAAAATAATATGGTAATTAGTCAAAACTACTACAATACAGAACCAGGACTTTGGAAATGCAAGTCAAACCCTTTAAGATTGTCCTCACCGGGCAGCAGTAGTTTTCTGTCTGGAACTGTAAGATATATAATATTCATATTGTTAAATAAGACCAGAGCTTAAAAGTGTGAGGCTCTGGCATTCATGATGCAGCAATGAAAATGCTCTTCTTTCTTGGCTTAAAACACCATTGTTAGTTAAGGGTTAGGGTTACCTCAACTAGGCTGAACCACTCTTCACTTTGGATCACAGGTTTCACATCTTTATATAAAATACAAATTGATCCAAGCTGTGAATCAAAGCACTGATGCTGTATATGAACATCTCTACGATTAGTTCATCCATGACATGTGGTGATTGTTCTTAATCCTTTATGGATCAAAAGCAAAGGAAACCAGCGGGCCATGTAATATACATGAGCAATTATAAACTAATTAGGATTTATTACTGCATAAAGGTCAGCTGTACTGTGATCGTATTTTGTATAAATAATTGATCTTTTGTTTTCTAAACATTATTTTACTCTATTCTGGTTCTTATTATTCAAAATATTTAAATAAGAACATTTGTAATTTGTAAAACTTTGTCTCTTAAAACAGTTCAATCCTGTGTCTGACTTTTGGCCAAATCAGCTCATTTAACAATTCAGTGCAAAGTGTGGAGTGAAGTGACCCAGAGGAAAAGACGAGCAGGATTCCAAACACACAACTACCTGTCTGCCACAAACACAAATAACTGTTCTCTAACTATCCTCTCTGACAAACTTTTCTCTAAACATAAACACAACAGGGTGGATGAGATGTGATATATGTGCAGATTCACAGACAGACACACACTCCCCCACACACACATGACTGTGCCCCTGTCATTCATTAGTTTACAAAAGCTGTGTGAAGCAGACATGAGGTCACTGTGCTGCTTTGAAGACACGCACACACAGACAGTGCACTAGAAGGTAAAGAGCATCAGACTGGGACCAAGACAGAATACTTATTAACCCGGTCAATGAGTGCTGCTTTTGTGTCTCCCCGTCACCTCCTCGGCGAGGAGGAGCAACACTGAACAAGACGTTTGGTGTGTGAAGGGCCAGACAGGTTAAATCCTTCCTCGAACCCAGCAGAATAATGTCTCTGTGATTCTCTGAGAACAAGCTAGTGAACTGCACAGTGTGACATGACCGCTGCTCTCTGATATCTTGTGCAACCAAGTCATTCCTAGAGCGCAGAATATGCAGATCAATGCATAGGCATGCACACGTTAGTACTTGCTCACAATGAGCACAAACACACATACACACAGACTTTTCATGGTTGGTTGCTGAGTCAGTGTGTGAGGTTGCTGGTGTATGAAATGAGGGGAGTACCTTTCATTTCCTCCCCCTGGTTCTACTCAACTGGCAACAGAATATGTTCAGCTCCCCTCGGCTGTTTCAGCACATCACGGCTGTGACTCAGAGCTAAGAGAGCAAACAGGAAGGATGGTAACTGCTGTAAAACGCACATTTACACACAGAAACACACAATTGAAAAAGGAGCTCATAGAAACACAACAAACTGCATGTAGAAGGATAAAAGTCAGATAATAAAGGTCTAACTAGTGCAAAGGCTGTTGCAAATACATAGAACTGAGCTCAAATGTGCACTCACACACACTAAAACAAACAAAAAAGCCCCCCCCCCCCCATACACACACATTTGCTGTCAGAGTCAGGTAGAAATAGTTCAAAGGTGTGATGGAGTGTGATTGCTGGCGAGGCTGAGACATGCGAGGTGGACAGAGAGAGAAAGCATGACAGTAAGAAAGACAGACAAAGAAGAAGAAGAAGAAGAAGAAAAGAGAAAGAGCGATGGGGGTGAGTCGGTCAGATGCCGTCACTCACCCACATCCTCACCTGGTAACTTTTCTGTCACCTTATGCCATCACCTTGTCACCCCACGTCCGTGCCATCCTGTCACCTATCCCCTTAGCAACTGAGCCTGTCAGTCCGTTGTCATGCATCCAGGTTCACCCCTGACCTTAAGTTTCTTTCATCCACGCCACAGAGAAAAGAGGCGAAGCTCAGGAGGGCGGCCAGTCATGTCCGGACATGCCTATCACCCTAGATCACAGGCCACCGACATAAATGTTACAGGGGCCATAGATTTATGGGGGTGTGTAATATTGTGGGTGCGCTTAAACCCCCCCCCATCCTGTTACTTACAAAGGGGTAGAATGTCTGGTCTGGTCACACACACACACACACACATCCGCACACGCACACGCACACACACACACACACACACACACACACACACACATGCAAATGCAGTTAAAATTTATATCAGGCCTCTTTCTCTGAAAAAAAGAGCTCTTCTGAGTGTGTTTGTCTTTGTGGGGCTTCAACATGTATACTGTTTATGTTTGAAGAGAACAGTAAGTCATCACATGACTAGTAATGACTCACATTTGTGTCAGAAAAAAACACCAACAAGGTTTTATGGTTCTGATGGGAATATATATTTAAAAAAAAAAATTACAAGAAATGTTATTAAATTATGACGAACAATGCATCATGGGATACCTTAATGTTAACTAGGACTTATATAAACGGACTCCACAGCTGACTTGTGGATTTTGTGGTTAATTCATGGTCTTGTGTTTTGTAATTCACGAGGTCCACAGCTGCCCAGTGCTTAGAAGAGGGTGCAAATTACTGGAAGATTTTCCTTTCAAACACGGATGAAAAGGAAAACTAAACCCACTCTGTAGTTGTGTGATCAACAGTAGAGCTCACATGTGCGTAGTGGAGGGTAGTCTGACTTCTTTGGGGTTGGATGAGAGGGGGGTTAAGGTGAGGAGTGGTCAAATAGGGTGTGCACATCCAAAATTTATATTTTGGCGTTCCCATGCAGAATAAAGGACCATAAAAGAACAAAAACAAGTAGCCAAAGAAATGTCTCCAGTGAGCACAGTGGTGCATAGACATCGACTTTATGATGATGATCATTGTAGCAGAAACAGATTCGATTGACAGATAAAGAATCAAGAACTTTTTGGATAAACAATTTATATGCGTGTAGTTAAATGATTCTGTCCCGGGGAAATGATACTGTCATTTCTCTTGTTTCAATGTTTTATAGTTAAAATGTCCAATAATTTGACAAAACAAATATCAAGAGACGTATGGATAATACAGAATGGTTTGTAATGAATTACACAATGTTACCTTTGTAGGGTTTGCCTTTTTAAATGATGTGTTAAACACCTTGTACAAACTCTAACTTTTGTGAAATATGTCCTCATAAGGGGGAGGGGGTTTTACATTTTGTCCAAGTCAAGAATCAATTGTAAAACCGAGATTGATCAACAAAATTAGCAAAAGCAGACAGGCTAATGACGAAAAAGAGACTACTGTGCCAGAGAGGAGCCAGTTTAGTCAGCAACATTGAACATTTTGCCACGAGGGCTGGGCGCCAAGGAATGCCTCATGAAAACAGAGCGCAGCGAGCCACACATGTCCAATCAGATGCCACGGAACATTACCCATAATCCTCTGGACAAATACATGCATCTGGTACCATAACAACGCTCGACTAACACTTAGGAAGGGAGAGTGTGGGACGCATCCGTAGCAACACACCATAATTACAAAGAGAGCCAGGGCTGACTAAGTTTAGAGGACCCAGTAAGCACGCCCCTCCTTCCTCCTCTTCCTCGTCTCTCCCCTCTTCACATGCTCCCACACTGATATTTAACAAAACATTAATCTTCTTGCCAGTGGCTCCAAAGAATACTGGTGATGTAGCTTGGGCGCAGAGGCCTGGGTAATAGTAATTCCATTGTTCTGCCCTTTTATTTGTGCCTTGGCTCTACCAGGCAGATGAGGTAAGTCTCTTTTTTCATGTTATTATTCAGAAGTGGTGATACATAAAGCCAGATTACACAAATGTCTCTCTGTTTCACAGCACCGACACATCACACCTCCCTCACAAGCGCTTCAGCGACCCCCCTTCCCCCTTTCCTCCACTAGCTTTCAATAGCACATTGCACATTTCCCCTTTCTCCCCCTCCTTTCTAAATCACCCTCAGCATTTGCATGTGAATTGCTTGTATATCTTCTTTTATATGATGCACCGACAACACTGGCTTTCGGGAAAAAAGAGAGAGGAGGGGAAACTGCGACAACCTACCCCCCACCATATCATCTCCAACACACACATCACTTACTCCCACCCCCAAAAAAACAAGATGTTACTCTAACTCCCCTCTCCAGCAGTTTCATTAAAAAGCTAAGGAAACAGTGCAGGTTTTATGATATGGAGACAAGTTCTTTTGTGCTCTCCAGAGACAACCCTTCTGTCTGTCCATGTTACTGGGGCGATAATCCTGCTGGAATTTCTCCTAAGCACTTTTACTGACATTTTCAATTATCACCATGCCAGGGCCCGGTAAATGGCATTTAAGGGGCCCCGTCATCTCTGTGTTGAATCATATTTGTGAATCAGACAGGGTTTTAGAGTTGGACTCTGCTCTGTTTACCCGAGGACAAGGTTTCGGTGAGGACAGTGTAGTCTGAGATAAGATGAAGTCAGTGGATAACCGGGTTCACATACTCGTATAGATGCATTCACACATTTGCATTCAGCAGCAAACTCAAAAACACACACATGCTGGCAGTGCTCCTCAGAACCATGCCTGCCTTGTAATTTACAACGTCAGCACACCCCAGCCCCTTTATAAAGAAAGCACATGGTCCAGACTCAGAAAACCAAACAGACAGGCTGACCTCCCCGGTGCTCCGTGCAAGGGGTCAGACTTGTTTTCTCTTCACCTCTGACGAGATCCTTTTACATAAACTCCAAAAGCACTCTACATCTTAGGCTCGGGTTACATACTTACATCCCGGTAATAATTTAAAAGTGTATTGCAAAGGGATTTCTTTCACTCCCCCGCGTTCTGTTTCAGTGAGCTGTGCTTTGTTTCAAACGTGGATCAACTTCAAAGCAGTCAAACGACAGATTGATAGTTGGAGACAAATGCTATTTCAAAAAGAGATTGAATGTCAGATTTATTTTTGTAGCCGTTACAAGTGCTGGCACCAAAGAAGCACATTTTTACAGCGGAGATCTTTTTGCAAACAGACTTCAGGTGCAAAGCAGAGTTTGGAACAGAGATCTCAGGGGCTGGCACTGTGTTTGTTTCGTCTACAATCACAGTCTTTGCCTCTTCTGTGTGTGAGGGCATGTTTCAATGTGTCAATCCTCAGTTGTGTAACCGTTTTCTAACATCAGAGGCACCCATTAACCAGGTCAGATTTCTCGTGGACCCACTGTACTCACTCATATTGTGTTTCTGATAACATAACAATCACATGGCATGCTTGATATTCAGCTGAACCGCAGACGATCCAAGAACAGCTGTTTACATGCCTCCGTGCCCTCTTTCCTCTCCGCCTAGCTGACATCATTCCCAGCATCCCCTCCTTCCTGTCTCTCTTTTAGATTGGCTCTGTTATGACAGGTTTAATTGAGGGTTGTCAAGACATAACATTTCTGTAAATATTAGACTTGCCAAGAGCGTCAATAAGAGGAAATGGCCCTACTGTATGTTCTTCTCTAAGGAGCACAATGTGTGCCTTTGTAAGTGGATTGCCCAGAGGGATTTTGATACTCCACTTTTTCTCAGTGAGCTTGCGTAAAAATCTCATCCAATTCTCATTACAGACGTGTATAATAACACAAATATCATATAAAGCACTTTTACAGCTGAATCAAAAAAAACTTGAAATCCAATTTGGATTAAACTACAGAGTGATGTAATACTTTAATCGAACCTGGAAAGATACCTTAAAGTTAATCAAAGATCCTGAATTAAATAAACAGAAACTTTTGTTCAAACACACATATTGATTCACTTATGTTTAAATGTTTTAAGAAAATAAAAACAAATCCCTGGTGTGATAATATGGTTCAGTTTGGGTATTTTTGTCCAACAACAAGAAATAATATTTTCTTTACAGTGTAGTCACAGAATAGTTGCAAAGCTGACATCACCTCTTGTGTCTGTGTGTACAAAAGCCGGCTCATCGATCAAGGAGATGACAGCCTTGGCTATGAATGTTCATGTGTTATTCTAATCCTTTCCTCTGTGTTTAAAGAGCACCTGGTCCAGTGCACATCAGAGGTTATTTTGGATTTCAGGGGGCGGGGACGCTGAGGTATGCAGATCTAGAGAGAAAGACTACTCTTTGAGTCATTAGTGAGGGCCTGTATGATGTACATGGATTTATGTGTGAGTGTTTTTGTTTGAGAGACCTCCATTGTGTTGTTGGAAAGTGTGTTCCAGTAAGTGACATGGAGCCTTACTCACCTGGGGGGAGGGGGAGTGAGTCAGTGTGCATCATCAGTTACGGCTAACTGGGCATGGCCACACAGCAGCACACTGTGCTAATACTGATGAAGATGTTTTGTCAAAAAAAAAAAAAAAAACATTTAAGTATTCATGACGTGTGCATGTTTCTGTGAGGAGCTGAACAGAAAATATGTTTTTTTATATCATTCTCTTGACAAATTGAGCTTTGCTTGGGATTGGGCAGCAGACATGAATAAATATGAATCATGAATGTCTTCAAGTAAAATGCAATCAAAACATTCCCTGGTTCTAGTTTCTCAAACAGAACACCTTCAATAAGTTTTGCTCAAATGAGGAAGTAAATAGAACGAAGGTTCGACTGTTAGTTTGACAATGCATGGAATCGGAAAGTTCCCCCTTGTGAAATTAAAATAGCTGTTTTTTTGTTTTGTTTTCAGACCAAGTGATTATTCTCAAAATTTAGCAGCATTAAATAATGGTTTTGTTGCAGCCATAGAAATTAACAACAAAACAGACAACCAATATGGTAAATGGACTTGAGCTAATGTTTTCTAGTCTTCTGACTACTCAAAGCTATTTTACACCGCATGTCTCACCATTAACACCCATTGACACACTGATGTCAGAGGCTGCTATATGTAAAGTGACCATCAGAAGTAACTAATCCCATTCATACACACATGCATACGCCACAGACAAAGCAGCAGGAGCAATTTGGGGTTAATTTTCTTGCCCAAGGAGACATCTGACATGTGGCTGCAGGAGCTGGGGATCAAACCCCCAACCTTCCAGTTGAGAAACGAACGACTCTACCAACTGAGCCCCATGTAAAAACACATGTGCATTTCTGATTTCCTGATTTGGAGAATACAATGTGCTGCAATTAAATGTTTCTGTTCACCCTTAAACGCAGCTTGGTAGCAAGAGAAAAAACATTAAAAGCTGACACAAAACTTGAAACATTTCTTCATATAGTTTTAACCATGAGCTGAAAAACTTTCAAGTTGAAGTTCTTAAGGAGCGGCTTGTCCAATGCTGATTGGATAATTATTTGTACACAAACTTATTGATGTTGCTGCAATCAGAAGAAAATCATAAACTTTCATCATTAGAACCTTGTTTTTCCATATTGAAATACCGTACTATTCATTTACAGAGACTGTGGACTTGTTTAGAATAATAACAAATCATTTGCTTGTAGTCATTCAATCACGTAGAGTATTTAATGGTGTTGTTGAACAAACAATCATTCTCTATGGAGGATACACTTTGCTTACCTAGTTAGCTACATGTGTCCATGCTGTTAATAGCTCTGTTCACAGCACACTTAGCTTATTTACTGTGGTAGAACTACTGATGTTGGGAAATTTAATTTGGTGAAAAGAGCCAACAATGTATTTTCCCGCTGTTTCGAAGTTCTGTCACTCTGTTTTTGTGCTCAAACTGTTTTTATTTGGCAACACATCGCTATGTGTTTGCAGTTCTGAAGTACGGCATCTTCCGTACATTTCTAATTCCCAATATGTGCAGAGACAAAGTCCCATCACACTTCCACGTCAACAGCTGTAACTCCCATAGTTGTATCAAAACATCACAACAGGTCAGGTGTTATTGCTTATCTAAAGGGCTGTAAAACAAAGAGAATCAAAACTATATTTTATGATCAACTATTCTGAATGAAGCATGCTGGACTGACAGATACATATATTTTCCTGACTTACAGGCTTATTTGCTTATTCTAATTTCATAGTGACAATTAAAAACACATTTTATGAATTAACTTCCTTGTACTCTTCTTCCCTTGCTTGTCTGCAGTTCATTTCAATGACAGTAGCTAAAGAGTCCTCCTTAATGAGTCTGCTGGAGGTAGAAGTCAGCACTCCCTGCCCAATAACTGATGAAATATGAAAATTGACAGCGCCGACAGGGCTGCCGTGCCACATGTTTACGAGTGGCTGTCTTAACTGGCCACCTCTGTGCTCCATAAGTCATACGCAGAGTGCTCATCATAGAGCAGGGATTTATGGGGCCTGAGTCTGCATATGACCCCCCTCTTCCTCCTCCCTGGCTGCTTCACTGCCACAGAGGAGAAATCATTATCAAGCAGCCACTATAAGCTTCATAGACTTCATCAAAGCAAGCTGGCTCTGGGGTCCTGCTCCCCCCTGTAAACACAGCTTGATGTTCTGTGTGTGTCTAGCCAGAGAACCCTGCTTCAGTCTTCAGCGATGGTGGCAGAATATTTTCATGTGACTATAAATGCTAAAAAAAAAAAAAAATCAACAAAGAGCATAACATTGTCAAGCACCCCATTCTCTTAAGGCTTTATAATCATTGCAAATAAGTCATGTTTCTGTGTGGGCCATTAATTGTTGCTTTGAAAGATAGCAGTGTCAAATTAGATTTTTTTTTTAAAAGAATTAAGCGTTAAAGCTCCTGTGAGGAGATTTGACACTTGTTATGAAACAGATGGAAATGAATATATTATATATATACTATATAGAGTATTTGTTAAAGTTGGTAAACGCTGTCACAGGTGAGACAAAGTGAGTTACAGCACAATGCCAAAAACTGCTTTTAGTTCCAATTTCCACAGCAAAGATTCACAGTGAGTGACAAGATTTACTGTTAAATAACCGGGATTAGTTTTTTTTTCCACAAAGAAACACTACTTAAGTAGGTACCAGACAAGCTCAGCAAAATGATATAAGTTACTATTTTGTCCACAGGGGTCGACAAATCTATGCAAAGTTCCTCACAGGAGCTTTAACCAAAACCTAATTCTGTAGTTCTTACAAGTGATTCAAGTGATTATCCTTTAAAAAAAAAATCAAACTTTGTTGTCACCAGATCATAAACTAAAAAAAAAGTGAACAGACCGAATTCCACTATTAATGTACAACTTCTACAAATACTTCTACGCATGTATAACTTCTGTTACACTGTCCTCCACTGTTAGTTTGAAGCTAATCTGACTTGTCTGTTTGTTTTTCAGTCTGGGCCTGGTCTGTTTTCATTTTTGTATTAAGAATGTGTGGCACTAACAGGGTTTCGATGAAGGGAAGTTGTGAAGGCAGAGAGCCAGGAGGGACAACAGCTAGTACAGCAGGGAGGCTCAGGATGAATGCTGTACATGGCTGGTCATGTTGCCTCTGTACTGAGACCTAGGGCAGTCTGACCTGGATCTGAAACAGAGCTACAACCAAAGCTTGGACTGCTCACCCACAACAAGGCAGGAAATAAATACTGGGTTGTTTACCGGAGAAAAAAAAGTTTTGAGGAAATATGCAAGTACATGATGACTTTTTGTGGTTATTAATACAAAATTCAAACAGAGTAGAGGGAGCTACACTCTCAGGCTTCAGACTGGACTCATGCTGAAATGATTGAAACTTAAACAGCAGAGCTCAGCTAGACACTTGTCCCCCTAACACTGAGACTAACATCCATGCAAATCATAACAGAAATGACAGACTAGGACACACCATCACCCAACCCCCTCAGCCCCTCAACCAGCCTGCCATCCAAACAGTCATCCTGCCAGCCCCCGAAAGACAACCAGCTACCCCACCCGAGGTTCCACCTTTGTGCCTGCACAGACAGACTGGGACAAATTGGGACAACCAACAACCCCCCCCCCCCCCCCATTACCACCCACTCTCCCTCTGGGCGCTGCTGCAGCCTCTGCTCAGGGGGCTAATTCCACGTTCAGATCACCATTTGTACTTATTATGCTGACATAATTAATCCCCTGTTGTGATCAGCGGGGGCATGAGGGCCTCTCCGCTCCATTGGCCTTCCCTTCCACGATATCACTCCCACCCTCTCTGCTTCTCATACAAATCTGCTTCTCGCTCCCTGCCATGTCCATCTTGTCTGGTTGGAGATGTCTTCTGTCTACGTCTCTATAATCTCAGCTGTATCTGTCCGTGTTATTGTGTATCTCTTGCCTCTCTAGTACTGGACAGCACAGGTCAACAAGTCCTCCAAGCAGTCACATCAGTTCATATTTGCATACTCACACAGGAAACTGGGGCAAAGTGCTTGCATCAGGAAGCAAAACTGAATGGGACAGATTTTTTTAGAAGTCACACGTGCCAGTATCAAGCTTAAACAAATCTGTAGAATCCTTTAAAAACACTGAAACACTGACACTGAGCTAGTCACCTGTAGCTCCCACTGTGCAAACAATACCAGAAGCATGAGTGTGATATCCTCAATGCTTAAGAGAGGCCACCAAAGTGGCAAACAAGCTTGATGAAGTCAACGATAAGGACAGAAGGGGAGGGAAGGGGAAGAAGAGAAGAGAAGAGAACAATAAGGGAGAAGGGGGAGGGGATACTCATCAAAAAACACCAGCTGGATTAATAAATCCAACCAGTGACTGTGTCCACATCTTAAAGTGATGGGCAGATTAAAACAGAACCGTCTCAAGTTGAGAAACATATGTCTGACAGGCTGAGCAAACACTGTCAGAATAATAACTGAGGAGATGAGTGCTGCTGTTGGCCCCAAACAGGCGTTCAGCGACAGGCCCAACCAGCTCTCCTACTGCTTCCTAGAAATCAAAGAGCTAAGAGCTGAACTTTGATTCTTCGCAGAAGGGCACCATGTACCGCATGAGTATCTATGAGGTCAAAGCTCTGAAAAAACACCATCAGGATCTTTTTTGGTTTTGTTTTTATTTGAATAATGTGCATGAGAAAGACAAATATCTGTTTCTGGGAATTATTTTCATTTCTTGTAGAGTGCAAGCTGAGTAAACACAGAGTTAAGTCAGAAAACAAATATACCCACTGAATTCAGTATGTATATATTTCAGTTTATACATGTAATGTTTCATTTTATCATTTTTATCTGAACAAAAGAACACAAATGTGGCTGCTGGTTTGACTTTATTTAATGTGTTGATTAAATGTTCTTTATAGTATATTATGCTGTTTACAAGAACATCTTTTTTTAATGTGCCTTTTTTCTGATAAAAACTCAGATGAGGCTGAACATACTTGACTCTAAGCATCATATATATGACAAATATCATTTTTGGTCTCATTTTAATTCCAGCTTTGTAAAAATTCCATAGCAGGAAACACCACAACTAAAATCCAGCCCATTTGGCATCAAAGTATCCGGGGATACCCAGAACACCTGCTAGCTCTGGGAAGCTTTGTGTTATTGTGGCAAAAGAAGAAAATGTTCAGTCAACAGGTCTTTGTGTACCACTGCAGGAATTTGTTAGAAATAATGAATAAAAACATGAAAGGAAGAAAGTTTTCCCTCATTGTGAATTCTGTCAAATTTTCAGGCAAAACTTCAACATTCCTTTTTTGTCACTCTGCTGTTTGATACCATCAATGTCAGATTCCAGGAACAGTTATTCACAACACCCCTCACCCCCCAAACCCTCCCCCTCTCCTCCCTCCCCATCGCCCCATCATCCCCTCCCTCCAACTCCTCATCTTTACATAAAAAGTTCAGGCTGCATATTAAAAGGAGCTAAAATATTCACACTGTCAAAGGTGGTCAAAGGCTTCTGCGTTCACACAGGAGCTGACAAAGAGGAGGCACCCAGCGCTTGGCCCAAAGAGAACTGTTGAAATAAATCAGCACATACAAAGACACAGAGAGATAATGGGGCTGGAGCTGGGCCTGATCCAGAAACAGAAACACCCCAGAACACACAGACACACATACACAGAGTCTGGCTGGGAACAAAGTCTGCACACATTGATTAATATTTATTTTTGAAGCACAAATTGTTCAGGACATACAGTATCGGAAGACCAAAAACATCATAACTCCCCCTGTGTGCAACCTTGCTATGAAGCCCAGGTCTGGAATCAAATACATAACAAAAAATAAACTAAACAAAAAGGAAATCCACAGATGGTTTCACATGGGGGAGTGCGAGACTGTAACCCAGTATGTCAGAAACATCTGCTGACGCCCGATGCAATATGGTGGTGTGTTAACATGCAGATCTTATGTGTTGATGCATCTTTGTCAAAGGCTCTGAATACATTTAAGATTCACACAAAGAGATTTTTTTTCTGTTATTGACGTGAAATACATAAAAAAATGTCCATGTTTATGTATAACAGTTTTTGTGTATCTGTGCGTTTGTTTAGCATGACACAATTATTTATAAAGTTAGTATCATTCATATGAGAAATCAAGATGCCAGAGTAAGAAAGGTATTCACTACAAACAACCATTTCATAAAGATTTTTCTTTGCTCTCGTCATGTGCTCTACAGGATAATTTGGGACTAATGCATCTGAAAAATGCACCTGACCGCAACTGTGTTAAAAGACAAACATAATATGCTACCAACCAAAAGTAAAAAAAAAAAACCTGTATCACAAAAAAATGTATTGGAGAGTTAAATATGATTGGATTTATTGGGGAATGTATGCACTTGGAGGTGTTACTTGATATTTAGGCTCTAAAGAGGAAAATATAAAAGTTTTCGTTGATTAAGCTGTGATACAAATAAGCAAATATTCAATAATCCATACATGGCCCAAGCTAAGAGACCATTAGGAAATCACAGCCCATATTCAGCAGCTCTACTGCACAGATGTCAAAGATTATCATAAGTGAGGAAAGAGGTTTTATTTTTATGTTTGACAACCACTAAATTATGACAGGCCCTAATGAAGTATGTAAAATACATTTAGAACTTATTCTGAACATACATTGGGTGTTTAGCTTCATATCAGTGACTGTTAAACTCACTGGGGCACTGACTAAATGGGGCTCCAGGTTTACGCAGCTTTTTATTTGCCCCTGTATCAACATAGAAAGGAAACAGAGGCCTCCCTGAACTAATTTCTCTCATGAACACTCAGTCATTTGTTGGGCACCACACAGCAGGCCCGGCTGTCTGAGGCCCGAGGATTAAGGCTCAATATTTGTAAACCTCAGTTGGCTTTAGTGCGGAAATGGGGAGTGAAGAAAAATGGGAAGCCTTGGCAAACCAAAGTGTGAAAAACTATCAAATTGTCAGCCATGACAGAAACAGTTACACACACTGGCTTCTGGCTGACATAGAAACAAAACACTGTTAAATCTATGAAACACTATAGCCTTGTTTGCATGAATGTGGGTGAAGATAAGTCTATAGGGTTTTTGTGTGCAACCAAAAGCAAATATATTCACCTGATTAATGCATGTGCCATATATAATAAAACAAACGTTTCCAAGTAACATCTGCTGCAGTAAACTATGATTACCACATTGCTTTGAGGATTGCGTTTGACTCTTTCCTGTTTGTAATACTGTAAGAATATTATTCTCCTCCCATTAAAACCTGCTACATGAGAGACCAAGCCCCTTAACTTCTCCCCCTTTTTTTAACCTCCTCCTCAGTGGAATATTCTCCCACAATGCAGATTTTCAGCCTCACAACTGGCCCATGAAGTGCTAAAAATCCCAGGGCCGTACTTCCAGCTGTGACACACAACACAGAACTACTTAAGTTCTTTACTTTGACCTTTGTTTGAAAAGTCTCCTTTCAGCCTGAGGCCTTGGCAGTAAATTCATAGAGCTATGAAATTAATGTGCCAGAGTCAGAGAGCCCATCTAGTCTTTCATTAGTTACAAGCAGAGAAAGGAGGAGACAGGTTACTGAGTCACATTTGATTTTCCATTTCTAACTTCTTCCTTTGTAACAGGGCAGATTGTGCAATGACTGCCCTCAATATTAACTGTGTTATGCCCATCAACATGCACTCTGTTGTGAAACGGAGAAGGTAGCGCAGAGGTGCAGACACATCAAACACATCTGTGTTCAATGGAATCTGCACAGCCTAAACACTTTAACCTTCAGCACCTATAAAATGCACACGTGCTTCCTAACAGGCATACACACAAACACACACACTTTAAAAAACACAATACTAAAACTGAATATTTTATTTCTCTGACAGCAAACATGAGCCTTTGGAGCAGCCTTTGATAAATAAACAGAGGCAATGTTAACATAAAAAAGTGGGCAGATGCTTTTTGTACCTGTGAAGGTGAAGTGAAGTAAATCCTGCAGGGTAATTGTAAAGGCAGTGAACCATAGCACTGTCAATGAGGCGTTGTGTCTGGTTGTGGGTATAAAACATCAGTAGCGTGGCCGGCCACTCTATGAGATGCTCAGCACAGTGCTTTAATTACACACGTCTTAAGCAGCAAGCGCTCAGAGCAGGAAATGACAGCCGAGCAGCGCTCGCTTCAAACACAGAGGAGTAAAAGAGCATTCAATAAAAGCAGGCCTAAACTCTGAGCTGGGCCTAATGGCCTGTGGGTGATGGATCAGAAGGAAAAAGGGGCTGCTGCAGGCCTGAAGACATAAAAGTTAGTTTCACATGGACAGTGTAAAATAAATAGGGAAATAACATAGAAAAGATTGCCATCGAGAAAAATTGAGATAATAGAATTAAAAAAACAACAACTTTCAAGCCAAACTCTAACTAGATTTAGGACATTTGTCTTTGCTTTTGAATGCAGTTTGAATTGTAGCATTTAAAAAGCTTTTACACCACACTTACCCACAGTGACCATTTAAAGTATAACCAAGTAAAATTATCAGTCTCTTAAATAAAGACATGTTAAACATTTGCGATGACTGATGTTTCAACAAGAAGCCCGTCCCTCAAGCATGTTTTGAGGAGGCGTCGTAAACCAGACGACTCACACACAGGGTGCAGGAGGACAAATTACTTTTAGTTTTTATGGCCGTTTCAGTGCTGACGGGAAGTGAAGACAAAAAACCGGACCAATTACAAGTTAGTTATTTCTGGTCTTTAAGTGTAAGAACTCCTTCTGTGAAGTGCTGTTTGTACACATCTGTGTTTGACCATTAGGGATCACAATTAAGCTGGCATACCTCAAAACTCAATAACCAATTTCACTTTTTTGTGTTATGAACAGTAAGTAAAGAAGAAAAAGCTGAAAGGAAAGTGAGTAGAACTCAAGGATATTCACATATTTTACTTCTAGAAACACATTTTTCAATATTGAATGTATGACTGTTCCTTACTCAAAATTCCTGACCCACTATAAAAGAAGTTACTGAGGTGTTATAAACTTTAATGGATCTGTTGGTTGGTTTGTGTGTGTGTGTGTGTGTGTGTGTGTGTGGGGGGGGGGGGGGGGGGGGAATGATGTGGGTGTGGTGGGAGATCTGAGAAACACTTGACTGAGTGGACGATGCCTCAGTGGCCTCAGGGATCTCTGTAAGTGGCACATTTAGTCTTTGTGACCCACACCTCAATGCATACACATACAAACTTGCACACATATCCACAAATAGAAGCACACAAAGACATACAAAGTCTCTTTTTCTATGACACACAAACACACACACTGAGCTTCAACTCCAACTACCGTCCTCAACACAATGGCCCTGCTGCGCTGACAACTCAACTGGAAGAGAGCTTAACCTTTGAGCCCTAAGGTCAACTCATTAACACCAACACTCCCCGGGATGCAAATGACCAACTTATGAATAATATGACACACACACTTTAGGGGTGATAGATAAAAGTCCTATAGTTTATATTTTGCAAAATGATTTATAATTGTTTTGCAGCTTGGTCTGTTCTTTAGTTTAAAATGACAACAACTGAAATATCAGGTTTCAAGGTGTTATGGCGATCTTTGCAAAATGATGAACCCTATGTCAGAAAACCACTCTTTACATAAACAGACAAAATCTTGTCATAGATTTTTGTTAATATAAAGTGTTTTTTTAATGATTGTCTTTACTTGCATCTGTAAGAGACACTAACAAATGGAACTGTCCACAAAGCAACAGGTACCGCAGCCATTGCCACATGTAGAAAGGATAATGTAGTTTTGTAATGTATGTCGTTTTTAAATCAATCAAATACTGATTGGGAAATCTGCTAATTTCAATTGTTTTGTGTTGTTATGTACAGCTTTTGTTTTTAGAACAAACTCATATAGACAAGTTTCTTTTTCATAAGATGTATGTTATATGAATTGTTGGAATGGCAATATAATCTGTAGAGGCTTGAGGTGACTTAATTGATGTGAAATGTGATGTGTTAAATATTTAAATATCTAATACTATAGTTTCCTTTTTTAGAAAATGGCGACAGCAGCCTTCGCAGGTCTATCTTAGCACTCCTCATTGGCAGCAGAGCAGTTACAGAACCTCATCATTTGAAGTGCCTTAAGTGTGCTGATAATGCAAGGTCAAAGTCGAGAGCAAGGAGGTAGGCAGGCAGACCTAATATTTAGCTGCTTGTAATTGGGCAGAAGTGTAGCAGGCAGGTGTGTAGCCATTGTTCACTTTGATGGGATTATTTGCACCTCTCAATGCTAAAAAAAACAGGTATCATCAGAAGGCAGTCATCTAAATTTACAGCGGCCAGATTTAAGTTGCCGCCTCTTTCTCTCTCCATCCAGGTTGTGTAATTACAGCTGCTCTGTAATTAGGTGCAGGGCCTTCAGGACCAGGGTGACTACTGTCTGCTTTAACAGGGTTTGGTAAAGTACAACATTTCCAACTGGGGGATGGGGAGAAAGTTGTCCTGTTTCGCTCTATCAATCCCTGGTCTTAACAGTACTGGTGAGTAAATTCCTGTTCTCAAAAAAACCTAACACATGATGCTGTATAAAACATTGTTAATGTTGGGTCAAACACAGTTCAGTTTGAGTCAAAAATCTTCAGAGAATCTATGACTTTATACTTTTAAAAGCCTTGTACCAACTACCATTATTGTTAACCATTGAAATATCATAACTCTTATTTTTTTCTAATAATAATTTTGTTTTTATGTGTGCACTTGTACCCATCTAACAGTGGACCTTAGAGAAGTGTCTGTGAATGCTTTCCAAGCAGGCCCTTGTGACTTAACAATAAAGAAAGACATCATTTAGGGTATGTTTTCAACCACTCACCAACCAATGCACTGTATGGGTTACTAGGTCACTGTCAAAATATAAAGTCTGGAGATACAAAAAGCCTTCCAGAGGCTATGCTTAAAAAAACGTGGTATGTTCAATGTGTTGCCTGACCATTTGTAAGGGGAAAATGGTGATACTGTACCTTTTTAGATTTTTCCCAAAAAAGTGATCAGAAAAAACAATTCTGGGCATCAGGCGAAGGTGGGGACCTGGACGTGCTAATCGCTGACAGTCCAGACTGGTTCCTGGGATGTAGAATGTTAGCGGGTCGCCCCTTTGCAGCTTCAGATATTGGAGAGGAAGCCTACTGAATGACTGATGTTTGTGTGTATGCACCAAATGGCAGTTTGAAGTATGCAGCCTTCTTGGAGTCTCTGGGCAGGGCCTGGGAAGGGTTCCACCAGAGGACTCCATAGTTCTACTTGGGGACTGTACAATTCCCACATGGCAAATGATGGAGACACTTGGAGGGGGTTGATGGGGAGGAACGGCCTGCCCGATCTGAACCTGAGTGGTGCTTTGTTGTTGGACTTCTCTGCTAGTCATGGATTGGCCATTACAAACACCTTGATCGAGCAATATGGATGTCCATTAGTGTACTTGGTGCCAGAGCACTCTAGCCAAAGATGATCAACTCTGTAGTCGTATATTATCTGATCCGTGGCCGTATGTTCAGCAGCAGAGCTATCAAATGATCACCTAGTGGTGAGATGGATCAGATGGCGGGGACAGACCTGTTAAACCTAAACTAGTGTGAAAAGTGAGTGCTACCAGCGCAAAAAGCATTGTCTGTGGACTCAGGCCCTAAATATCCCAGTCTTCTTATAAACATTTTATAAACTGTGCCCAGGCTTACGAAACCTGAGCTTCCATTCCTTTTATACATATTAATTCTTCTTAATGCTCACACTACTCCTACAACAACATTCTGAGTTGAGGGATACTTGGGAATGGATGTGCACGCACTTGAAATAGTAAAAAGAAAAAAAAAGCACGTTCCCCTGACCACTGCCCGCATGGCCACTTTAAAGACTTCATTTTCCACAAAGAAATGTACAGCAGTGCAGTTGCTACTAAATTGTCATATCTTAACATTAAGATTATGGTCATTTCACCAAGTCCTACCAACCAGTGTACCTCTTATCTCCCATTCGTGCCATCACCCCTGAAATATAAATGGCAGAAAAGGAAACATATGCTTAAGTCAGACGCATTTACTCCTGACCTTCCCTGCCAGGGTGCTCTACAGCTAAGCTGCAGGGATTTGCACCAGCTCAACATTTACACCATATGGATGCTTTATTACAGAGTAATGAATTCTCTCTCGGCCTCCCTCACTTCCATCTCTAACTAGAGATGATTTGAAAAACCAAACAGCCTTATGTGTAACCAGGTGATTAGAAAGACTTAAGGGGGATTTAATAGAATTCTACTGAGGAATCTCGGAGCATATTTCTGCTCACTATGTGTAGAGCACTATAACATCCAGGGACATACAAATAACTCAATATGGAGTTATTAAATACAGTATATCCCTTGTCATATTGAACTTATTTAGATAAAAGCAATCGAGTGAATACATCAACGCATTTTAAACTTATATGGAGTAATTAATGGCAATAGAAAAACTATCTATGACGGTCGGTATAGGGTAAAAAGTGTATGAGGACATATGTGTGTGCACATATGAAAATAAGACTTTATTTAGCTCCTCTATGTAATGAATATACTAAATGTGGACTAATATTGAGGTCATTATAAATGGGCAAATGAAAATAACATGCCGATCCATTTCCTCACTAATTTCTTCAGCTTTAGCAATAGCAATAATTGGATTTATATTGAAATGAGAGCTGGGCAGCTTATTGATTTGAGCTACTGCATATTAGCAGTGAATAATCAATAGCAAGGATTCAATGCTTATTAAACCGGAATAAGGTGGGATGGCCTCTTTTCATTTGTAAACCAACGACTGTTAATCTCATAACTGGCCATGGTAATGCATTGTTCTTAATAAGACTATATTACTATTGACAATGGGTCAACCATACAGAAGTTACATTGATTAGTGAATGGATATGTTTATATTGTGCAACAACAACCAAAGCAAATTGCCCTGCTGTTTTGATGATGAACATATTCTTCATTTTCCCACAATAATATGATGCAAAAAAGGATCAGTTTGGAGTTAAATATGGAGACGATTTTGCGAAAGCCCAGAGCTGGTTGCTGTGAGCTACGGCTTACAAAAAAACTGAACCTGTAACACAAAGACGGAACTTTAGAGGAAACAAGAATTTAGGGCAATGCTGTCAGGCTACAGCCAAATTATAGCTGTCTTTTCTTTCCTTAATCAGCCTCTTAGAATTTCAGTGCCTGAGAATTAATCGTATGGGGTCGATTTGCAAATGAATGAGATTTCAGCTGTGAAAATATAACTAAGGGCTAAGTTTGGTACATTGGTACAAACAGCTCTGAGACAGAAGAAAGCGAACATCTTAATTTATTAGCGATCTGAAACATTTTTCACCCAGAAGCCAAGGCAACTGGTGTGTTGAGACTGAAATGAAATTAGTGCTCTTCTTGAGCAGGAGAAACAAAAGCGTCCCCCTAAGCAAGCGAGGTCCCAGTCTGGCACAGTGAGGTCAGCAGGCTGAGGCCTATAGCCAACCCTGAGCTGAGCTGCAGTGCTGTGTGCAAATCAGCTGCTTTTCTTTCATTTTATTTCTCATGCACAGCGTTTGTGCTCCTCTTTTCATGAATGTAGAACCCTATCTTTGGCCCTCCCCTCTGAAAGGGCCTTCCCGGTGACGAAGGTGACCTGCCACTGAGAAAAAGGAGGACCTGCCATGAACTGAGTGTCAGCCATTAAATATGATTTCGCCCCTGAATGGCGCGCAAACACATTCAACCACTGAAACTCATTAAGCCTGCATAATCTCTCTTTTCTTAAGCATAACAATGATTTCAGCTGGGAAATGCAATGGTTTTGGGGAGCTGAGCCATTGATTTAAGTTGCATTCAAAGTAATAAATCAAGTCCAACTTCACATCCTGGGCCTATTTGCCTAATTCAGCGCCTCTCACCATACTGGTCAATTAGTTTAGAGCAAATATATTCAATACACAAAGCAATTCACAGACAGCGCATAATAAATCTGTGGCTTGGAGACTGTCCAAAATAACCTCTTGCTTCTATTCTGCCCATATAGGTACTCTACAAAGGTGCCAAAAAGCGACCTTCACTGAGGAAAAGTAAATGTAACAACTATGATTTTTATCAGAATAACTCAGGTTCAAGTTTTAAAGAACCAAAACACATTTTAGTTTGAAAAAGAACTGTGACATGCTATGTGGTTAACTTCTATGTTGTTATGGAAGTTGATCCTTCTTAAGCTCAAATGAGGCCATTGGCAGAGAGAGAGAGAGAGAGACGGAAGTGTGAAGGTGCCAACTCCTGTCTGACAAAGTGAGCTGCCTGTCTGATTCCTCTGAGTGCACTCTCACTCCTGTCTTCTCCACTCTTTAACTCAAAGGTGCTGTTTATTTATTAATTTTTATTTATATTTCTTCTTGTGCAATTTCTATTGACTTTACAGCAGCCGAAGCGCCCAGGGAGAGGGAGTCCCAGCCTGCTAAATTACAGCCGTGTGGACTGGAAGAGGTGGGAGCAGCTGTGAGGAGGGCTCTCAGTCGTCAGACCATTGTAATCTGCATTAACCACATTGCAAGGGAGTGCAAGGGGTCAAAGTCTTTAAGTGCCTGCAGGGATGGATGCTTGTGGATTACATGTTATCGCTCCAAGAGGATGTTACAATTGTACAGTCCTGCCTGCTCACTACCTGTTGTTCATCTACGATGATTTACATCGCTGTTCTTTTGACTTTTCTTTTCTTCTTCTGCTTTTTTGTAGACAGGGTTAGTTATTTTGGGTACCAGAAGAGGAAAATGGGTTATTTATTTGGAAAAAAATAGGAGAATAATAGTTTAAACAAATGTGCATTGTAGGTGATTAACACAAAGAAAAAATAAACACATATCGTAACATGTTGTATGTGTTGTATACAGAATTGTTCTGATTTCACTCTGAGGGCATGTCAAGGGGATCAATGCAAAAGTAAATTCTTCTCAGTAATCCAGACCAGATTAAGTGCATTTCTTGGAAGGTGTGCTGGAATAGCTCTGGCAGGAAGTGTAACCCAAGATGATCTGCTGGGATTCTTCGACAGAGCATTAAACAGTGAGAGGAGCAGAAGAAACACTCTTATTGGATGCTGTTCAGTTATTTCTCTACATTAAAATGTGTTCTGTTCTGTGCATCATTCATTAAACAGAAAAAGGGTGAAAATGATTTTAAGGAATTAATCCACAGAAAGCTTGCTCTCCATTGAGACAATGAATTATTTATAGCAACATTTCAGAGTGATTTGGATTGGGAATTAATCCCATTAACCTCTCTGATGGCAAGAATAAAAGCATATGTCTTGATGAATGTTTCTGGGCTCAAATTTGGTGCTATTGAGAGTAGCCCAGCAGACAGATTGTATGCTGTGTCGCACGGAGATTATATAGATCCTCCACAGTCTCTGTCTGAGTCTGTGGAGGAATGACAGAAAGCTCAATGGAGGCGTCTGTCTCCCAGCCCGACACCCTGTCCGGACGTCTCCCCGTATACCTTCAAGCCTGTGATGAATGCGTGCAGGGCCCTCTCTCCCCCCACATATATCTGACATTATTAACACAATATAAAATGTGATGGAGCGCTCTGCCACAACTCTGAGCCCCCCACCCGCCCCGATCCAACAGCAACATTGTGATTTATTCCCACAACCATGAAAAAGTAAGCGTGCCATTAAAATCCCAGGTGTTTGGAGGCCACACGACTCACTGGGCTCGATCGATATTGTCACTCTTTTACACGGCTCATTTTGAGGCTGCAGCAGCATCATATGCCATTAGTGAGGCCTTGATCTATCGATGATCAAACCTCAGTCTGGCTCCAAAGCTATGGCCGTGCATAGAAACAAGCTAACAAGGTGTGTGCACATGCATGGACGCCTACTCTGCAATGCACAAATGCATACACTCTTGCTGGGCTTGTGTTTACAGTGTCTCCCCTGCACTCCCACATAACTCAGCAGAGCTAATGTGGGAGATAATGTACTGTAAATGGCAACTGCTCTGATTGATACCTGCACTTAGAACAATTACTGGAGTAAAAACTTTGAAAAAGGACAAAAGTTTGTGCTTCTTACCATGAGGTTACCTACTATGGTCCGGGAAAGTGATTTGTTAGTGTTTGTTGAATGTGTTCCCAAGGCTATAAAGTGTGACACTGGCAACAAATAAGGACTAATGTTCTAGTTTTTAATGAATACTTAGCACAACCTGTAAAGGAATGTGCTGTCTCTGCCCTTTCACAACAACACAGATTATCAAGAAATTATGCTGCAAATACATTCCAGATCAAAGAAAACAAACTGTCATCTTATTCCTAATTCAGTACTTATGAATTACACAGCATACCATCCTGATATCAGGATGTATTATTTAAAGAAAAATGAATCTCTGTGCTATTATTAAAAGGAGTTGAGGAAGATTTCTTTACAATGCAAAAATACAGAATAGATTGAATTAGGAGTTTGTATTTGAATATTATATTTGGGTTTCTCTGGTTGAACGGTGTTGTCTCACTTTTTTTCCCAGGGGAATAAATATAGAGAAAGACAATGGCCCTGTTAACTCCAAATAGTCATGGGTCATTCCGTCGCTAGTATAAGCTTGTTTTTTACTTCCGTGCTAATTTAGATATGTTCAGAAAAGGTATGCAAAACATTTCTGAAAAAGGAAGAGCATTGTTTTTGCGGCAGCTCACTGATAAAATCAACGGCAGTACTCCTAAATTTCCTTGTCTCTGAGAATGCATATCAGTTGACTACTTAGTCAAGTTGGAAAAACAAAATGTATATTCCAAGCAAACCCAGCAGAAAAACAAACAAGTGTGTCTTTGTTTTTGTTAATTTGAAACAAAATAATTTGCATAGGCTACTCAATGAACACGGACATTATTTTAATATTTACAAATTCTCATTTAAAAAATGGAAACAAAAATCAGAGATGATTCTAAAGAAGAAATCCGTTAAAAAAGGCTTTTTTTATTTTCCCTCACTCATCTCTCCCCCTCATTTTTCTTTTTTTTCTCTTCCTTTTTCTCAGTGCAACATCCATGAAAATGAACTATTAATCTGTTTCCCAAAGGAATTCCTCATGCCACGGAGGCCTGACAGCCGCAATACGATGGTTGTTGTGTGGTCAACAAACAATTTCCCTGGGCTTCACTGCCTTTCAAAGGCACTTTTTCATCCAGCCCTGATCATGTGAAAAATGTCGTTGTCAAAGGTTTTCTCTGCTTTTCTTCTCACACAAAGATGTCAGATGGAGAGAGTTAGAATTTCCAAACAAGATAATCCGCATGAGCGTAAACTCGGCCCCTTCCTCCACAGTGCTTGAGAGTTCATTCAGCATGTTGGAAATTTCCTGTGCTTGAGCAACACAAGTGTGCCTTTGAGTTAGGATGCAACATGTCCTTAAACTCAAAGAATACAGGATTATAGAGTTACGCAATTCATTCGAACAATTCATGCATGCACTATAAACCGAGGCTTGTTTCCCCACTGCTACACTTGATTTCATAAAACAAAGCAACACCTGTTGTGTAAAAATTGAAATTCTTCATAGTTGTGAAATGGCAGTCAGTTAAGATGGCAAAATGTATGCAGAGCTTTTTTTAACCACATTTTTGAGGACCATGAGTATAATTTCAGCTGCAACAAAAAAAAGGGTGACCACATTTAATGAGCTTTTGTGGCTTGACAGATGGATTTATCAGTCTTAAAAGACTGAGGGGGATGTTCTTCTGCTCTGTGACGCCCCCAAACAGACCAGCTCTTACTCAGGGAGTCAGGACTAAAAGGTGGGCCACCTCATTACAGTCACACACTATACCCGCCTCTTCCTGTCTGCACTCCCAGAACCCCTCAGTCCACCATGCATCCATTCACCCCACCCCACCCTTCCCTTCCACTCCAGCCTCTCATCACTGATCTTTCCTGTCATCACACACACATCCGCTGTCACGCTGCCGCCTGATGGATGAGCCCACTTTTGATAATGGCATCAGGAACCAGGTGTCTTCCTTGTCATTAGATACTATCAGAGCTGTCTTATTACAGCTGAGGAGGACACCAGGTAGACAGACGGGTTCCCCTGTGCAGAGATATGGCAGCAGATAATAAACCTATAGGCAATGATGCTCTCTGATGTACCTGGCTGAGTCCATCTATTTATTATCTATGCCAAAGTTCAGTGAGATCCATCTGATCGCATAAATTGTAAATATTTTTACTTGATAAATAATCTGTTAATGATTAATTTTAATGTACAACTACCTGTATTCTTCCTTGGGTCAAGACGAAACATTCAAGCATCTTTACATCAACACAAATAGTTGTAATAAAAACACTAGATGAAAAAAATAATCTTTAAGTGCAATTATTAGAAAATAAATCAGTGTTTGCTACATTTTTTTGCATATGAAGGCAGACTGTACTATTATATACCATTTACCATCATAATTATAGTGTCATAATTTTTTAGACCAATGGTGAGACTTTTAAATGTTTTTGTATGTATATACGTAAAGAATAAAGAAAAACTAAACATCCATGCAAATCACCATTGCAGACCGAGTCTTTATAACCTATTTATAAGCAAAACAAATGCTACTGAAGATACTTTACACCAGAGGCAATGCAACAAGTGTTATCAAGAATATATGCGTTATTAGTGGCAACAAAATTATTTTATCCTCTTTAAAAAATAGTTTGAAATGCTCCTAAATTTCCCACCAGCAACACACAGGGAACACAATGATTTGTGTTATTTGTAAGTCTTCAATCAACTGAGCATAAAGGTGAGGTAATGATCAAAAGGAGGCAGAGAGAGGGGCGTGCAGGCCAGGATAAGAACCATACAACCCTCACAATGGCCCGAGCTTGCCAGAGGATGAATAACTATGGTTTGAATTATGGATAGATCTGAATGGTGTCTCTCCTCTACAGATGGCTGCACACATGAGAATCCCAAGGCCTGTATAATTGTATTGCTAATAAGGAGTAAAGCCAATTAGGCATTTAAGTGGGCTGTAATCACTTGGATGGGGAGAGATGAAGAGAGGTGCATGGAGGAGATAGGAAATCAGGCCAAAGGACAAATGAATGACTCCCTTTATTCTCTCCCACAGTGACAAGCATAATTAGACATAAACTGTGTGTATGCCACTGAAAAGTCCCCACTGGAGAAGAAAAGCTTCATGTTTTACCACTGCGCCTGTCCTGATTCATTTATTCCGTTTTGACATCTGTATGACAGGGACACAAGGCAAAAAGAGAAAGGGGTGATGTCAGTGAAGCAGAGCAACCTTACAACAGAAAAGCTGTGAGAAAAACTGCACTGGAAATGATATGAAAGGCAGACCTACAATAATCATAAACAACTTTATAATAGTCTGTATATGTGTCTTCAAAAGGAATTTCAAGATATTAAATTTGCTGTCCACAGCAGAGTTGAAGAGTGTTTTTTTTTGGAGAGACATGGGAGTAGATAGAGTCGGAGACCAGGGAGAGAGAGACTAGTAAACAACATTTGGGAAAGGAGCCACAGGTCGGATTTGAACCTGGGCTGACTGCTTTCGAGGACTTTAGCCGCTGTACATGCACTAACCACTTGGCTACCAGCATTGCCCCGCCAATAACATGTTTTTCTCAGGATTCAACGCCACATGTCTTCGCATTACTTTCCTCCTGACATTAGAATTTGTATAAAAAGACTGGCACATTGTCAGACCGTGCTCTCTGCTTATCAATGTAGCATAATGGTTTGGCTCTACTTTTAAGAATGAGTATTTCTTAGTGTCCATCACTTTTCTCTAGGTTGCCCCTCTTCACTGCTTTCAATAATGTATAATATTTAATATATAACAGTTCATAGTGACATGATAAGCTCATGATGCAATTCAAAAAAGTATAAACGGTTTTCATCAGTAAACTTTAAAACTTTGAGTGGATCAATCTGCATTATAAAAACAGAATCATAAAAAATAGAGTAAAGTAGTAAAAAAACCCCAAAAAAAACACACGCTTCAATCAAGATAAAACTATGCAATTATAACCAAAAATAAGTTTTGCAGTAACTTAAATACATGTGAAAACACTATTCACAAAATATCTTACTGATGGGGGAGGATCTGCAGCTATCAGATGTTCTGTAAAAAGGACACTTTTGGGGCGCTGATGGCTTCTCAATTAGGTCGCACCCTGTGTACAGAAGCTTTAGTCTTAGGCAGATGGCCCGGTGGTAGAGAAGTTATTACTGAAAAGAATGTTGGCAATACAAAAACTGTTCAACTTCCTCTAGTTGATTTGTAAAAAAAAATGAACACGTTTTCAGTCATTTCCCTTCATGTGTTTTGCAGTGGGTGAGCCTGGGATTAGTGCTGAGCTGCTATTTGCTAAGCCCTTTTCAAATTGTGCACTGATCTATAATTAGATTCAAAAACCCTGAAGAGCTTCAATAAAGAAACGAGAAAATTAATAAATATAGTTATGTATGAAAAAACAAACAAATGTACATTTAGATTCAGTTTTATCTGTTGAGGGGGCTCGTGTAACCATGAACCAACCGTGCAGACGGTCCATAAAACCCTCCAGACAAGCTGTCTGTCACAACATTTGTTTGCCAGATTACATTCCTCTCTGCCACTGCGAGCGGCCATAAAATGAGAGAAATTCTCCAAGCTGCATTGCGCTGGTCTCTCAAAATGCAATATGTCTGCAGTCAAATATGTTTAGAAGAGGCACAGCAACAACAATGCCTTTTGCTGAGTCTTTTCACCATGTTCTGAAACTTTTCAGACTCGAGAAGGCCAGGAGGACAAAAGACTGGGACGTCTATGAGGACTATCAATACATCCAAACAGGGGCATGCATTTCTCATAAAGTCGCTCCAAAAGCAGAGCGAGTAAATGGGAGGGGGCCGCTTGATCAACCCATAAAGGGAACCTCAGTTATGAACCAGCGACAAAAAAGGAAAAGAAAGAATTGGGCAAAAGGGGGAAAGAGAAAAAAAACTGAAAGAAAAGGTCATGAGTGGCAGTTGATTTGAGGAGTTTCTGCGACCCCACAAAGGGCCATGACATCATCAGGTATTGAAGTGAGAGAGGAGGAGAAGGGGTTCTTTAAAAAGCAGGCCGCTTACCAAGGCCGTAATTACATTTGCGCTAAACATGCCCAAGTGCTCCTGTGCTGTCATTTTCAGCAGTGGGGGTTGGGGGGCTGAATATTTCAGCTATGTTTGCTGTGGGGACTCTTTATAACACAAATCTTTCTCACCAAAATCTTATGTCCCAATAACATTATGTTCCCTGTATCCTCTGGCCTATGAAGCGTTATTCTCCCTGTAGTGCATTTGTCTTTTGGACTTATTCCTCTTGTCAGCTATGAGTGCAATACCACTCTGAAAATTCAAAATTTCCTTTTATCAGGATTTATCAGAAAATAAACTTTTTAATCACTCCAACACTATCCCTGCTAACCCTGGGAGAGCATATAAAGCCTTTGCAGTGCATGGTGGGTAGGCATGGCGTGAAGTGCACAAGTAAAGAATGCTATTAAGTAAGTTATGCACATAATGAATCTGAGCAATGCTTGGGAAAACTTCAGCAACATTTATTCCTCTTTCAGTTTAGCCTATTTCTCATTGAAAAGAGCAGGCTAAGTGGTGAATACAGTAAATCACTCTTTAGTTCTGCCAGAGCTGCTTTCACCCAAGGCTGCTGCCCCCGAAGACTTCATCTATTTACAGCCATACGGTGAGTCCAATCTCGTGTCAGGTTTTTTAAATAGGCTCCAACTATACAATGCTTCCACTGTTGATTGTGTCGATCATAAAACGGCAGCGATTCTCTTATTATTATGTTGAAGCAGATTGATGTCTTTTATTGAAATGTGCTTTTACTATGCTTCTGAAAAAGTGGAGTGATATAAATCATTCAGCTTACACAGTAGTGGGGACTGTGTGTTTGTGTGATGTGAGGGTGACAAATTCACCAGTCGTATGATATTTGCGGGCTCGGGGCTTTTCCTCACTGCTGTTGACACGCTACAGTCCAGCATGATGTGTCATCACTATCCTGACAGACCCACTGTGGCTGCGCTGCCGCACGCTCATCCGGCAAATCCAATTAGCTTTCCCAAGATGACACTGCTCTGCTGTCGGTATGACATGATGTAATATGATGAAATTATACACAAACACTTCTGATTCAATCTGCGCCCTGTGGGACATGAGTGCCAGGAATCATATGGCAGTATGCTAATGCAAAGCTGACAGCTTATTCACTGGATACAGTTTTATCCACTCACTGCTAGGTGACTACACTGAAGAGTCTTCAATACACTAATGGATGCAGAAATTCTCAAAATGATGCATGTTAACTCTTGACTTGCAAATATATTTTCTTAATGTAAACACTGACTTACTGTATGCCATTGATTTGTTTTTTTGCTTTACAGTAATTCAGAGTAGTGTGTGACCAAAATGAAGGCAACTGTTATACATCCTTTAATTGACACTTTGTTAATTGAATAGTTTTGCCACATAAGACTAAACACAGCTGCAAGGATATTTTTGGAGAATTATCCCAAGTCATATACACTGATATTCTATTGAACTAAAAATGTAATGAATGTTTTAGTATCACATCTGCAAGGGCAGGTATGATTACAGTTACCAAAACCCAAGGGTTGGGAAGAGGCAAGTTCATGCTTTTTTCTGACCCTAAGTACAGCACAATAATTGGCCCAATGGTAAAAAAAAAAAAAACATGTAATATTTAAAAAATATGTTATATGTAAAGATGGTCACATTTAGCCATCAAGATCCAGTAGATGCAAAAACTGAGATTGTATGGTGCCTGGCAATAAAAAAAAAAACTTGTGGTGACTGACTATGATGAATGCCAAAAGTATTTATGGTCTTTCTGCACAACCACTCTTGAAAACAGGTAGAAAGCTGGTTGCAAATGTAACACTATAAAGCAACAATTGCTTATAAAATGTGAAAGAAAAGTTTGTCAATTGTCTATTTCCATATTCAATTGGTCAACTGTCATTTGACTGCAGTAGCTTAAAGATTCTCCATCAGATATTTTCCCATATAAAAATATCATCGGCTGTTAAATACATTTTGATTGGCCAGTGTCTCCAAAGACATCCACCAACATTCTCACACTGATTGGACTTTAGTTCAGCATCCAGCAATGATTCTCCACTCGATGGATTGGATCTTTCTTGCCTGGAGCTCTTATCCATTTTCTCCTCTCCATGATCTATTTTATGGATGTTCCTCCATGATGGCCACATGTTGCCATTGATGGTTTCCTTTCTTTATTTCTCTAAGGACTAAGAACACCTGTCTGCTTTAATCACTAAGTCCTTCCCAGCAGGAATGCCATCACTGAATGGACACCTAGCTGCTATCTGACATTGATAGAAACAAGATAGTATAGATCCCTACTTGGCAACAACAAGGAAGCAGCAAAGAGATCAACAAAAGAATATGTCTGTCCTCCTGATACTAGCTGTCTCCTCACAGTCTGTTGCCACATGACTCACTAATATCATAAAAGAAAGCAGACAGAGTTTCAGCAGTGACTCACTACGTAGTCATGAAACATCGATGAATGAAATCATATTTTCACAAGTCACTCCATTATGCGAGTGGTCACACTCATATTCAGAATGACACATCTTTGTATTTTCCCAAAAGCTGAACCAGTCACCCACAAATCCAAATCCAGAAAAAACACAAATATTGCTGGGTTTCAATTTGTTTTATTATCCCTTACTAGCAGTACTGTATCTCCTTTGTGGAGAATTTAATGATTTGCTATCTGCTATGACATCATTTCAGGAAGAGACCTCAGTCATTGTTGGAATTTACACACAGCTTTGTCCTTATTTGTTCCAGTGGGAAATAGCCTTGGACGCTATGAAATAATCCACCAGTGAGGTTAAACTAAGTTGCTGTCAATGTGGACAAACAAAACAACTCTCACCATGTAACTGAAAAGGTGCCAGAAGCTGCCTCTCAATGGAATTTTTTTCTAAATGCAAATAATGACTTAAGTTTGTTCAGTGAACTGATCTTCAGTTTTTCATGGAAAAAAAAAAAAACGTCCTTGAATGCCCAATGTTTGTACCCATGGACTTTTATGAAAGGTCCTATTTAGGATTTTGCATGAAACCCCCACCCCCGCCTCCCCTTGGTGAGAGATAAGGATAGGAGATGAATCAATGTGTAACCTTACAGAAACACAGACACATACACACAGTGGATTGTTGTCATCAAACCTACGAGCTTGAAGGTCACAAAATGAATCAGTGATACATTAAATTTGATCTCCAAACTTCTGTTCACAACATTTAGTTTCCTCCATATTTCTCATGTTTTTGCGTGGTTAATGTCCACTGACTATGATCTGTAGTGAATGACAAAGTTGTTGCCGAATGAAAATTAATTGGTTTTATTTTCACCTCATTAAGTTGTCATGGGAAAAACAAGCATGAATAAATATGCTAAATATATGAGATATGTTATACGGTGCATATGCTTAGTCCCTGAGTAAAACAGAAATTACAATAAACTTGGCCCTCCACTCGAGGCATTGGTATGGGCGTTTATGCCAGCTAAAGCCAGTGAAGGAAGCCTTCTTAGCAGCCATAAAAGGTAGGATTATCACCCTGCTTGTAAAGACTGCCAACCTATTTAGGTAAAGTGCAAGCAAAAAGCGACAGGAACCACAGCTGATAGTTAAGTCAAGGCAGGTGTTTGGGAAAATTACAGCTGCTGCACCTACAATGGGTGATCTTTAAGGGATGTCTGCTTTGGTATACTGGGCATCTATGAGGCCCAGTATACAGCATAATGTGTTAGTGTATTGTAATCTTCATGGTAAAAAATAAAGGTGTTTCTTTTAAACTCACACCTCTGTATATTTAGCATAGCAAGCAACACGTCTCCATCAATGGCAACGTCAGTTTGACATGGTTGTTCATTCCATGACTTTAGTAGACTGAAGAATCTCAATAGTAACCGGATGGACTGACAAGAAAATAAAAGACATTTATAACCCCTAAAGGTTCATTCTTAATGGGGTGATCCACTGACTTCTCATCTAAGGACCCCAGTAGGTAAATGGTCTCCAAATGTTTCGTGGAATGTTGCAAACATTTAAATTTACTGGACGGTTTGGCAAAATAGTTTAAGACATAGTTTCAAAAAGGATGATTTAAATGTCTATTAGGATCCACTGATTTTACTTTATCGCACCATGGGTTACTTTCATGGTTTCGAGTGAATTTATTTGAGCAAATATTTCTTGGTTTGCCTTAACTTTGGAGCAGACATCCATATCCCCCTGAAGATAAGCTGTATTGTCTTTGGTGATCCCCTTAACTTTCATTCAATACTATCAACAAGTCTCGGTCTTTGACTATTGCTCAGAAGCCTGCAATACCAAATATCTATTTTAAATAAAAGGCACTCCAAACAGATTGCCTGCCAATATAACTTACCCCATCAAATGTCAGACAGCGCTGAAAAGTAGGTAAGAGATGAAGCGTGATAAGAAGTAAAACTGACACCAAATTGCAGTAAATAAATACATTAATCCTTCACTTTACCTTTATAGGGGCATTTTTGTATACTTCTGTTAGTTAGATATTTTGATGAATCATGATATGGTTGTCTTGCAGTATACCAATTATGGCAGAATTGCTGTATCATGATATTATCATTATTATGCATTTTGTATCACGAGTTACCCTGTGATTCCCACCCCTATTAAATTACTGTAGAAGATTATCATATCAACAAGCTAAACAAAAATGGTAGCATGTTAACATTGTGATGTTAGCATGTTGAAATTTACAGGCACAGCAATGTTTTGAGCTAAAGTATAGACGCACAGATCAACTAATGATGCTGACTGTTACATTTTACAGATGCCTATATGCAACAGGAACAGGAATATGCTGGACTTTTGACATTTATGCCGTAGCTTGAACAAAAGGCAGAGGACATACATCCTTACTATCATGAAAATCTAGATAATTTTAAAAAAAAGGACGGCGTACAGTAGCATGGTGATGACAAAAATTCTCCCTAAACAAAAAAAAGGAGAAGAGTCAGTCCCACGATGAAAGTGTTTTGCTGAGGTGACATGAAACCGCCCCTCCCAGAGTTCAAAGATGACAAGTTTCCCACAGAGAAACACTAAGGGACTCAATTCAATGTGTCTTTTTCTGTCTCCTTGGAACAAAATTCAGCTTGTGAAAAAAAAAGATTGAGCTTCATTAGGTTTTAAAAAGATTTGCATATTTTAGAGCCCCCTCTACTTTACATGGTGTGGATATTTAGGGGCCTCTGACGGGATTATTCTCCAGCTGTGGGGCTTGTAGCTCTGAGCCTGTTTGTCCAGCAAACAGGCTCCTATGCTCCTATGCTTACTAGTCAGTCATTCTGGCCACTGGTCACTACTGCCTCCAAATCTGCTTATAGATTTCCTTTGCTGTGTGGCCTGACAGAGGTCAGGAGGTCAGCCTCTTGCATGGCATTCTGGGAGTGATTGTTCTCCAAAGGCCTTGGGTGAGGTATCTGTCATCATTAATGCACCAGTCTGCTCTTGTTAACCGGCTGCCCAAACATTATGGAGAATGAATGGAGGTCTTTTGAATTGGCTGCTTTTGAAAGGAGATCAAATTCGTCATTTCATCTAATAATTAGACCAAATAGGAAAATGCCAAAGAGGTCAAAGGGTCAGCCTCATACTGAATTAAGACTAGATTTGATGGTTGAGATTTTAAAAACATATGTAATTGCCATTATTAAGCTAGAAACACAGGGGTACATATTTAAAGTTAAAAGTAAGACAGACGAGTTTGTGATGTCTCAGATAAATGATTAATTTCTAAATAAACAAACAAAAGCTGCCATATGACTTCCCTGCACAAAGACCACCGGTGTGCTGACCGTCCAGCTGTGAATTCTCACACTGATGAATATGTTCAAATGGATGCATCCTCGGAAATGTTTACTTAAAGATTGTGAACCCGGGTTAGATATTGCAACCCAGGACTAACATTAGTGTCCTCCATCACCCGGTCATGCACTTCCTTCAGCTTACTGCTATTAAAACTGTCCACATGAAATAGGTGAGAGAAGCCAGCTGCTAGTGTTGGCGTGAGGTCTCACTTCCCCCAACCCCACTGCAAAGCAAACCATTCCCCCCATTTTATCATTGTTCCAGTTTAACCTTTGGCCCCACGTGGGAAACTAAATAATGAATTCCATATTTCCCAGCGGTGGACGGCAGGATTGGTTGTTAGTGACCATCAATCAAAGCCAGCATGACTGACTGCTGAGCCCCTGCACAAGAGGTGATGATGAGACGTACAGACACAGAGATACTTCTTAATTACAACAATATAAATCCAGACATGTAAGTTTGATACCGGGGACTATACAGCCTACTTACTAGACTAGACTTACTCACACTTAAATGCATATTTTATCAGTTTTGTCAGTTTTTATAATGTTGTATTGTTATATTTTTAAGGATAGTATGAGTACTGCTGTTTAATAGCGTTTTACTTTTTTATTCCATGTCTGTGTTCATTATTTTGCACCAAATCACCAAGACAAATCCCTTGTAATCCAATTCTGATTCTGATTCTGTTAGTTCAAATTATATAGTCTATACAGATGCTCAAATCACATTTTAATTTAATTTTGTTTGCTCATCATGTTAAGACTTGGAAAAAGAGCAGAAAAAAAACATGCAATGGATAAACATGATAGGCTAACACAGACAAATGTGGGTCATTTGAGGGATTGTTTATCAAAAGATACATGTGAAATGTTTGAATGTCAAAGTGATGTCATGAAACCATAAACGAGAGGAGGCATAATAAACTCGATAGTTGTTTAGTAATAAGTGCACGGTTTGACTTTTTTGTTGTTGTTGCTAGCACCAAAATCAGAATTCAACTTAGGCAAAACATGCAGAACAACAGCATCTAAATGAGATGGGTTCTGATTTACACTCATTGCAATCCCACATGGTGCATTACTGCCTAGAAATCAGACACAGTGCAGCTTTGTATTTTGAGCACGGGAGAGCTAACAAAACCAAAGTGGGACCTGTTATGCTCAGTAGAGAGAGACAGAGAGAGAGGGACTGGCAGATGTGTGCATTACATTTGAAATGACACCACATTCATTAGTTAAAAAAAAAGTTTCTGAAACTATTGCCCCAGATAAGAACCGTGTGAAAAATCGATGGGGGAGCTCAGTTGTCAGTATGACGATGTGCTGACTAACTCTCGGAGGAGCAAGGCAGAGTGGGAAGAGGGTTTTAAGGACGCCCACTGGAGATAAGAGACCATTCACATGGGAACCGTCGTAGCCCTTTTTATTTTTTTCTCTAAAGTCACCAAATCTTTAAAGGAACAGAGTGGAGTATTTGCTTTCTTCCTGATTGAGACTGGGATGACAGCTCAGGGCCAGACGCAGAGCATCGTCAACAGTGGGAAAGGGGGAACGGGACGAGCGGAATAATCTTCTTCTAAGCCCTGCCTATTTATCACGGAGGTAATGATAAGAATCAGATTTAAAGGTGAACCCTGAGATGGGTCAGAGCCTCACACAGGCAGTAACGCGATCTGCAGGAGAGTGCTGATAACCTGGGACAATACAGGGGGATGCCTGTCAGATAAATAAAACAAACGGTGCAGAGCTATAAAAGGGGCCCACGTGGCATTCGCCTCACAGAACAAACGCACCGTCACTAAGAAAAGGAAGAGAGTGATGGCCAGAGGGAGGAAAAAGAGACATGGTGAGGAAGAGACAAAGGAAGCAAAAGAGATGACTTATTTCAAAAGAGCCCAAAGACAGAGGACATTCAGAGTGGAGAAAGAGAGAGAGACAGTCAGGGATGGTGGGCTGAACATTATTGATGTGAAAAGTCTTTAAGAGTTTGTGTTCCAGTGTGACGCACACGGTTCTTATCTGGGTCAATAGTTTCAGAAACTTTTTTTTCAACTAATGAATTTGGTGTTATTTCAAATCTAATCCTTAAAGCCTAGCCAGGGACAGGGGTTGCAAATTATCCACAGCTAGAAACCTGTATGCATGGCATCTACTTTGTATTTTACAAATGAAACAATGTTCAATGCATATGTCCCTGTTAAATGAACAAATACTATAATCTACCAGTCATTATGAGTGTTTTATCCACAGTGGAGTGCATTCATTAACATCATTTTGATGGGCTTTCCAATAACTTACATAAGCATAGACTGTATAAAACATGGACATCATCTCAGTGATGTCACCCATTGGTGTCTGAAGAGGTGTTTTGAAGCCCAACAATGGCTGTCACCATGAAATGATATCTCCACCTAAATTGCGAACAAGCCAGTAAAAGAAGAAGAGGTGGAGCTTAGGCGGGCCTTATAGGCCTCCTGGTCAACAGGTACAATGCACCTGCCAGTCAGTCAACTCAGCCACAGCTAAAGGTATGCATTACTCTTAGCCTTTAAAAAAATCAAAGGCTTTTGAACCAAGCCTTAAACCCGTTTTTTTTATTTTTGCTGTAAAATGGGCATTAGAAATATAAAACCTATGTGGGATTTCATGCTTTTGGAGCCAGCTCTAAGCAGACACTTGAAGAACTGCAGATTTTGCACTTCCACATTGGCTTCATATTTCAACACAGGAGGTTGCTGCTTGGATATAACTGCTATAAACTTCTAGGTAGTGAACCATTAAAGCTGCATCTGGCATAATGATTATTTAAATCACTAAAGATTTAATCATGTAGTAGAGATCTTCCTTTCCCACTGGTAATGTGGTTATTTGCCTAAACTAATTAAGGTAATTAGAAATGTTTGTATTAATATGGTGATTACATTTAGACTCTTAAGGATGCATAGTCAATCTGGCTCATAAAGTTGATGAAATAAAGAAACAAATCATACAAATGATTTAACTAAGGGGACCATTTTTAAAAACATTTTGCTCTTATGTTACTTGCCACAGCCATGGACCATAAAAAGCCAGCTAACAGCATAGCTCCTGTACAGTACTTTCTTTGACACTATAATTGTGTCCCGGTTTTCATCCTAACCAAACAAAACACCAGCTGATTACACAGCACATATTTAACAGGAGAAGGATCTACTCGTCTGGAATGAAAACCTGCAGGCACAAACACCAGCAGCCCTATGTTGCACCGGGCTGCTGGTGGGCGTCTTGAGCAGATTGCCCTCTGCTCGATAAGTCGCCTGGTGAGGTCACTCAATGACCTCTGGGACCCTCGGGCACTTCCCCTCTGAGGAACAACAGTGCTCTGACCTCTGGGAATCTTCCCTCTTTCTACAACGCGTGTGAGGTCATGTTTTCCAAGCCCCCGCGCATGTTCTTGTGTTTTTTTTCGTCCTCCTCACTGTATCAACAGGGCTCTGCTGTTATGAAAATATAGCCCGGCAGAAAGAAGCATATCCTGTGGCATCCAGCGAACACTGGGAGTAAACATGTCACTGACACTGCACAGGTTGGTCACTGGTGGGATAAAATGTGTACAATATGTAGGCTGTTTGTCAACTCATAAACAATCAATAGGATTTGGGGGTGGACGGTCACATCCCACGCAGTAAACTATTGACCAGAGGTGCTGAATAAAGATGACTGATTACTCCTGTAGAGAGCTCTGCTGCCACTGTCACTGTAGTGTTTCTACAGTCACTGGATCATGTCACCCAGCACCAAGGAACCACCTCTGTGATACAGCAGATAATGTTGACACTTTGATGCTCTACAGACTGCAACCTTCAATCAGTGTTCTGATTGCAAACCGTACTCTAAATAAACCACCTGTAACCAGTGCGTTTTTTTCACCTTCTAGGAAACGCAATCTGAAAAGAGACATCATGTAACAAGTCATTTAGCAACACATGTTCATTTTTTCACTCCTCCTCCCTTTACGTAAGCTGTTGTGGAAACTTCTGTACAGGAAGCACATGGAGAAATTACTATTTCCTGCTTTTAACAATGCCCCAAAACATATTTTAACAGGCCTCATGTTCTGGGTTCCTTAAAGACGACCGCAATAGTCCACTTAAAGTATACATGCAAAAGCCTTTAAATGCTTTTAATTTACAGGAAGTCCAATCCAAACAGCACTGTGTGACTGCGATGACTCACTGAATCACACAACTATGAGGCCAGCTGTTTATTATCTCCCATGAGGTCATGCCTTACTCATATCATGTAAACACACAATGATGATGCCAGCCGTGCCAAATCATGACTTCTGAGATCCTGTTTGTATATGATTTGTAAATGAATTACACAACTTAAAACTGTGGATAGATTTGAGGAAGTTGATTTATATCATTTTGAATAACGCCAATTGTGAAATAATATAAAGAAACTCAGTTTTCCTTTCAAGGTATTGTTTTTTTCATGTGTGAAATACACCCAGGTAACCTTTAAACATGTTATTTTCATTAGATGCTGCCTGTAGTAGACTGACAACTTGTTGTTAAGTAACAGGAACAGTAAACAGATTCACACCAACCCCCTCCTCACATTCCACAAGTTTGATCCCCATGTGTGGTGGAAACTCACAAAACACTTTCATACTCTTTAAGACGTATACATTCTCACCCTAAATGACATTGATCTTCTTTTCTGCTGGTTAAAGCACGTAAAAAAGAGAGTTCCTTTTCTTATTACATCAGGGTTTTCCTCTTTGCTTTCCATCTCACTTTCTTTTCATTCCTCTTTCTGTGACTCTCCCTGCCTCTTGTATGAGTGTCTGCGGCTGTATTTTTAATCAAGTGAAGGATCCATAGAGAAATAGACATTTCTTTCACAGCATTACATTCTTCCCCCTCCTGTCTGCGCTCATGGATCACCGGTTAGCTTAGAAATACAGCTGGCACAAAAGCAGCAGCTGACATGTGGAGCTTAATGGTAATAATGGCCATTTTTAAGCCCAATCAATCACATTTAGTGGACATCTCCATTTTTTGTCCATGAAAAGGTATACATAATAATAATGATGATAAAAGAAAGAAACAGGGGGAAAAATGTGGTTGTTGGGGGGGAAAAAACACCTCGGTAAATATTTTAACTGCTTATTAACATTTGGAGCACACCACAAAAGGAGCATCTGTGCTTCACAGAGCCGAGTGAAAGGAGCGACCCAGATGGTTCTTAGAACCAAACTGTGAAAACTGATCCATGAACTGGGCAAAGTAAAGCCCATTTATTTAACTATTTCTTGTGTGTGTGTGTGTGTGTGTGTGTGTGTGTGTGTGTGTGTGTGTGTGTGTGTGTAGGTGTGTGTGTAGGTGTGTGTGTGTGTGTGTGTGTGTGTGTGTGTGTGTGCCTGGGTCTGTCTACTGTAATGACGTGGCTGTGCGGATGCAGTCGCTTTTTTTTTTTTTAAATGGGAGGACAGTATGTGTGCTTTTGATTGTGCAAATTGATGTGCACCACTAAAGTCTCAAAAGTCCTGAGAGGACAGAATTCTGTGGACAGCCTATAAAATGTGCAATGAATACCTCAGTTTGTTTATCTTTGCAAGGTTCAGATATTTCAATGTCTCTTCGCCTCTGCTTTTATGAGTCTCGGTGAGATGTGGTGCGATTCTTAGACACGCAAAACACTGAAGGCAAAAGGAAGAAGGTGAGTCAGGTTTGTCTGTGCACAACTACAGTTTGCATTTTGAACAACTTCATGCCACGAGGAGAAGAAATGTTTGTCAAAATACTGAAGAAAAGTATCAGAATTAGTTCTGAGTGTTAGGGATGACTAGCTGAAAGTTTAAATAACTCTCACTTTGTCCTTCAGAATAATTAAGGTAAATGTAATAAGAGAGAGCAGAGAACATAGCTTTTCACAAGATAATATGGAAAATTTTACAGCTTTCATCCCTTCCTAATCCTCCTTGCTCTTTTATCTTGTTGGCTTTTTATTGGCTGTGCAGCTCCTGGGAACTTTACCCCAATAAAAAACAATCCTGCGGAATTTTCCACAGCATTTATGCAGTATGCAAAAAGATGAGGATGTACTTTCTTCACTGGACAGTGTATATTTCTGTTGAGCTTTTAAGCCCACACTGTCTTTGTAGCTGATACATTTGGCAATTATTAGACAGAATCCATCTTTCAGAGAGAAGCATTAGAGGGACTGGGGTTATGGTTGCATTAAAAAATGTAACGTTTTGTTGTACAGTTTATGCTACTGCAAAGTATGGTGAATTATTTAGAATATATGGACCCTGCATTAAATTAAAGAAATGAACTTGCTGCAGAAACACAGAGTGGTGAAATGCAACTTTCTCAGTAATACTGTATAACACCTTGTGACAAAAAGCAGAAGATAAATAACTTGGGTTAAAATGATTAAAGCCATTTGTACTTCTTGTTTTAGCCATGCAGAGGTCACACTCAAATCTTTGTCCAGGTAATGTATTACATTTCATCTGAGAAAGCTCTTTTCATTTTCAAAATCAAACTCATAAAAGCATCATATAAGCAATAACCCAAGAGAGCCCTCGTAGAAATTTACATATTAATCCAATGTTAAAAATCCTCCCTTATTAAAACTTTTACAGCCTAAAATAAAACTAGAAATGCTTCATGACAAAATGAATCTGTCCTCTGCCAAGACGTTTCTTTATGCTTTAATTCACAGTGTCCCCAGCATGATGAGCTGCAGTGCATACAGCACCTCTGCTGTAAAGAGGAACCATTCCCCGACCACAATACTCAAACAGTCACTCTGTATAACAGTGCTGGCTGCCTGTTGTTGCCAGAAGAAGAAAACGATCTCCTGCTAAATATAAAGACACTTCAAATTCCTCAACATTAGTAACAAATCAGCAGCAGAGACACACTGAATTTAGTCTGGGAGATAAAGAAACTATTTCCCAATCAGAGGGGGTATTCCCTATCTACAGTTAAATTATCAGTAGTCATGTTGTAATTACTGTTCTTCAAAGAAACTCAAGAAATATGCCATCATTGTCCAATGATTCAATGAGTCCAAGTATCAGCATGAACAACAAAATGTTATTCTGACAAACCACTCAAAATCACTGAAGCTGAAAATGACTTCCTGTTTGTTGGATATGATGATAATTGAAATTCTAGACCAGATAAAAAAACTTTGATCTAAGAAAGATCCTGGATTTGTTTTTACTTTCACCTCATCTTACTAAGACAAACAGGAAAAGCATATCTTTTTCTTTAAAAGCTCTCTTACCAGCAGGAAGTGATGCCTTTTATGGTTAGGAAGTGGCAAAAAAAAAAAGGGACAAGCTGCAAGCAAAAAGGAAAAAAGAAAAAAATCAGCTGTTGTAACAAATGTCTATCATAGCTGAACAAAGGAAGCTGGACAGGAACTCAAACTTTAAGAGAGAAAATCTAAATTGCTTAGAAGAAAGTACACAGAATATATATTTTTTAAAAGCAAGATAAATAAGGAACTGCAGCTTAACGTAGGGCAAGATGAAAAATGCACGGAAATCAATTTTTTAACCTACAGGACATTAGCATAGCTTGGCATTAACCTTGAGAGCAAAGCTCTACCTTTACCAGGCCTCATGTTACCTGAAGGTAACAAAGTCAGATCCTATCAGCACGTTCACAATGATTCCTAGCTTCTTTTGTTCTAGCTTGTTTGAATAATCAGAACAAAAAATGAAGTGAAATGAGTTTTTTTATGCAAGGTGCATGTGCTTGAGCCAGTTATTGACCATGTCAGTGACGTGGACCCTCCACTGTTTGAAAGGCAACCCTGCTGTGATGACATCACTGCAGGATGTAACTTTTGATTTGATAGAGATGTGGTGTTTGACCTTACCTACATTAGATGACATGAAACCAATTTTGGTATATTCACCAAATGTTGGAGCAGCAAGTGGACAGAATGTCTCTGACAGACTGACTACCACAAATTATTCAAATCAACATGTGACAGAATATTACCGTCAAATAATGTGAGGGAAGTGGGAGTTTTTTCTTTCTTCTCCTAAACGTTTCTTTATATTACATTTTATTTATTGAGGTACAGTTTAATGTTTCTTTACCTTTTCCTTTGTGTTCCCTTGTGAAGAGTGTCTTCTAAGCTGATTCTTATTGTGTCAAATCGGGCTAAATGATAGTGTAAAAAACTGTCACTGCCATATTTTCTTTCTGCAAATACTGTGTGTCGCTATTTAAAAAAATGAAATTACACCTGATCTTTATGTGAAACAATGACAATTTAAATCATACAGCTGTACTTTTTATTGATTGAGTCTTTAGGTCCATTTCTGATTTCAAATCTGAACCCCCTCCTACGTTCATCACAAACTGTGTCATACCCTCTGATAGCGGCTCTGACAGACATAAATAGGAGGAGGAGGAAAGGTGGGGAGAGAACAGGTGGAGCAACATGTTTCTTCATACATTTTACGAATAAACTGGTGGATTGCAATTGTAACCACTTCTAACGATCAAAGTTTCATTTAATCTACATGACCAGCCCAGTGATTGTAACTACTAATTCATTAAATAAAATATCATCGTCTTAGGCTGTTTGTAACTCACATAACACTTAACCATGTGCACTGCAGTTGTGACCTTTAAAAGTAAATGTCTGTATATGTTGCCACAGCATTAATGAGCACAGGGACAGGGTGCTGCACCCCGGGATGTCGGGGAAGCCATTTTTGATGTTGACTTTCATTAATAAATATCAATCATTTAAATCTTTTCCCAATTTATTAGTGAAAAATGAAAATATCTTCTACTTTTGACTTCAGATTATTTATATTTTAGCCTTAAAGGGGACACATTATGAAAATCCACTTTTACAGTGTTTTTGAACATATATTTGGGTAACTTGAGTGTCTATCGACCCACAAAATTTGAAATAAATCCATCCTGTCCTTTGTTTGTTGTCTGCATAAGTCTTACAACACAGAGAAAAATGCTCCATTTCAAATTTTCTCAACTTGTGACATCACAAGTTGGATTCTGGTAAAAAAAATACCCTCCTCTCCCCTGGTTTCTCCACCCATCGACTCCACCCCCAACCTAGAGCTAAACTTTTGCGCAGGTCTGCCATTTTTATTCTCACTACAGAGGAGTGATGTCTACCGGGAAAACTCAGGGGGGTCTCATTGCATTAAAGAGACACACACATCAAAACGGAGCGTTCTGAGAGAGCTGGTTTATACAGGGTCACAAACCTCCTCTGGTGCTTGATTCATGTTATATTTTGACCAAAGCACAGCACAGATGTTTCATTTAGACCACAGGGGACTGTTTGAAAAGGTGGAAAAGGGGTATAATATGTCCTCTTTAACACAATCATTCTTAGCTCATAGGATTTGAGCACACAGTTCACACATGACTCTTTGCTCTGAATAAAAGCATCCACACAATGCCATACAGAAATGTTGCTACATCTATTAGATTTGGCCGGTGTTAACTGGTTAGTTGGGGATAACCAGCAGAGCGGAGGGATATTGACTGTGGGTCAGAGTCCACAGCCTGAGAGCAGAAGTGCAGCGCCCACCTGGGGTTAAAATGGTCGGACCCCATGTGCCTCTGTGCTGTGTAAATAATCCAATTACAGCTGCTCAGCATCAGATTGATGTGAAACTGATTCATTCATCATTTGAGCTGACAGGCGAGGCTCAGCGGCTGCGTCCTGCTACTTCGTAGCTCATCCTTTCTCTGTCCCTTTTTCCTTTCTTAAACACACCCACAATGTTTCTGACAGGTCATGAAGAGAATCAGAGTGGCCCATCTGCTGCTCCTGCTCAATAATGATGACTGACCAGACTAAGGTTTGAAAAAAAACAACTGTCTTTGGTCAGACACTTGAATTGGTGACTTTGGTCCAAATTCAGGACCCCTTGTGCTAGTTCAGCACATGACCATGAGTTTAGTCTTTCTTTGGGCCAGTGCAGCTTTCATTTGAACATCACATCCTTAATACATCTTGTATAAAATGAGCTCTTCAAGATAATATTACCGTCTAGTATAAGGTAAAAAATAAATGCTTTTAATGCTTTCATATTTAGCATCCTAGATCAGCTGGTGATACCAAGCAACTTCTTCAGGGAAAAGTAGTTTCAAACAACGATTGCGCTGCTTTTGATTTGGCTAGACCTGTGCAAATGAATCAAAAAGATATTGTGTTAATCACAAAACACACTCAACAGGTATGTTGACACTTGTGTTAACACTTGCACTAACAACCACGCACGGTTAGTGTGGAGCATAAACCGTATGTTGAGATCAGGGGTTAACTGTGCCGCAGTTCGATAATTGATGTCACACGCAAACTTGCCAGTGATCAGGAAAACAATTCCACCTCTGTATGACTTTTAAATAAATTATATGTCTATAAGGTCTGTTTATAAAATATTACTATGACATTGCATTAATATGACCAAGGATTAAATTAAATCAGTCCGGGCCTGCCAGCGGCTCGACACTTAATCCACATCTGTGGAGACGGTCTGGAGCAGTTATGTACATTTTGTTTGTTTTTTAGATGCCCTTGCTTGATCCATTCAGAGAGGAACTTTGTTCTAATAAGTGAAACTCACTCATTCAACATTTTTCAAGTCTGGCATCAAAATAAACCCTGAAAATGTTTCCCCTCCGCTCAGCTCATCATCTTTATGTGGACAGAAGAGAGCTCCGTCAGCATGAGAGCTGATCTCAACACAGAGAAAAGGTGCGGACAACTTTTCTCCACTTTCAGACAAAAAGAAGAACAAACTGCACGGAGCAGGACCATTGTTTGTGTGCGTTCGCTCCTGAATATCATTAACGCTACATGCTGCTTTGTGAATTAGACCTTGAGTAGGAGCAGAGAGTGCAAGCAAATGATGCACCACTTTTGCAGCTATAAGCGGCCACAATCCATTCTGAGTGAATCAGGCCCTCGGTGTTTACAAATGTACTGCCATTCATGTCTAAATATAATTCACCCAGCACGTCTGGCATATTACAAGGATGCCCAGGGGTTTGTGTTTGGGAATGAGTTTGGCGGATGACTGCTGCTGTGGCAAACTGTCAGTGTTTTAGACGGACAACGTTATTTACATTTAACACTCCAACCTTTTCTGTTGGGCATGATGAACAGAGCAATGACATAAAAGAAGCACAATTGTGCTAGCCTATATTATGACCTAGTACAAAGAAACAATTTGATTTTTCTTTTGTATTCTATTTTCAGAGCTTTGACTTTAATGCCCTTTGTTTTTTGATAAGATGTTTATACGTTTTATGCAGAGTCAAATGCTCAAAGCTTTACAGAAGATAATATGGTAATTTTCTGTCTTGAAGTCTTAATAGATGTTAAGTCATCTAAAGTCATTTAGATGTACATGTAAAATGTACTTTGTCATTGACAGCTGGGGTGGTACATTGTGTAGAGTTATGGAGGGGCTGCGCCTGATCATAGTGGTGAAGAAGTAACCAAGCCTTAAGGTGAATCTCTCAATGTACAGTTTACCTAATGGTCTATCCTAAGCTCATGGTCATGACCTTTGGGTGTTGACAGAGAGAATTAGATTGTGGAGCGTCCTTCATGAGTGTCAGAGCACAGCCTCGGGGTGGAAAAAGTAAAGCCCTCAGACATTCTAAAGGAATTCAGCTGAACTTGTATCTTGTTCATACCATAGCAGGATATTTTGTTGGTGGAATTTGATGTGGCAGTGTGCGAATAGCTATTTTAGTCGGATTCTGTAGTTTAGAAGAGCAGTATGAAGGAACTACCACATGACAAACTACACACGACAAACTATAACTTTCTTTGGATTACATTTAAAGGAAGCTTTCTGCTAAACTCTGAACTCTGTGTGCAAATTGCAGGAATGTATTTTTTCACAAATTAAAAAAAACTGACATGAAATTTGAATAAGCTAAATAACCATATTATTTGACTCCATCCATACATCATTTCCAATTTTACAACCCAAAACACTAACTTTAACATTTAAAATATTCAGCATGTTATTGATTGATGTTGTTGCTTGTTTTACAGATGGCACACTTCAAGTTTTGTTTAAATAACTGAGGACTTGTAACTGTTTTCAGGGTTTTTTAAATTAATTTAGTGTTCAGCCCACAAGACAGGATCAGTTTCCAAATGATGGTTTTTTGTACACTTTTTAAAACTAAATATCCAAAAAGAAAGAATAAGGCATGGTCTGCCATCTGAGAGCTAGTCAGCTGTGGACAAATGCCCTCAAAAGAAGTCACCATTTCTGTTTCTATTATTTTTTTCCCAAGCTGTGGCCTTTCAAACAGATGTGTTGTCACTGTGGCATAACATCCTAATCTGATTTGAGCACCCTTCATACAAAGGGACACTAATATGCATAATTGTAATCAAGTTTGACAATGTCAAATAAAAGATCTTGCATAAATCAGGATCTGTTTTTCTGCCTCCACTGGGACTCCAGCAGGATAAGCTGCAGGCCTGTCGCGGGGCTTCACTGAGCCCAACAGGCCAGGCCAAAAGGAAATGTTTGGTTAGCGACACTGGCATCCACAGAGGGACTTCTGCATTACATTCATGTCTCCGACACACAGATACAACAGTTTCTGCTGAGGGACTGGAGCGTGTAATGAGAGCCAAATAAAGAGGCACTTAAAGTGTGGCCCCAGCACCTACAAAGGCTTCCTCAGTGTGGCGTATAATAGGGCCTGACCGTGTAACCCCTCAACCTCTGCCCAACACACATTTTTAACCTCATCCTTCCTTAACACTAGATAAACCGCTCAGGAAAATATTGCACAAGAAGACCACAACCTCTCTCTCTTACGATGACACATTGTTTTATTTCTCACAAAAGAACACAGGACATTAAAATGTATCTTTGCCATGCCACAAGCGACGTCCTTTGTCCTGTGGCTGTCAGAGTGCTAAACTGCCTGTTTTTATTGTTTGTCATTTTTCTGGAGCTGACATCTACCCTGTGGTCTTGTAAATCATGTCACTTTAAGTGCCAGTGGAAATACAGGCCAGTGTTATGGCTTGATTGGTGGGGCGAGGGCAAGAAATAGGGAACAAGGGCAGTGAGACCTGTGGATTCTCTGAGATATCTCTTACCAATGCCCCATGGGCCATTAACTGCCTATCAAAGACCCAACAGGCTCTCCTGGCTGATCTGCTATCAGAGTTATAGGGAAATGTTCAATCACATGCAATTCTCTGAGCAAATTAGCTAACATTTCAGGCTTTTCTTTAGTGTTACTGAGCTTTAATTTCAAATGCTAGTTTTGCTTAAAACAATAGAATTGTACTATCATAAACTCATGCACTTTTATTTGATTCTTTATAACCTTAAAATAGAGCTAAAACATCTTCAACTGGGCAAAATACGTGGCAATATGTCCTCTATTTAGCTGCATGCAGGTGGGCCAGGACTTTGCCTGTTGGAAGAGCACCATTGTTTCCATCATCTGGTGTGTATGGCACAAAAGCTCACATAAATCGTATTTGCAATTCTCAGGACCAGAAGAAGGGAAAAAAACACTCCAATGCAAGATCCTGTCAGCAGTGTCCTGCATTTTATATAATTACCATGTTTATTGGATTTTTATTTTCATAGTGACAAAGGGACCATCTGCCTACATCAGCTCCTCAATCGAGCTCTCTGATGAGCTGTTAAACATACTGGGGGAAAAAAAAATCAAAGCTCTCTGAACCCGCCCCCCCATCGAGCTTAAAAAGATTCAGCACTCACTATACCCTATAGTCAAGCCCATCTATACAACTATTTGTATTTTAGAAAATGTCTACTATTTATGCACAAATGAATGAGTTCAAGGTAACAGTAACAGTTTGGTTTCTTTATATCTTCTAATGCTGCAGAGAGCATTTTTTCCAATACTTTTGAACATTTTACACTGTTGTTCATGCACTCAGACTATTGGAGCAAAAAAAAATAAAAACACATAACAGGAAAAGCAGGAGAATAGTACCTAGAAAACAATTTCTCCACAATAAACAAGCTAGAAACAGCTTTTCAAAATACTTGGTTCCCCTCCTCAACCATAGATAGATAAAAGAGCACCTAAGCTTCAGAAACAAAATCACTCTTTTGCCACAAATATAGCTTTTGGGTAGTGAGGAATGATGGCAGCATTTTCGGATGCATTGTTTACCCAGTAGGTAGCAGGGCACCTTATCAATTGTTCCATTACCTCACATGCAATGATGTGGATAACAGTATTTTGACACTCATCTCAGCTTGGGTCTGTCTGGGAGACACATTTGACAAGAAACACAAAAGCAATGATAAGAACACTCCAAAGTTTGCTTGGAAAGCGTCAGGAAATCTGGGTCAAATTGGAGTTGTGCGAGGTGTTTATTTTATCCCAATCAGAGCCCCACATGAGTGGGCTTTAATGCATCTGAGCAATTCTGTGTCCACTATTTTACCAACCACATCGGGTCTCAAGATTACTTTTAAATGTGATTTTCTTTAACATAAGTATCTGTATTTGCCAAAGTGGGAAACTTAATTTTTCTGACACTAAAGTTAAACATTAAGAGAATTGAGGCTGGAAAAATGTATGAAAACCTGAAATAAAAATATTTCAAACATCATTTTTTCTTCTTTAACGATTGTTGACATGCCTAATCACAGCATGATATATCAGAGCATGAATGCCACTTTCCATGTCCCAACTGGCTCATCTGTGTCACTGTGGAGCCCCTCGACACAGTGAGGTGAGAGGCCTGTTAAAAGACACTCCGCTGGGAACAAGGAGAGTGGAGAGACTGCCTCTTTCCCTCTCTCACTGGGATCGTATTTCTAAGGGTTATCAAGCGGCTCATTTAAATGAGGGCTGGTCACAGCAGGAACCAGCTGAACAAAGTTACTATTACCAGCGCCTCTCCTGTGCTGCTCTCACTCGGCCCTAATTGGGTTTGACTGCATTTGTTTAAATCTACAGTGGAAGAAAGAGAAAGGAGGGTGGAGGGGTTGTAGTGAAATTGAAGTGTGTCAGTTTGTCCAGACACGGTGGCACTTTAGAAAAAAGGGGCTACCACTCCCTGGGCTTATAAAAAAAATGTTGGGGGGGGGGGGGGGGGTAATGCTTGGTTGGCCAGAGAACAGGCCTAGTCAGTCAGTGACTGGAACAAGCCATTCGTGGTCTTTGCGAGCACATGCACAATCACCTCTGGTGGTCCCAGCTCATTTCCTCAGCCAGCAGGAGCACTGACACACAGTATGTTGGTGCATGGACACCCACATAGGCATGTAACACATGAACATGTACACAAACACCCCTAATCCATAACCACTCCCACAGATACTAAGTTGTTCAACACTGAGCTTCAAGGTAACATGTGGTTGCCCCTGCGGCTTTTGGGAAGACTTTGATTTAAAGCATAACAACATTTGACAGCAGTCAAGAGAAAGTTAGAGGGCATTAAAAGCTCAATATGTTTGAATCAGCAGCTTTTCCCCCCCAAGGACAATACTGACCCTTTCACATATACTAAATCTAAGTTCCCACAATTCTCCACCGTTACCCTCTGGGACATACTGCAAAGTCAGATGATGCTGACCATCAACCAATAGCAGTATGCGCTAACCAGGGACAAAGCCGATCAAATGCTGTTTAAATGTCAGCCATCCGTAGTTCCTGCTTCACATAAACAAAGACAAATGATAACTTTAATGGCCCGCTACTTTTTTCAAGCATGTTTTTTTCCCCTCTTGACCACACTTTGCCTCGCATCACGCTAAAAAGGGATTCCTTGTAAATTTTATTGCAGCAGTGTCAAAAAGACTCCCATCGAAGAAGCAGTAAATATTCTAACAGCGTCTAGATGCAAGACCATTCCTGCTGGCTCCAGGCACTGAATTAGGCCAGCCTGTTTCTAGTTAGACAGTCATTAAAGAGATCTTACAGCCACAGCAAATGGTTTCCTGTCCTGAGTGCTTAACTCCTGTAGTAGGAAATGTCCTAGGCCGTAAAGGGTGAACCAAACTTCCTGAACATTTTTTAAAGTTACCACAGAGGGCATGCGGCGTGTTCCGACCATTCGATGTGGCCAATCAAATGGGACCCTGCTTGACCCTAACATGGCACTGACCGTTTAAACAGGTGGTGTCCATTTATTGGAACAGCATTGTGTTTAATATGGGAATGACAGGCTTATTCACTTGCCGGGGAAATACTCAACCCGGTATGAAAAGAATAACAGAGAGAAAGAGGAAACATAAACAGTGGAGGCATCATTGCTGAGAAAATATAATCTATCAAGGCTGAGATGGACATTTTTGAAGACTTTTTCTTACAAATACTGTAGTGTGGCTGCATGTATGACAAGAAAGCAAAGTGGCATCAACACTTTCAATCGCATCCTTATTTTTAAATTCAATGGAATTAAAACACGAAACCGTAGATGGAAAACAATATTAATGTGTATTTGGAATATATCCTAACTGTATCAATTAACACATTTTACAGGTGTATACAAAGTTGGCTCAGTTCTCAGATAAATGTATCTCTCCATCTCTACCTCCTTTCTAGCAGCCAGTTTGCAGGAAGCATAATCTCTCCCAAGACGGTTGAGGTGTTGAGACCTGAGAGGCAGAGCACCTGCTGACGCCATTCTACAGGTGACTGTTTTTTTTTTAATCACCAAAGAAAAAAAGAACTCAGGTTTTTTGTTCCCACCGCTCACTGTCTGGCCTTTGACTAGAACAAAACCTGGCCTGGCAGACAGAATGCATCATCTATTAGTCATGTGGAAACACATTCACATTCAGCTTAGACGGATGTATACTGCAGCACAAAGGCGGGGTTTATGGCGCTATGGTTTGTCTGGCCATGCATATGTCTCCAAGCCTGGGGCACCGACTTGAACAAATAGTGAAAATATGATATTACAGCATCAGGGGAATGGGTGACTAATATCCCGGGAGATGAGTACTTGCATGAGTGTTATGAATCAATGCACTCAAGAGTCGATAAAAGTACTGTAAATGTCAAGTTAATAGCTGGCTGCTATGGACATATGAGTTTTAAAAGGAAATGATGAACAATGCCAGCGTTGTAAAAGAGGTGGGGTTGTTGGTAGGTCAGATTCCTTCAGTCCATTAGCGATACTTACACAGAGATATGAATATACAAGTTACTAAAGAGAGACCAAGGGTACAGTATGGGGATTGTCATTGCCTGAACCAAGGCTTGGAACAAATAGCTAATTCACAAAAAAGGCTCATACAAACCTTTGAAAAGTAATTCAAGTTTAATAAAAAATAAATAATACACCTGGAAGAAAATGGATTAATAGAAGGTATACTTTTTTTTTTACACGAAGAGCACCGAAATGCAGCCAGGCAACATATGCACACATGCATTGGGCATATAGTGCTCTGTTTGTTGCATTGTGTCAATAGAGGCAGATATGTAACTCCGGAGCAGAGCGTCGGTAATGATGCTGTCCAGTCATTAATCACTGGCTCCAGAGAAAACAGAGAGTTCACTCATGGTAGAATGGCCCCGGCCCTGGGACGGAGATTAGAGGCCTAATGAAAGCAAAACAAAGCTGGACATGTGAAATTTATTGGCACATTTATAAAAGCAGTCCCAGAAGGACACTGCCACCAATAATCATTTCAGAATCCCAGTCAAGTGCTGTTTCCTCGGCCAGACGCAATCTGGAGAGGGGATATTTGTGGAGTGGCTGAACAAACACAGATTTGCTGGTATCTCCATCTTTCCCAGCAGCTGGGTAGGCAGAGGGAAGGCAGGTCGCTGGTGTGCTGTCTGACGCCCCGCCTTACTGCAGTTGACTTCTGGGAACAACACTCTCTGTCCTCCTGGCTCCTCCCATGACCCAGTGGGCTGGACTTGAGTACGTAGCAGCAAACTGTCTGTAACCTCTTAGCGTCTTCCACTTTGTGACTTGAATCCTACTGGCTGTAAATGGTTACTCACAGGGGGGAGGAACTCTAGATTTCCATCCAATCCACATTTTTTACATCGCTGTTAAACACGGAATCCAACTCTCCCCCCCCCCGCCGCCATCCCATCATTTTTACTAATTTTAGCTGAAGATCTTTTTCAACAGAATAAATATTGTCACCAATGATGATATTATTTTTAATTTGTTGCTTTGCCAAAAACTCACTTAAAGCATTTGGGATTCATTTTTAATACTAAATATGTTTGTTAGAGTAACGTTTAAGTTCTCATCGTAAATAAACTTCTTGATGCAAAAACTCAAACAGTATCAGCATAACTTGGATTCTGTTATGTAAGGAAACACTGACTGTTTTTAAATACCAAGTGTTTATGCATCTCTCCAAAGAAGGGCATGAATCAAGATAGAAATGAAGATATTTGGCCTAATGGCATGTTGCTTAATGTGTACCACATGCAGCAGGCTGGGAGGAAGAGGAAATGGAACTTAAAATGGCCATTGTTCTAATTCAGAGCCAATCTGGAGATAATGACACCAACATCAATAGCAGACAGTCGATTCACAGATAACATCTTTTTTTTTTCATTCAGTTGAGCTGTTATCATCAGCCCAAGGATTAGCCATTTTGATTTTGGGGTTTATGACCTCTGTGCTGTAATTGTGTATGATTCTAGTCCTTAAAGAAGAAGTGCCTCAAAATCGATAGGTCTAATTAATTCATGAACGCTGAACATAATGCAGCTTTGTGCAAACAGTTGAGTGACATAGAAACATTTGACTTAATAGATGGAGTTATAGCTACATCAAACTAAGAACGAGAGTTAAGCTTAGAAACAAAGAAATGTTATCATAATCTGTCAAACATTTGAATCCTGATGTGCATCTCAATCAGGATTAATCCAGTAAATGACTGGACCAGGATCCAGGTTTTAACTTTCAATCTGCAACATGCCTGTTTAATTCTGTCTCTGCTTTATGGTGTGATCCATGTGTTATTTGTGCCTTCAGTTGATGGTCAGTTGCTCTGCCTGTCTTTGTTTCACTGCATACTGTGAGCCATTCTCCCTGGTAACCACTAATTAGGGATGTTTCCTACATGTGCCCTCTGCCCTTGGAAATTTGCCTTTTTCTTCCCATTCTCCTCATGTTGTAACGCTACACCGCCCCTCTGAGCGCTGTTTAAATTATTCACCTCTCTAAAATAGGCCTCTGGGTGCATGAGGCCAGACTGACCTCTAACCCTGCACGACACAGGTCTTTTAGGACAGATATAATGTTCTATTTGTAGACATGTAGAAGAAGGTGAGTCAGAACCAAATGTGAAACAAGAACCTGACTGTTTGGTCATTTACAATACAAGTGAGAGAGCATGCAGTTAATCATTTTCATGAAAAACTCAGAATCCCCCCTTAAAAATGAAAGATAAAGGGACAAATGAAAGTTTGGCGTTCAGTTATTATAGATATGCTTTTACGATCAATTTTGCGCTCTGGTCATGAACTACCAAACATACTTGGAGTTTTTTTTTTTTTAAAGCAGTTCATTATTGAGATCCATATAAAACAAATCTATAGAGATATGTTCTATCATTAAAATGTAGAGGATTGTTCATCAGTCATGGATGTGTGGAATCACACTGTTAAACATTTAGTGCCAATCTGTAGAAGTTGAGATGTTTATTAGCATAAGTGAAAACCTTGACCTGACACTGAAGGACATGTCAGGAAATCATCAAAGCTATGAAGACTTGTCCTCCTAACATCACGGATGCTTGAATCAAATTGAAAGGGAATTCAAAAAATACCTTTTGAGAAATTCCTATTTGCATCAAAGTGGATGTCCAACAACTTTCAGATCAACAACAACAAACAGACCAACATGGCTGTACACAGAAAGGTGCTGCTAACTTGGCAGCGACCAGCACATCATTTAAAGTGTTCAGGTCTCCATCATGCTATGATGTCCCATCTGTTCTTTTATTAACGGGATCGATTGATCTGTTTTTTTTATTTCACAAAAACAAGATACAGATTTGCCATATCTAACTTCAATTCATTGACTCCTTTAAAAACTGCACTAACATAATAATTATAGCACTAATGATATAATACACTCAGAAAAAAATACTCTTAGGACATAACTGTAGTAGGATTAAAGGCCACTGAGTGTACATGATTGTGTATATGAATAAACTCATATGTGAACATCTAAGCATTCAGTGTTGTACGAGGATGAACAGACTTGGAAATGCAGCAGGGTGCCACTGCTGACACGGAGACACTTCTACCCGCAGGCTCTAATCCCTTTTGAACCGGCACAGGCACCAACGTGGGACCATATGTTTGGGAGAGCACAAGCACTCTCCTGAGCTAAGTTAAGGGAGGGAGAGAGAGAGAGAGATGAAAACATTTCGCCAGCCTCTCTTCTTGCTGCAATCGGATCAGTCATCAAGTCATCCTGCGAGGATAGATGAGAGATCTCCCAAGAAAAAAAAAAATAACAGTGACACTCATAGCACAATCCACCCGCTGTTCCTGGATGAGGAAGGAAAAGTAAATTACATAAAACAGACATATGTCATTCTGATTCGGCTCAAATTGTGGATTACTGCTTTGATTAATCACTCTTTAATCCCAGTGCTGAATTTATATGTCCCCATCAGAGAAATAAGCCTATTCCTCTCTAGCAAAGGGACGTGATTATTTCTTTCTTTCCCTGAGCTATTCTTCATCGCCCGAGGATTGCAACTCAATTATCTTTGTGTCAGGCGATTATCTCCTGTTTTAATTTAATCTTCATTATGCCTTGGCCATATTTCAATTAAACACGCTATCAGAGCGTTAACACTTACTGTACTTAAACCTGTAATTTCTTCAGTTAATATTGTGCTAAGAGCTGCCGTGGAGGGTAACAAATGTCATAATTATGCACTTACTAAACATATTTCACACTTGTCAGAGCTGGCGTTATGTCGAGACCTTAGTATGCAGCTGTATTAATGTGATCTATAATACCGCCGCAATCTGCTCGGGTCTCTGCTTAATTGTGACACACAGAACAAGTGCGGCCAGCTCGGTTAAGGAGGTTCAAGCATTACTAGATTACCCAACATACTCATTGTATTTTTTTTCACTGTGATCAATGCTGCTGGACTAATCTAAACTGAGAGCTTGCTTCTCTGCAATGTGCATATGACATATTATTATTATTCTAGGGGTTTTGCTCTTCAATGTCGAGACCATATGACATGAATTACAAAAGACATATTTGTCTGTCACCTTGTTTTTTAGTGATTAAATGTGAAGTTTGTTGATATTCAACTGAAGGGGATGGAAACAGAACTTGGTTTGCAAGAAACAGTCAAGCAATGAGGGGAAGTTTTAATGCAAAGGCTGTGTGCTGCTTTTACCCTGTTTAGACAAGGTGAAACAATCTGGAGGAGAAGTTGAGTTTTGATCGTTTTTTTGGGCTTTAACAAGTGATTATCAGATCCGTGACACCTCTTGTGTTGGATGAAATGCTGGCCTTTTTGCTTTGATTGTCACATCTTGTTACATTTCATATAGCGGACTTTTTGTCCAAAGAGAATAATAAACACATTTAACATAATCACTCAGGGAAAAGGGCCAAAAGCACATTTATTTGTAACTTAAATCGACTAATATCTAACACAGCACTGGCAGCAGGATGACTCACAGTTGTTTATTTTTAGATCTTTGCATTGTTTGAGTAATTTTCCTTAAATTCGTATTTCATTAAAGTTCTTCCTGTTCTATCTGCAAATATTAGAAATGATTGAAAAGAAAAATATGAGAGCAAAAAGTAAAGACGAGGTTGATGAGCTTCTTTTAAGACTGGGTCATTTTTCTTCTGTTTTTTTTTTCCACTTCAGAAAGGGGATATTTATAGAAAACCAAGGACACAGACAGTATTAACCCATAACATATTTTTATGTTTTACCGATAACATGCTGAAACTCTGTAGGTGAAATGTTTCAGTTTTGTTTATGTAAAAAAAAATCATATTATTGCTCCTTGAACTGATCCCTCTCCTCAAGGTCTCGCTATTATTTATCATAAACGACATTATCAAAGTGGGTGGATGTGTAGTGCCTTGAATCTAATCATATTAAATAGATCCTTCTTTCCCATCAATATTAAGGGGGAAAAAAGACGGCGCAACAAGGAAACAATTGTTACACAACCTCTATTAGTGTTGTTGACTTGTAGATCTGTTATTCAGAGATGGATTATAGACAAAATCAGCTTTTTGTGCACTTGATCTCCTCGCAGATTATCCATGTATTTTCCTCCAAAGGATAAGAAAAGCTAATCCCTCAATAACACTGCTGCACAGTAATACTGTATGAATCATTGTCACATACAGCCCTGTAACAAGTCACAACAAAAACAATTAAATAAAAAGGCTTTTCTTTTACTTCCTCTTTACAAACTCCCCACATCTTATGGAAATGTTACACTTCTCCAAACTACTCAGAAAAGTTGAACTATCAGGTATTTAGTTGCAATCAAGGAAAGCCAGCCAAGTATGTCTCCACATCTAACCCAGCATGATAATGCACTAACCCTGTTGCCAGTTCAATGAATCCAGACACTGGCTGCCTCAGTTTCCTCCCGCTAAGAAGGGAGAATAGATTACCAATAGCTCAGGCAGGGAGGCAAACAAACATACAAATAAGCTGCACTCAGTCGGAGAAAGCCTGGCAATTACAGCAAAATGCCTGTGATGCCCACCAGATAGGAAATGTGTGGGACACGAACCAAATGTGCAGAGCAGACCCGCCAACCAGCCCACATCGAGCGGAAGAGCCGCAGGGCAGGCTGTCAGACATGTAGGCAACATTATGCAAGAAACTTCAAATCTTGAATGCGTTAAATCTGAAACTGAAGATGTTGAAAAGGTCTCAATGAAATTGTTATAGAAATCCTTTTTATCAGTTCAATCTATGGATAATATCTGGATGGGGAATTAGGCATGCTCTGAGTGAGGGAAATAAAAAAAGCAAAGAAAACTAAGACACCAATGTTTTTTTTCGTTTTTTTGGCTAAAACACAACCTGATTGATGCCCTGAAACAAAGTTCGCCAGCTAATGGATGCTGTGCGGTGTTCTAACTAAATCTGGGATGTGTTTGAAGTTGAGTTTGATAATCTGTGCAATCTCAAAGGGATATCCTGGCGACTAATTTTTGAAAATCCAGAGTAATATGAATAATATGCGTGAGGGGCCTGGGGCCATTGGCTGCTCTGCTCTGAACATTGTGTGCAAGGCAAAAGTGAGCTGATCTTCCACACAAACACACATGCAGGTGTGTGATTATAAAAAAATAAGAATTTAGGACTTTTGTAATTCTGAGTACTTTGTTTGTATGTATGTATTTTTGTATGTATCTGTGTTTGTTTATGTGCACAAACAACTGTATTTGTATTCCCAGACGGAGAGGTGAACTGGGGAAGTGAACGAGAAGAGGGGGGAGGAGATGAGCAGAGGCAATCAGGGGTTATTGTTACTGACAGGGCTGCACCTTGATGGGCCAGGCGCTGCATTGTTTGTCACCTAACCAACCTCAATCAATCAATCATCTCCCTCAGTCCGCATCACCAATCAATCAGCTGGACGCTACGCCCACAGAGGGCCCTCCTGTGCCCTGCTACCTGGCTCAGGTTTCACCGGCCAATCAAGTGTCACAGCACCAAGCAAGACCAACGTCAGAGCACTCAGGACAGGACTCAATATTCAAAGAGCGGCTGGTGAATTTTAATGTGCTCTCGCTCAAAAACTAATTTTACATAAAGTTTTATATTCATGTAATTTTCTTTTTCTCACAATGTATGAATAGAGCCAGGTAATTATCCACACTGATGTGTAGTGATCAGAATGACATCTTTTGAACAACGCAGGGGCAATGTAATGTTTGATGCTTGCATGCTGTTTGCGAATTGGCTCAGGCTACTTCCTCTGTATTGCATCTTACATGCATTTTGGGTGCATGTTTGCTTGTTAATTCCTAACACATGTAGTGTAGCTGTGAGGCATTATTCGAAACAACATCTTTGGAAGTTCTCAGGAAATGGCTAAAAAGTCAGAGATATGTGTGATGAACTCTGTTTAAATTTACCACAAGTCTTGTCTGCATGTAGGGCATTAAAAATGCTTCTCTTCAGCTCAGTAGAATATTAACGTTACACATTTAATGAAGAATAACACTTCACTGAGGTCATTTTGCCACCCTGGCTGCCTTATTGGCAAAAGAGCCGTCTTGAATTTAATTAGAATCGGAAATACTTTATCCCAGGGGGGAAATTCGGTAGGTACAGTTGCCCTTACACACAATATAGCAGAAATATAGGAATATAAATAAAAATAAAAACAACATAAGAGATTTAAATAGGAAATAAAGCAATTGGTACAATACGGAAAGTGTTGAAGAAAAAAGCTATGTATAAAAAGTGCAGATTATTAAAGAAATTAGGTACAAAAAGCACAGAGTTGAAGCAATAAAGCACAGCACTATACAGTACAGAATTATTTAATTGTATTTCAGAGCGTGTGTCAGAATGTAACAGCTGCTTTTTTATTGACTGAAGGCTGTAACTCTTTTTGTAACTAACACATGCTCAGAATTAGAACTGTTTAAAGTAAAGTTCCATATTTGGTGATATTATCCTGAAACATGAGCTAAATCATGTGTGTTGTAAAGGAAGCATGCTGTTCTTTAGTATTCGCTCATTTAAACATTATGAACATTCTCTCCAAAGCTTGTCAAAAAGTAGTACTTCAATGATTTTGTCCATAACGGATGTAAATGTATTGAAAGAGCACCTCCACCAGTTCTGTGTATTGATCTCCTCCATGTTGTGATGAGGGTGTGTTTCATCCGATGAGGGTTGTCTCCCTCACTGGGCCCCAACTGGGGCTGATGTTTCTTTTTTCAGCACATTAGGTTGCAGCCTTAGGGGTGCTTTGACCAGTGGATCAATGGCTCTCGCGCTCTTGTCACCATTCATTTGGAGTGAGCGAGCGCTGGCTCCAGTCCTTGTCTGCCGCTGGCCCTCCTTTCACCTGGCCCCCTCTCTCCCTCTCTCTCTCTCTCTCTCTCTCTCTCTCTCTCTCCCTGAGCTCCCCTGACAGCTGGCTGCCACTACCGGCAGCAGACAGACGACAAGTCCTTGGGCTCCACAGACGCACGCACGCACTCCACAAACACACATCTCTGCGGCAAGTGGCTGTGATGCATCTGGATGCTGACGCCATGCACCCCAACTTTTTTTTTCTCACTCACATTCCCCCTCCACCGTTTCTCCACCTCCTTCTACCCGTCTACCCCAGTCTGTCTCTGCCGCTCTCAGTCTCTGTCTGGGTTTTTCAGACTCTTCCTCTGGTCTCTGGAGTCAGGAAGGAGCAGAGCATCTAGTTGGAGGGAAACCAGCTGTGGGCCAGAGAGGCTCTGATGTCAGCTTACACCCGTGATCCAACATGCAACCACTCCTACTACTACTGCAGCTTCTACAACAGCTACGTAAATCTGGTATGTTGGTCAAATGCAGGAAATACAACTAAACTCCTGTTAGAGTGTCCAATACAGCTACAGAATCTGTTCAAGATTAGTTACATTGGATCAAATATGATGTAAAATAAGTAAGTATAAGAATAAAAATGAAGCTTTCAACTTCTGGAACTTGAAGCAAAACCCGATCTTACTGCTTTTCCGGCAAACATTAAAAACTGTTTACTATTCAGGAACAACAAGCACTCCTAAATATCCCCACTAGTTATTGTGCCCTTGTGCTACAGAACATATTGCACTGTATGTAAAAATGAACAAACATCGGCTGGGCGTCAGCCATCGACGAGGAGGCTTGTTTTATCGCCTGTACTTTATTACAGTTTGCCATCTGCACGGAGGTATGTTAATAGCTAGCTGCGACTATTTACACATATGAAAAAGTACATCCATCTGCCATGTTCCGCCAATCTCGCATGAATCAGTCCCACCTTCCCTGACGAACAACTGCTGTTTATTCACAAGGTGACAGGCAGCACCAAAGCCTGGCGACACCTGCACCTTACATCCTGCACGTCTGACATATGTGAACCTCACACACACACACAAAAACATCACACATCTCACCTTGCCACGTCGCACCCTCCCAGTAACCCACCCTCTCCATCACCACGTTTCCTGTGGTTAAATTACAACACAATATGTTTAGGGGCCTCTCAACATTTGTGTTTGCCACTTGATTTTGAGAGGATTCATACAGAGAGACTCACGTGTCGATTGAGAAAGAACCTATCAATTCTAATCAGTCAAAAAGGGATTATGAGGCTAATTACTTATATAGTCATTTAAGTTAATGCCCTAGCAAGGCCTTGGCTTAACACTCCTCCAGGTGACAACGACTGCCTGGAAATGCTGGGCCATTTGAGGCAACAGCAAGATCCATAGCAATTATTATCCCGCTGAAATACTGTATACACATTCCTTATAAAGTGACAGAGAAATACCCTGAGGAAAAACTAAGATGCTTTTAACAGCAGCAATAATCAGATAATATACGATTATGCATAACATGCTGTACTCCGCATCGAATAACAGCTTCTTTTTGGCGTACTTATATTGGATGAATTATAACAATGCGTATAAACCTAATATCAGGGTGGAAACTGAAACATAAATCTTGATTATGTACACAGAAACATCTCTGGCTGCAGTGTGAACAAGCCAAGCATTATGCTGTAAATGTGGGGTAAATCACCCTCTGTGAAAATGTATAGCCCTGCATCAGTCAACAATAGCAATAATCTCACTAATCGCTGGTTTTCTGCAGCAGCAGCAACACAAACAGGAAGGGTTTTTCAGAGGTTGCAGGCTGCTAAACAGTCAAAGACGAAAGACTAGAATTGCGATGTTTTCCCAAAACTTTCATTACTATATTGAGGCTAAAAAGAAACTAATAATAACTTCCGATACCTCTTGTCTTTTTGCTCATTTGATTTTCATATCACACATAGAACCGTCATCATGGAAGAAGAAACCTGATACCCAACATGAGAAATACATCATGTCAGGGCAGTGACCAGAGCCAGGTAGAGTACAGTGTGCTATGTTGGAGGTGAGGGAACATTAAGCATTAATCCCCACCTGACACTAATACTTGATGTATGATTGACCCCGAAGCAGGACACTGCACATTACAATCTGGGCCATATGGCAAGACATTAGCCCTTCAACCCTCCAGCAGGATAATCTCTCCACTCTGGCAATGCTTTTTCTTCACAGATTTCTTTGCACAATAATTGCATGACAGTATTAAAGTATCGAGACAGATTTAGAAAGGCCTGCGTCACTGGACAGAGGAGGGGCTTTTTTTTTCCAAAAGGAAGTAAGGAAACATAATCTGCGATCAAGGAAGACATGCACAAACACGGTCTAAGGCTTAATCTTCCATTTATTTTTGAACACAAACATCAAACGTAATATGTCTTATTGTGAAAACAGGATTACAGAAATTTGGAAATACCAAAAAAGGTAACTATCTTAACAAATTACAGACTAAACCTGTTCATTTGTATATTGTCCTGGGATGACTTTGATTATGATTTGACGCTACATTGATAAAAATTGATTCATTGATATCTAGAATATTGCATTTTCTAGTATTATCTTCTTTAAATTAGATAGTTAGGATTATTTTTCCTTTTGTTTTACCCCAGCTTCAATACATGAAACATATCATAAACTTGAACAAATGCCAGAGGGAGAGGTGTAAAAAACAAATCTGCACTTCAGCGAGGGAGACAGTGATGATCCTCAGCAGATCTCAAAGGCAAAGGCACACAAACTAAACTGTTCCCCAACTGTTCTCGAACACCTTCAAACTCCCACCCCCAAAAATGTGACCCTGAGAGCTTCCCCTAAAACAGCGTGCCCCTAAAGACAATACACACTGCTACCATGCCCAGCACCTACACAATACAAACACATGCAGAACACTCGCCACCGCTATCAACCCCCCCACCCTGTAACACTGGTGCTCCTGCAGTGGAGAGCGACTGAAACCTCGGCCCTCTCCGCTGCAACCCAAGCTGGTAATGAACAAATTCACTGCGCATTACTGTGGACTTGATCTCTAGCAAAATAGTGCTGCAACAAACAATTTGGTTTGTCAACACCTTTCTCTGGACTCCTCCATCAATGTCAGGGGTCCAAATTTAAACAGCAAAGTGCATTTGACTGCAGGACCCTGAGCTGATTAGACTTCCCAGCCCAGTGAATCGTTCTAGACAGGACCGCAGCTCTGATTGCTAACCCGGCTTGAAAATAGTCTCCGCTGCCCCGGGATTAGCATGAATATTTTGATATAGATCGATAAGCAATCTCCACTCCATAAGAAATGCCAGCAGCCTTCATTTGGCTGATCAAAGGCACATCAGCCACCGGGCGACAGCTGGCTATTGTTTTTCAGCCGCGGCTCTGTTGAGGGAGCGAATCCATGGGAGAGATCCACGAGCACGGCTCCCCTGCTCTTCCCACCTAATCGTGGAAACAATCACTGCTTCACAGGATCCCATCTCCCAGGGATGCACCCACTCAAATGAGGGAGGCAGAGGGCCTGACCGCAGGGGGACAGAGTTCATTACTGTTGTGGTCTCAAACTGCTTGGCCACCGGGTGTTGCTGACCTGGAAGTAAAGGCAGGGTCAGCAATCTATCTGTTTACCTTTTCTACACCTAAACGCATTTCATTGGATTAGACACCAGACTGAACAAGGGGTCGAGGTTGATCACAAGTTGCCTTTGGGCCGTGGCAGAGAGAGTGCAGGAACATGTTTATAAGATCTTTTGCATTTACTGGGAGCTCAAATGTGTACAGAAGTTTGGTTTAAACAAAAAAAAACAAGAGGACTGCACAATTTGTCTCAATCAAAAATATTTTATTTGTAATATTAAATCCACAGGCGAATGTATGAAAGCCAATGTCCAGAATAAATATCTGTGTCTTCTGCATATCCTCAAACAGCAGAGGGGGCTGAACTGATCAGCCCCTTCACAACACTAACATCACTTATACTTGCCGGACCCCATAAAAGGGTACAGGTCTGACCCTAGCATTTAACAGTTAACTAGTGTGGAGTGAGACCACACGCCACTGACAGACCAGAGGCTCCCAAAAGGGACTCAAATGGGAAGAGGGGAAATAGTGCACCAATTGTAAATAGCAGGTTTAATCCATTAGGAAGTGTCACTTTATTCCAGGGCAGCCTGAGCAGGCCGATTATAAAGTGGTAATCAGGATTAATTAGGGGAACATATATGTGAGGATTAGCAGGGCTGAACCTTCTAGCATGCATATCTCTCTCTTTACTCCCTGTTCTACATGTCTGGTGAGGATCCAGCTCTACTGCCCTCTTTCCTGCATTCACTGTGCTGCTCACTGGCTCCTTTTTTAACCACTCTCTTAATCTTCCCCTACCTCTTTATGTTGTTGTTTTTTATGATTTCTTTCAACCTACCCAATGACATTTCATGTTATAGATGCAGGCCTCTTTTATTGTTTTACAAATGTTCAGAACATATACCACTTTCTATGCAACTTTGTGGAATATAAAAATGAACTTTTATTCGACTCATATACCAAGAATGTGCCCTAAAAGCTAATGAAAAGGTATCCATGAAGGCCATATCTTGAATGAAATAGTTATTTTATTTTTTTACAGAAGTCTGTTTCTGTTTGGTTAGATTTTGATTTTGGCCCAAAAGA